>CM041524.1:31042762-31450262 GCA_023091065.1 Dianthus caryophyllus | reverse complement strand
ACACCATCATTACCTTACTAATACGTCACATAACCAAAGGCGGCTCAGCAGCACACCAAAACAAAAATTAAATCGCCTGTAAACAGGCGATTATAAATTAAATCCCCTGTTTACAGGCGATTATGTTTTTCTCTCCTGACCCTGGTTCTTTTATTTCATTTGGCGGCTGCATTGAAACTTAATCACAGGCTCACAGGCGATTAAGTTTTGTCTGTAACAACCTGGTTTTTAGTCGACTTTAATTACTAAGGCGGAAATTAATTAAGTCTTAAACCAGCGTTATTAATTATACAAATAACCCAAATATTACATCATCGTTTAAGAGTTGAATGGAACAACTCTAAATACGGAAGTTAAAAGAGTAAAGTTATATATATTACATCTCTCTTGAAAACAACTAAGGAAAAGCAATAAAAACGTCTCGTGACTCCATCCAAAACCCAGCTCCTGGTCCACGAACGTCCTGCACAACAAACTGATGGGGGGGGTGCCCGCTGAGCGGACAGTGACTAGCTATGCTCATACTTACCCTCGGTTTCAATTACTTTGGTTTAATATTATCGCTTTATAAACATAACATTATGATAAAAACATAAACATGCTTATTACATATAGCATATAAAGACATATAAGTCATAATAAGCATGCGGTTTAAAGCGATAAATCATATAAGCATGATATTCAATTATGAAGACAAATAACACATAATAGCATAGCAATAGTATCATAATAATTCAATGGCATTACAAGGCGATATCGGATCGCAATCAAACATACATATCTTATCATTCTCCTCATGCAGACTCGATTCAATTCAGAAAGTTGTGGTCTTTAGTTTTCGAAGATGATACACACTCATTCTCATTTAATCAAACAACACACAACACATACTGCTTACGAGCCTGACCACTGAGTAGGCCCTTGTACTCTGATCGATTGCATCTCACTTCCATAGTGCAGAGGCTTACTCGACTCGTAAACCACGCCGAATACTATAATACTTGCATCTCATCCTCTAGTGTTCGAAATGATTCGAACTTTAGATACAATCTCGTCAAGTGATCTGTACATGTGGCAAGAACGAATGCTAGTGTCGCGCCCACTAAGAACGAAACACCGCAAGGAGACCACCGCTATAATCGCCCAAATCGGCACGGATACCCTGGTAACTTTAGCGAAATAGGGGAATAAAACCCTAGTCTAGTACATGTACACTAGTATCCAATTTAAGAATGGGCTATGCTAATCATAGAGCACCTTAACTCAGGATAAAACGACTATTTCCTAAAGCCTGAGACAAAAGCCTTGGCATATTCAATTATCTTGTCCTAAGAATGGCGTAGCGACAAGACTATCTTAACCCCACTTCACTCACGATTGACGTTCCCTTATCTGAGGCCCAAGCTTGACCTTTTATTTAACTTACTCAAGATTCATTATTTATTTGATATTACATATCACATGTTACTAGACTCTCCTAGTATCAGCGTCAAACGTTTTATTTGAAGTGTAGGTTTCATATGATCACATAACACATTCGTTCATTATTTGAAGTGTGGTTAGTTATTAATGTTTTCAAGTTTTCTAAAATGTTACGTTTATTAGTATGTTCAATCTTATTTAAGTGTTTTTATACACTTTAAGTTATTTATTTATTCATTTTCAATTTTCTATACTTAGTAAAATTTTCAATTATTTTCAATATTTTACTATTCACTTTTCACTATTCACCGTATTTACTATTCATCGTATTTTACTATTCATGGTATTTTACTATTCATCGTATTTACTATTCATCGTATTCACTATTCATCGTATTTAACTATTCATCGTATTTATACGCATCTTTATACTTAGATATTTTAGTATAATACTAAACTTGTTTTTATTTCCTAAGTATAAATTTCTAGTTTTAAAGTCGTTAGGTTCGTTTTGTACTTAGGCGATTTTTGAAAATATTCTAAAGTCTAGTTTTAAAAATGTTAAGTTCGGTTTGTATTTAGTCATTTATGAAAATATTCGAAAATCATAGTTTTAAAAACGTTAAGTTCATTTTGTATTTAGTCATTTATGAAAATATTCTAAAATTCTAGTTTTAAAAACGTTAAGTTCGGTTTATAAAAGGTGATCAATGATATTTATTTTAAAACGAGACTCAGTTAAATTTAGTCGTCTATCTATTTAAGTTAATGATAGTATCGTGGATGATTCATTTACAGTCCGTATGTCCAAGCTCAATAATCCAATAGCAAAGGTAGTATCACACGATTTAGTTCATTTTTATAACGGTTACATATTTTTATCGGTTTATAATATCTTGTTTATAACTAAATCGATTTATACAAAAATTCAATTCTAATTATTATTTAACTTTAGTGACTTAGTGATAATTTCATTTTAGTCAAATTTAGTCAATTAAAAATGAAAATGCCGTGTACAACATATATAATACAAAAATTGATTTATTTCTTTTAATTTCTTAAATCTAACTTATTAACTAATAATTAAATTATATTAACAATAAACTAAAAAGTGATAAAACAAATTTTAACCCTAAAATAGTGATGATGCCGTGGCTAAGGTGGTTAGAGTCCTAAAATTTCATTTTTCGATTTTATCGGTTTTTAACTTAAAGTCTTTATAATTTAATTATTCTAATTATACTAAAACGGTTTAAACTAAAATGAAATTTACGAAAAATTTCATTTATATTTATGAATAGTGTTTTTCAACACTTTAATTTTCTAACTTTTTAATCTAAATGATTTATAATGTTTAAGTTGATTTATAACATAATACTAACAATATATAAAAACAATAATTAAACATAAACACAAATTATAAACAAACATAATATAAAACATAATCAAAGTGAACATAAATGATGAACATCAACATGAAGGTGATAAGAACATACATGAAGATCTTAATAAAAATCAAGAACACTAATTTTGATTTTAATAACTTATAATTTATTTTCCTAATTTAATTCTTTTCACATAGTAACATCCATTTTAACTAACTTAATCTAACATATTATTTACAAAAATTAAAAGTGAAAATTTATTTAAAAAATTAAAGAAAACCGTGTGTATGTATATATTTTTATAAATTTTCATTTTTCGATTTTAATCACTTTAAACTCATTTTTAATATTTCACATAATTTTTATATAACATTACTACTTAAATAAAACATAACTAAACATAAAGATCATATGAACATAAATTAAAAATGCTCAAAATTAATTTAACTAACATATGAACAATATTACTACAAATAATCTATTTAACATATTATTTAGTTATTATCATTTTATTATATTTCACATAACCTACTAACACACACAAATCATGTTTAACATATTTTAGCACAAAGATCATACTCATAAAATTATAATAACAAAACAAATTAATTTACTAAAAAGATAATACAAGACAACGCTAGTCACCTCGGTTTAGGATGTTAATCGTCGGGGATCTAAAATAAATTTTAGATCGGATAAAACCTTCACCCAAAACCCATGTTATTCACCCAAATAATCCATGCATGTTAGCTCCTAATACCCACTAATATAACTAATAACACTTAAGGATTTATTAGAATAATATTAAGGTTTTTATTTAAAGGTTTTAGGAATAAAAAGAAAGAAAACAAAGGAGAGAAAATAGGGGCAAGTCACACGACAATTTGGAGGAAGTACAAAGTGATTTTGGCTCTTAGAAATTATGAGGAAAGTTAGAGTAAGTTAGGTTAAATGAATTTAGAATAAAGTTGGTTTTATTTAATAAATAATGTTTAATTATAATGAAATTAGGGAACATCTTGTTTTTAATTGGCTAATAAAGTCTTGGTTACTATTTGGCATTAAAAATGTCTTTTCGATGTTTAAAAATGTTTTCCTCGAATTTGGTCAGTTTTAAAGCTCAAGGCCAAAAGCGATAAAAGTTAAAGTGTGCGCGTTTGACAATTTTTCGAAATATCTCTACTTTAATAATTTAAGACTAAAATATTTTATTTATTACTTTAGAAAAATTTTAAAAGTGACGGAAATGAAAATTGTAGTATTAAAGTCGTAGTATTGAAATTGTATTTATATTTTTATTAAAAGTATAAACTTTAAATTAAATACAAAATAAAAATAAAAATGATGATGAAAATATAAAGGTGTAAGACTTGTGTAAGAAAAATGGAAGTGGATAATACTTTGACTAAGGTGAGTCAAAAGTCAAAAGTCAAATTTTCGGGCTCGGTTTACATTTCTCGAATTTTCGATTTCTTGTGATCGCGAAAGGTTTCGAAATAAAAGATATGATATTAAAATAATGTTTAGAAGTAAGATTGAAAATAAAAATGAAAATAAAACTCGAAGTGTGATTAAAATAAAATTTGGGTTTTGGCTCCTCGAATTTTGATTAAAAATTTACTAGTCCGAAATATATATTTTTTTGGATGAAAGTTAATGATTTAAATAATTAGAATCAAACGTCAAAAAGTTTATCAGTTTAAATTAAGTATAACTTCATATTTAGACAATTTAGGAAAAAGCTAGTTTAATAGAATTGAAATAGTAATTAGATTTTTAATATAATATGATTTATTAAAAATAATCAAAATGATTATATTTTTGATGTTAAGTTTACTTTTTGAAAAATAAAAAGAAAGTGGAAGAGGATGAGATGGTTTGATTTTTGATTTGCGTGTTTGAAATTGTTGACCAGAATTTCAGAGACGGAAAAAGTATAAGTGTTCATTTTTATAAAATTTTGAAATGTGTTCCTTTTTCAATTCTGAAGATAATAGGACAAACTTTATTTTTCAAAATTTTTAAATTTGTACTTAGGAAAATTTATTATTATTTGGCGAAAAAAATTCAGACGTATTTTTATTATAAGGAAAAGGATGAATTTAATTTAAGGAATTAAATTCTTTTATCAAATCGTGTTAAAATAACACGGGGTGTTACATTGTCCATGCACAAAAACGAGCCATTTCCTATAAATACCAACCCCCTACATTCATTCAAAGCATCGGTTTTAAAAAACACATTAACACACTCACAAAATCCACTCAAAAATACCGTCTTTGCATTTTCGAAAGGTAAACACTTTACCTACGTTTTGGACGTTTGAGACTCGGACAAAGGGGTTACATTAACCCCAACCCGATATTGGCATTAGCGAAGCCGTATTCGTAATACTTGCTGTAGCAATCTGATTCGTAATCCGTCTAAACCTCGCCAATATCGCATAAACAACGACTCAATATCACTAAAGCAAACCGACGTCACTTTTATAATTATGCAAGTCCTCATTCATGCATTAAATTACGACTAGATCACGGATTCGACACTAAATTGTACCGTTTCAATTAGTCTTTTAAGCATGCTAAACCGAGGGTTTTTTACAAATTCTTAAGAGTCAAATACGAGGTCGGAAAATAACGTTTATTGTAATAATTCAGTCAATGAATTATTATTTAACGTACATTTCCTATAGCAGAATGTCTTAGCTTTGACGTTTTATATTATTTATGCATTTTTACCGAGTCATACATATTCGCTCTTGTACGTAGCGTCATTTTAGCCCAAATATCAAAATTAAGCAAATGTTTTCAAATTAGTAGAGACTACTTTTACGTAGGCTTTTTGATTACTGTTTTCAAAATACATTTTTGTCAAAACTTTCGAAAAGTAACCTCACTCTGAACCCCTTCTCTGGTTTCAAACCTCAGATAGATAGGTATCGACGCACCTTGAAATCTGAGACACTCGTGTCTTACTTCCTCCATTCCGTTTGATTCTATACGTTTGACCAAAACACGGTAATTAAGGTAGAAGAAAATCAAGTGGGGTAGATAATGGAAATTACTTATGTACCCCTACTTTATTGTTTGCAAGTGGGTTGAGTGGGTATTAGTGAAGGGTATATTGGTCTTTTAGTTTAATAAAGTAGAGACTAAAATAGAAATGTATAGAATTGATTGGAATTTCCGAAAAAGGAATATGTATAGAATCAAATGGAATGGAGGAAGTATATTTTAAGATGCGTTGAATAAGTTCCAAATTCCTTTAATATTTGGTGGCGACTCCGAAAATACATTTTCAAAAAGGATTTTCTACTTTTTCTTTTTGGTCACAAATTCATGCAATGATCTCCCCCATTTTTACAAACTTCGCGCTCCTTTTTCCTGCGAGGCGCATTCAAGACTCCCACGCCCCACACGGGCGAGGCTCGGCGCACAGGCGTCGATAGGTTTTCCTGCATTCCTGCACCTTCACCGGGACTCACTGGGACGAACATGATTTTTATTATTTTTGAAAAACTAGTTTTTCTTTTATTTTAAAAACATAAAGAAGTGAAGCTTGAAACTTTGAAAACATTTACGCTTTCGATATTTGGGCAAAAATACGTTGAGTCGAATCCTCCTGATTCATAACCACACCCTTCGAGGGACGACCCCTAGTAACGCTCGCTTCATAAGCGAGATAACTTTGGACACGTCGATCTCTCTCCCCTCCACGATTACAAGTACGGCATCCGTACAAACGATCGTAACCAGTCAAACTCGAACGCTCTAGGGCACGTATTGAATTCACACCTAAGACGTGTGCAATCTTGCGGATAACCCTACCTAAACGTTGCGGGAATGGCCGGAGGGAACCTTACCCTATAAACCAAAAACCTATGTTTATATGTACAAGTGCGAAGCTATAGTACCCTCACTATAGTCGTCTTTCAAAAACAATTGCATGCAAAAACATTTTCTAGGCATTATACATTTAAAATACGTCCATTTTGAAAATACTTTTTTAAACTTTTTTTTCAAAAGGTCATGCTTTTAAAATAATGAAGTCGGGATCATTGGCCTATAGTCATTTGAACCCAATAAGTAACATGCCGCGACATTTAAAACCGGTCGGAAATAATCACTATATTTCCAATCTTTTTCAAAACAAAAATGAATTATGCGACTGACGTATCGTCATAATACATTTATTGCTAAAAACATTTCACAAAGCAAAAACCCGAATTTGTCAATTCATTTCGGATATTTTAAACGAAATTAACTTTTAGTACTTTAGAATTAGCTCTAAGTCGAGTGACTCATTAGTCATCCCGATTTTAAAATGAACTTTTTCTCTCAAAAACAAAAACGCGGGCCCGTTCAGAAGCGAACCCGTTGATTTAAATTTTGAATCGAGTGACTTATAGTCATTTTGATTTAATTTCCTGAGTCACACATAAAAGGCGAACAAGTGATCGCCTTTTACCCAATTTTAACATCCTCAGATCGACTAGCCTATCGCTACTTCGGTTTGATCCTTTTTATCATAATCTAAATGATAAACCCCTAGCAACATACCGCTAGACTGGGTTAATCTGGTTATGATCATACAAATTTTCCTACCTCGAGATTAGGGACATGTGTAGATACCCGTATCCGTACCCCCCAAATACAAACCCTGTGATGAAATGGACTTTTCACAAAAAGCATGTTTTTAACGTAATGTCAAAACAATACATTTTGTCGAAAACATTTTAAGTCGTTTAACGCATAAATGATTTATTTGCATGTCGTGTAAAATGAGTATTTGTTTAGTCATTTTATTTAAGCCGACCCAACACAAAAACAAGCCTTCTTCCACACAAGAAAAGCCCACAAAAACACCCGAGCACGCCTCCCGAGGCGTAAGACGCTCAAGCCGAGCTCACGTCTAAACACATTTCACAAAAACAATTCAATACAAGACAAAAACACTTTTCGGCCCGAGACCCGAAAAAGCCCACAAAAGCACCCGAGCACGCCTCCCGAGGCGTAAGACGCTCAAGCCGAGCTCACGTCTAAATACATTTCACAAAAACAATTCAATACAAGACATAAACGTTTTTCGACCCGAGACTCGAAAAAGCACGAAACACGAAACACGAAACACGAAACACGAGACATGAAACACGAAACCCAACATTATCCTCGACAAAAGGCTGCAAACACAAACGCACCCATACACACGTACGTAAGCGCATACGCAAGCCAAAACACGTCACAAAAACCAACAAAAATCGCCTGTCAACTGGCGATTTACTGGAAAATCGCCAGTTGACTGGCGATTTTCCCTTAAATCGCCAGTTAACTGGCGATTTTCCAGTAAATCGCCAGTTAACTGGCGATTTTTGCTTTGTTCTGGCATTTTGGCGGCTCGAAATCCCTATAAATACACCCCTTATTCGTTCATTTCAAAGCATGAATTATCATCACTCTCTTCTCTATCTACTCCTCACTTACACTCGACTCAAAAACGGGTTCCTGACCCGACCCGGTATTGGCATTGCGAACCCGTATTCGTAATACGGTTGTAGCGATTCGGACCTCTGATCCGTCTTAAACCTCGCCAATATCGCATAAGCAACGACACAATTAACATGAACAAACGGACACCACTTTACATTATGCAAATTCTCTTTTACGCATTAAACGACTAAACATGATTTCGACAAAACTTGTACTGTCTTCATTAGTCTTAAAGCATGCAAAACTGAGGGTTTTAAACAAACTTTTACATACACATGAGTCGGAAAATAGTATTTAAATGATAATTCAAACAATGAATTATCGTTTTTGTGCACATTTCCTATAGCAACCCGTCATAGCTTTGACGTATACATTTGCTTTTACGCAAATTTATCGAGTCACATATCGCACTTGTACGTAGCGGTCTGCATTTGCTCAAACATCGAATTATACACTGTTTTCAAGCTAGTAATTGCTACTTTTACGTAGGCTTTTCAATTATAGTTTTTCATAAAACATTTTGACAAACTTTTGGAGAGTACCCTCACCCCGAACCCGCTCTGGTTTCACAATTGCCTTAGACGGATAGGTATCGACGCACCTTGAACTCTAAGATTCGCGTCTTCGAGTCCAAGACGCGCTGAACGGGTCCAAATTCCCTCCTAATTTGGTGGCGACTCCGAAAACGGCTTTTAAATGATTTTTCAATATTTCTTTAAAATGCTTTAAACAAATTAAGCAATGACATCCCCCATAGCAAATCGAGCAAGATGTAACACCCCGTGTTTTTGTAGCACAATTTTATAAAAGAATTTAATTCCTTAAATTTAATTCATCCTTTTACATTATAATAAAAATGCGACTGAATTTTTTTCGCCAAATAATACTAAATTTTCCTAAGTCCAAATACAAAATTTTTGAAAAATAAAGTTTGTTGCATTACCTTTGGAATTCAAAAAGAAACACAATTCAAAATTTTATAAAAGTCAACACAAAACGTATATCGTCTTTCAAATTTCAAAATGGTCAAGCCTAGTTTACTATTCATAAAAATAAAAGTAAAACCTTTTATTCATAGGATTCAGTTTCGAGCACCTTTGATTTTTAAATAAAAAGTGGACCCTTATAATTTTCTCGTCGTTGAAATTCAAGTCAACGATTACAATGCACTACAATTTTTCTCGCACCTAAACTAAAACCATTTTGGATATACTTCGAATTTGAACTTTATTCTTTCATATTCGAACTCGATAAATCAAACAAAGAATCTACGACAATTTTCTCAACGACAAATTTTGGCACGCAAATCAAGGTCAATCTTGACCAAAGTGGCCGAGCCACTTAAGGTGATTAAATCACCTAATCTTTTTCCAAATCTACTTACATATAATCCTAATCTAATTAAAACTAGTTAAGGTTAATCATTTTGTTTATTACTAACAAGCCTTATTTAATTATTATAAATTACTATTTCGTTTTGATTTAGTTAACACTTTCGCTAAAAATCAAAATAATGAATCACACTAAGCCTAAACTGATAAACTTTTTGACGTTTGGTTATAATGATTTAATTCGATAACATTCAACGAAAAAAATATATATTTCGATCGAATATATTTTTAATTCAAAGCTGCGAGAAAACTAATACCCAATTTTTGTTTTGATTTCGTTTTGAGGTTTATTTTCATTTTTATTTTCGATCTTACTTCTAAACATTATTTTAAGACTATATATTTCATTTCGAGACTTTTCACGTGCGCGCAAATCGAAAATTTCAAAAACGAAAAATCGGGACTTGGTCTTGTCATGTTGGCCGAAAATTTTGACCCTTGGGTCCTAGCTTATCTTCTTCCATTTTTTCTCTTACACAAGAGCATGCTCTTGCCTTACTTTTCTCTTACACAAGACCTAACACTTACCATCCTACTAAATTCATCATCACTTATTTAACCCTTTTAATTAAATGTTTATTCATTACTACATACTCTACAAAAAAAACTTACAACTACACAACTACTACTACTACTCGGCACACACACAAGCACACACAAACACAACTCAAACACTTACTATTTTCTCTCTAAATAAACTCATACCCAAGAGACAAGTAAGCTTGTTCATCTCCAAACCTCAAGAACACCATTGATCTTCATCTTCTTCCTTTACTTTTCTCCCTTAAAATCATTTATTTTCTATCTTTAATTCACTTGAACACCCAAGTTAAATTCTCCACCATTTATATTCATTGATCACTACATCTCTTAACTAGTAAATAAACATGAACATGAATCAAAATCATTTAAAATCTCTACATCACCTAAACCTAAACATAAAATACTACTACAACTTTAAATTTTAATTTAGCTAGTTTAGTTTTAAAATAAATTACTAACTTGTTTATTTCATTCTTATGTACCCATCCTAACCAAAGACGAGGAGCAAGGTGGAGCCATCGATCTAAGTGTCTTCGACCATATTATCGATCCCGATAATTGCTAGGATTTTCTTTTCCTAACCAACTAAGGTGCTTCTCGCACACTTATGTGATAAGCGCCTAGTAATTGATTATATGTTATTTTTCCTAAGTGATGTTTTGATTTGTGTGTATGATTTTGTGTCACCTAGTAATCACATGTTAAATTAGAAGACAAAAATAACATTAGTGTAACAATAACAAAACCCACGGCCTACCCTCCATTTTTAGTTCAATTTTTCGTTTTAATTTTTGTAAATTACATGCTTAACATACTTGTGATAAGATGAACATGAAAATATAATTAGTTTATGTTTTAGACTAAATATGAATTTGTTATGAAAATTAAATGTTTTAAAGTGTTTATATGTTCTTGAAATATTGTTGTTATTCTTGTATTTGAAATGATTTTACTTATGTTTCTTAATGTTTGGTATATGATTTTTACATTTGTTAAGTACATAAATAATATGAAGTAAGTTGGTTATTGAATTAGAAGTATATAAATCAAAAAATAAAATTTTGAACATACATATATATATACACGGCATTTTCAATTAAAATGGACAAATTTTTAGTTTTAATTTTTCTAAATAACATATTATGATTAGTTTAGTTAAATTAGACTTGTATGGAAAATTTGAGGAAATTATATAAACATATAAAAATTTGACTAATTAATGTTCATATGAAAAATATTAGAGTTCTTCACATATTTAAGTGTTCTTCATTTATGTAACTAGTTTGATTCATAATTTTTATAAAGTTTTACTTAAGTGTTGTTTTAATCCACTAGTGAATAAATACAATACTAATTATACAAGTTAAATAAGCTAAATCTTTATAATGAAAAAGTTAGAAAATTAAAGTGAGTAAAATCACTATTCATAATTAAAATAAAATAATTAGTGAAAATCGTAAACTAGTTAAATCGCTTTATTATAATTTAAATAATTAGTATATAAAAACTTTAGGTCAAAAACCGATAAATTAGAAAACGAAAACAAAAATGGGCCAAGTATAGATGGCCACGGTTTTGGGCTGATTTTTGACCTAAAATAATCTTGTCACTTTTTATTTTTATCACTTAAGTAATTAAATTAGTTAAAGTAATGAATTATTAATAAAAACATAAAAAGAAATAAATAGTTAATCATAAACAAGGGCCACGGTTTTACCATTAAAATTGGATCAATTTTGGTAAAAATGAATTTGTCACTTAGTCACTAAATTTGATTTGTATTTAGAATTATATTAGATTGTATAATGAATCGTTAATAAAAAGAATCAACGAAACCGATAAAAATAAACGTTACACGTATTAAAATGAATAATGTCGAGTGTTACTGCCTTTGCTTAAGTTGGGATATGGAAATACGGACTAATTAAAATGAACTACGACAACCTCGCTAAAAATTTGAACCGCTAAAAATTTTAGTTAAGTACATGACTAAATTTAACCGAGTTTTACTTTTGAAATATTATTTAAATCACTAAGTACAAAATGAACTTAACAACTTGGAACTAGAAATTTTGTACTTAAATTATATCGAGTTTTACTTCCGAATCATTATTTAAAATCACTAAGTACAAAACGAACCTAACGACTTTGAAATTAGAATTCTATACTTAGGAAATAAACTTGATTTTGTACCTAAATAAAATATCTTAAGGTATAAAAATACTAAGTATAAAAAAATATAATAATAAATACTAAGTATAGAAAATATACTAAGTATAAGAATACATGTACGTATAAAATACGAATAAAATACGAAGTATAAAAATACGCATACGTATAAAGATACGTACAAATACGAAATACTAAAATACGAATACGTATAAAAATACGGTGAACAGTAAATACGATGAATAGTAAATACGATGAATAGTAAATACGATGAATAGTAAAATAATGAATAGTGAAAATATTTAAATTTTACGAACGGACTCAAAATAAATATTTAAGTCTTTCTATGTATTCTGCTTATCTGAAGAACTGCTAGAACTAAAATTTCATTATACAAAGTTAGACGATATATTTAAGTTACAGAATTGTCACCTATTTTGATTGAACGAGGAAATAAGAAATTGAGAAAATGAAATACTTGAATAAAATACTTGGATTGTTCGCCATGTCGCGACTCTTGAAATTCGAAGTTAGCGAGGTAGCTGTATATGGGGACTTGGGCTCCCTCCCTGAGTTGCCCAAGGCGATTTAACGATTTAAGATTGTTATTTGGCACGGTATATACAACCCTAGGGATAGGGCATCCTTGATATTTCCGTTGGCCCATATATGGTAAGTGGAAAAGCCAGCCCCATCCGGGGGTACCCGTCTCTGGTGATAGTTGTATTATTAGGTGACTACTTACTCGATGGGCTGTATGCTACGATCCTATCTATAGTGGTGTATGCATACATTAGACAAGGGATTGAATCGTCCTTATTACCTTAGATATCTCTAGCCTGTCAGCCATGTCCAAGTTATGTTGGCCTCGCTTGGCTATTACAGATGCTTATGAGGTCTGCATGATTCCGCCTTACTAACGAAGACTCATTAGTCAATATATGTTGAATGCATTTCCTTGTCTTGATTGATTGTTGTCTGAATGACTTGATTTCCTGAGTATTGAAGTACGATTTGTTGAGAATGATTATCTATGAGTGTTGTTATGTTACATGATTGGATTTATACGCATATTTGAATCATCATGCTTTCCTTATGTGTTGCATGCCTACTTGCTATTTGTTTTTATTTACTTATTTCCTTTATATAATGCATATGTTTTAGAATTGCATGTGTCGAAAGAGTAAAAGTCTTGAGAAAATGATGAGAGTTTAATGCAAAAATTTTGAGACCAACGCCTATTGAATGCTGGGGAGAGTTACCTTACTTATTTTGTACGCTTTTGAGAGAATGTAATCGAATAACTCTGCTTTATCTTAAACTCGTATTATGTATACAGAGTTTTATGACGATAACAGCTGGTTTTGTAATATATAGACTTAATTAATTTTCCGCCTTAGTTTAATTAAAGTCACGAAAAAAACCAGGTTGTTACAGTTGGTATCAGAGCTGTCTTGCGACCGTGAATAACTTAAAGTTATCTCACATAGCGAGACGACACCTAGGCCAGACATACATATTAATATATGTGTCAGGCATAGACTTATAGGGTCAAATAATAAATTAGGAATCTCTAGACCGCTAAAATGATAACTTAGATCATTTTAAAATGTGAGAAAGGGGTAGAGTCTTAAGGACCGACCAAATAATAATAAACTAGTTAGATGAGCATTAGAATCTTAACTTTTTATAATTCTTTTACCTGCTAATTGCTCTATGGCTAACCTGTTTGACTAACTAACCCCTTATACTAACGTTACTTCAAAGCGAGACGTATAAATCGAAGTCAAGACGACAAGAATTCAAGCGCAACAAATGGACGCAACAAGAATTATGTGAAACGAGAAGACATTCAAGATTTGAAGAATTCTGCTGAATTAAAAATACTCCTACAACCATATCAAACCATTCTTGAATTATCACCATCATTTCAATGCTTTGCAATTCTCAGATTTTCTAAATCATAAAAGTTTCCTGACATCTAATCTCTCCATGATTTTAAGATAGAGTCAACTCAAATGTTTATCAATCCCGTAAAATTTTTAACTCTCAGAAATGATTAATATTCTAAATCAGTAAATCCCTTCGTAAACTGATTTTCTTTTCTCTCAATTTAGTAGAATGTTTTCAACCTTACTCTACGAGTTCATAAACTCCTTTCTCTTTATCTTCAAACCCTCTAACCGTACTTGTACTGTGCATAGTACCGAAGGCTAACTTTTGTCAATTCTCAAACTCAACTCCATATCCCTTGAGAATATATCTGAACTTTTATGCTATTTTGCTGAGCATGCTTTCTAACCCTCCGTCGTGGTTCACTTCATCGAGAAGGAATTAGGAAACTTTGTAACCTTTTGATTTTAATACTTTTTTTTCAGAATGGCTGCAAACGGTATTCCTGACAATGACCTCAACCAACAATTCCTCGAAGAGGAGGCAAGGAGGAGAGGTTTCGAGGATGCAATAATGAAAATCGCTCAGAATACACACCAATATCAGGGTGGTGGTAATAATCAATCCGCGTTTGAGAGGTTCTCAAAACATAGACCTCAAACGCATTTCTGTCTGGCCAACCCCACCGTCTTGACCGAATGGGTTGATGAGATGGAGAAACTGTTGGAACTAAGCAAGACACCGCCTACTGAGAAAGTGAATGTGGTAGCATACTACCTCAAGGGGGAAGCCAACAGTTGGTGGCGCTTGATCAAATCCACCTTTCCCCTGAGAATTTACAACTGGCGAGAATTCAAATCACTGTTGGAAAACAAGTACTTCGGAGAAGAATTGAGATGGGAGAAAGAGGAAGAATTCCGAAACCTAAACCAAGGTGTTATGTCTCTGCAGGCATACACCGAGAAATATCAGGAGCTATCCAAGTTTGCTCCCAAGATAATATCTAACGAGGAGGAACTCGCAACCAGGTACGTAAGAGGCATGACTTACAACCTGAGGACGAACATGAGCGGGTTCAACTGTAAGAACTTTGCAGAGGCCTACGAAAAAGCAACAAGTATCTGGGCTTCTATCCAGAAGGGTGAAGCTGAGGAGAAGAAGAAGAAAACGTTTGCACCTCCTGTGGCGAGTGCCAGCTTCATACACAAGCCACTTTTTGGTCGCCCAGGTTTCCAAAATCAAGACAACCGCAATAGAAACCAAGGCAGACCCATGTACCACAACCGCAACTCTACACCGCACGTCGCAAAAACCAACCAACAACTTCTCGGGAATCCGCCTTTTCAAGCGAATCGATTCGCATTCCGACAACTGACCTAGTCACCCGGGGACACGTTGTAACGGAGGACCAGTAGTGTGCTACTTTTGTAAGGTAGAGGGGCACAAGGCAAACGAATGCCCGGAGAGGGGTACTGGTGGCAAGGCGAACGCGGGACCGCCGCCAGCCGTGAAGGTTCAAGGACGTGTGTACGTCTTGACTGAGTCTGAAGAGTGCGCTGAAGATTGTATCGATGTTGACGCCATCACCGGTAAATTCCTAGTCAATTTTATACCTACTTTTATTTTATTCGACACAGGAGCGTCACTATCTTTTGCTTCCTCCAAATTTATCAAACAATCCAAATACACAAATCCCGAACAAAATAAAAACTAACATATATCTACCAAAGGACAAAAATATGCCTTGTTCTTCAAAATACAATGATGTACGAAGTACAGTCCGTCACACAAATTTCCTTTACGACCCCCCATATTTAAAATTCTTATCAATCTCTTAATATATCCTTCTAAAAAAAAAAAAATTTGTTTTCATACGTCCTCTATAAAAATACCTTTGAAAATTTTGGCTTGTTCCGTCAAATCTTTGTAACGTAATTTGAAACACTTTCGAAACTTCATGGTTCAAAATTTTTATTCCTTTATTTCTAAAATCCTTGAAATTGTTTTCTACTATTTCCTCTATTTTAGAAATATATATATACAAAAATTTTAGATTCTTACGTCACCCATTATTATAAATTTCAATCTCAACCGAAATATGATTTTAACATCTCCGATTCATCTATTAACATTATAATAACAATTTTAAGAAAATGAGCTATATCAACAAGGTTATCCATAATCCCCTAAAAGTTTTATTTAATCATTCAACGATAACCTATATTTCCTTAATTTTATTTAAAGCTCATATTCTCCTAATGATCACTGCGACTTTTATCCATTTTCCCTAATTGCCGTTCTTTTCCCTAAAGGCTATGTATCTTGATTTAGTGGTCATTAAATGTAACAATAATAATATTAGATATATACGTTTAAAACTTCTTAAGGGGGTAGGACTATAATTTAACTATATTAAAGTCCTACTAAAATCTGAAATTTCTTATTTTCAAACTATTTTATGGTTAACATGTATTCTCAGAACTAAATAAGTTATTTTTATTCTTAAAACGCTTATTATTTTAATTTCATTTAATTCCGTACAAAACTTCTAGGCCCTACCTTTTTTGTGAATCTCTTTCGCATCACTTTCGAAAATAACATTCTAGTAACATCTCCATATTTACTTAAATATCTCATTAATAAATCAAACGCGATTTTGTTCTCCAATATTTTCACTCTATCCGACGTTTCTATATTAATTAGAAAACTCAAACTTTTCAAAAAGTCTTGTTCCAACAAAACCAAATATTATTATCCAAATGCGTAAAATCTCAATATTATCTCTAACTGCCTTGTTCAACCTCGAGCAGTTATCCACTCTATCCAAGTTTCGGGGACGAAACTTTTCTTAAGGGGGTAGGATTGTAACACCCCGTGTTTTTGTAGCACAATTTTATAAAAGAATTTAATTCCTTAAATTTAATTCATCCTTTTACATTATAATAAAAATGCGACTGAATTTTTTTCGCCAAATAATACTAAATTTTCCTAAGTCCAAATACAAAATTTTTGAAAAATAAAGTTTGTTGCATTACCTTTGGAATTCAAAAAGAAACACAATTCAAAATTTTATAAAAGTCAACACAAAACGTATATCGTCTTTCAAATTTCAAAATGGTCAAGCCTAGTTTACTATTCATAAAAATAAAAGTAAAACCTTTTATTCATAGGATTCAGTTTCGAGCACCTTTGATTTTTAAATAAAAAGTGGACCCTTATAATTTTCTCGTCGTTGAAATTCAAGTCAACGATTACAATGCACTACAATTTTTCTCGCACCTAAACTAAAACCATTTTGGATATACTTCGAATTTGAACTTTATTCTTTCATATTCGAACTCGATAAATCAAACAAAGAATCTACGACAATTTTCTCAACGACAAATTTTGGCACGCAAATCAAGGTCAATCTTGACCAAAGTGGCCGAGCCACTTAAGGTGATTAAATCACCTAATCTTTTTCCAAATCTACTTACATATAATCCTAATCTAATTAAAACTAGTTAAGGTTAATCATTTTGTTTATTACTAACAAGCCTTATTTAATTATTATAAATTACTATTTCGTTTTGATTTAGTTAACACTTTCGCTAAAAATCAAAATAATGAATCACACTAAGCCTAAACTGATAAACTTTTTGACGTTTGGTTATAATGATTTAATTCGATAACATTCAACGAAAAAAATATATATTTCGATCGAATAAATTTTTAGTTCAAAGTTGCGAGGAAACTAATACCCAATTTTTGTTTTGATTTCGTGTTGAGGTTTATTTTCATTTTTATTTTCGATCTTACTTCTAAACATTATTTTAAGACTATATATTTCATTTCGAGACTTTTCACGTGCGCGCAAATCGAAAATTTCAAAAACGAAAAATCGGGACTTGGTCTTGTCATGTTGGCCGAAAATTTTGACCCTTGGGTCCTAGCTTATCTTCTTCCATTTTTTCTCTTACACAAGAGCATGCTCTTGCCTTACTTTTCTCTTACACAAGACCTAACACTTACCATCCTACTAAATTCATCATCACTTATTTAACCCTTTTAATTAAATGTTTATTCATTACTACATACTCTACAAAAAAAACTTACAACTACACAACTACTACTACTCGGCACACACACAAGCACACACAAACACAACTCAAACACTTACTATTTTCTCTCTAAATAAACTCATACCCAAGAAACAAGTAAGCTTGTTCATCTCCAAACCTCAAGAACACCATTGATCTTCATCTTCTTCCTTTACTTTTCTTCCTTAAAATCATTTATTTTCTATCTTTAATTCACTTGAACACCCAAGTTAAATTCTCCACCATTTATATTCATTGATCACTACATCTCTTAACTAGTAAATAAACATGAACATGAATCAAAATCATTTAAAATTTCTACATCACCTAAACCTAAACATAAAATACTACTACAACTTTAAATTTTAATTTAGCTAGTTTAGTTTTAAAATAAATTACTAACTTGTTTATTTCATTCTTATGTACCCATCCTAACCAAAGACGAGGAGCAAGGTGGAGCCATCGATCTAAGTGTCTTCGACCATATTATCGATCCCGATAATTGCTAGGATTTTCTTTTCCTAACCAACTAAGGTGCTTCTCGCACACTTATGTGATAAGCGCCTAGTAATTGATTATATGTTATTTTTCCTAAGTGATGTTTTGATTTGTGTGTATGATTTTGTGTCACCTAGTAATCACATGTTAAATTAGAAGACAAAAATCGAAAAAAAACATTAGTGTAACAATAACAAAACCCACGGCCTACCCTCCATTTTTAGTTCAATTTTTCGTTTTAATTTTTGTAAATTACATGCTTAACATACTTGTGATAAGATGAACATGAAAATATAATTAGTTTATGTTTTAGACTAAATATGAATTTGCTATGAAAATTAAATGTTTTAAAGTGTTTATATGTTCTTGAAATATTGTTGTTATTCTTGTATTTGAAATGATTTTACTTATGTTTCTTAATGTTTGGTATATGATTTTTACATGTGTTAAGTACATAAATAATATGAAGTAAGTTGGTTATTGAATTAGAAGTATATAAATCAAAAAATAAAATTTTGAACATACATATATATATACACGGCATTTTCAATTAAAATGGACAAATTTTTAGTTTTAATTTTTCTAAATAACATATTATGATTAGTTTAGTTAAATTAGACTTGTATGGAAAATTTGAGGAAATTATATAAACATATAAAAATTTGACTAATTAATGTTCATATGAAAAATATTAGAGTTCTTCACATACTCAAGTGTTCTTCATTTATGTAACTAGTTTGATTCATAATTTTTATAAAGTTTTACTTAAGTGTTGTTTTAATCCACTAGTGAATAAATACAATACTAATTATACAAGTTAAATAAGCTAAATCTTTATAATGAAAAAGTTAGAAAATTAAAGTGAGTAAAATCACTATTCATAATTGAAATAAAATAATTAGTGAAAATCGTAAACTAGTTAAATCGCTTTATTATAATTTAAATAATTAGTATATAAAAACTTTAGGTCAAAAACCGATAAATTAGAAAACGAAAACAAAAATGGGCCAAGTATAGATGGCCACGGTTTTGGGCTGATTTTTGACCTAAAATAATCTTGTCACTTTTTATTTTTATCACTTAAGTAATTAAATTAGTTAAAGTAATGAATTATTAATAAAAACATAAAAAGAAATAAATAGTTAATCATAAACAAGGGCCACGGTTTTACCATTAAAATTGGATCAATTTTGGTAAAAATGAATTTGTCACTTAGTCACTAAATTTGATTTGTATTTAGAATTATATTAGATTGTATAATGAATCGTTAATAAAAAGAATCAACGAAACCGATAAAAAGAAACGTTACACGTATTAAAATGAATAATGTCGAGTGTTACTGCCTTTGCTTAAGTTGGGATATGGACATACGGACTAATTAAAATGAACTACGACAACCTCGCTAAAAATGGGAACCGCTAAAAATTTTAGTTAAGTACATGACTAAATTTAACCGAGTTTTACTTTTGAAATATTATTTAAATCACTAAGTACAAAATGAACTTAACAACTTGGAACTATAAATTTTGTACTTAAATTATATCGAGTTTTACTTCCGAATCATTATTTAAAATCACTAAGTACAAAACGAACCTAACGACTTTGAAATTAGAATTCTATACTTAGGAAATAAACTTGATTTTGTACCTAAATAAAATATCTTAAGGTATAAAAATACTAAGTATAAAAAAATATAATAATAAATACTAAGTATAGAAAATATACTAAGTATAAGAATACATGTACGTATAAAATACGAATAAAATACGAAGTATAAAAATACGCATACGTATAAAGATACGTACAAATACGAAATACTAAAATACGAATACGTATAAAAATACGGTGAATAGTAAATACGATGAATAGTAAAATAATGAATAGTGAAAATATTTAAATTTTACGAACAGACTCAAAATAAATATTTAAGTCTTTCTATGTATTCTGCTTATCTGAAGAACTGCTAGAACTAAAATTTCATTATACAAAGTTAGACGATATATTTAAGTTACAGAATTGTCACCTATTTTGATTGAACGAGGAAATAAGAAATTGAGAAAATGAAATACTTGAATAAAATACTTGGATTGTTCGCCATGTCGCGACTCTTGAAATTCGAAGTTAGCGAGGTAGCTGTATATGGGGACTTGGGCTCCCTCCCTGAGTTGCCCAAGGCGATTTAACGATTTAAGATTGTTATTTGGCACGGTATATACAACCCTAGGGATAGGGCATCCTTGATATTTCCGTGGGCCCATATATGGTAAGTGGAAAAGCCAGCCCCATCCGGGGGTACCCGTCTCTGGTGATAGTCGTATTATTAGGTGACTACTTACTCGATGGGCGAGTATGCTACGATCCTATCTATAGTGGTGTATGCATACATTAGACAAGGGATTGAATCGTCCTTATTACCTTAGATATCTCTAGCCTGTCAGCCATGTCCAAGTTATGTTGGCCCTGTCGGCTATTGCGCGGATGCTTATGAGGTCTGCATGATTCCGCCTTACTAACGAAGACTCATTAGTCAATATATGTTGAATGCATTTCCTTGTCTTGATTGATTGTTGTCTGAATGACTTGATTTCCTGAGTATTGAAGTACGATTTGTTGAGAATGATTATCTATGAGTGTTGTTATGTTACATGATTGGATTTATACGCATGTTTGAATCATCATGCTTTCCTTATGTGTTGCATGCCTACTTGCTATTTGTTTTTATTTACTTATTTCCTTTATATAATGCATATGTTTTAGAATTGCATGTGTCGAAAGAGTGTGCGAGAAAATGATGAGAGTTTAATGCAGGTACCCCGAGACCAACGCCTATTGAATGCTGGGGAGAGTTACCTTACTTATTTTGTACGCTTTTGAGAGAATGTAATCGAATAACTCTGCTTTACCTTAAACTCGTATTATGTATACAGAGTTTTATGACGATAACAGCTGGTTTTGTAATATATAGACTTAATTAATTTTCCGCCTTAGTTTAATTAAAGTCACGAAAAAAAACCAGGTTGTTACACAAGACCCGCAGAGCGTGCTTTTACGCGCCGCTCTCTCACATTTATTTTCCCGCGCCGTGCATTCCGCCCCATGACACATTTTCGAGGGCAGGCGCGAGCGGGCGTCGAGAAGGGATCCCGATCCGGTATCCTCAGTTGGCGACTCCGCTGGGGACGAGCATGTTTTTTTATTTTTATTTTGAAAACTAGCTTTTCATTTTATTTTAAAAACATAAAGAGGTGAAACTTGAAAACAGTTTTAAATTCGATGTTTGAGCACATGCAACCGTTTGAGTCGAATCCTCCTGATTCACAACCACACCCTTCGAGAGACGGCCCCAAGTAAAAACTCGCTTCATAAGCGAGTATACTCTGGACACGTCGATCTCTCACCCTTCCACGATCACAAGTATGGCATCCGTACCAGTGAATCGTATCAGTCAAACTCGAAAGCTCTAGACCCCGTATTGAATCCACACTCAAATGTGTGTGATCTTGCGGATAACTCTACACAAACGTTGCGGGAATGACAGGAAGGAACCTTACCCTGAAAGCCAAAAACCCGTGTCTATACGTACAAATGCGAGGCTATAGTACCCTCACTATAGTCGTCTTTCAAAATGCATCACACATACGCACTCTGCAACATTGCATTTACATTTTCAAAAAGAAATGAACGAACAGTTCTTTTTTTTTTTGCAACTTTTGAAATAACGTTTTTAAAAACCTTCCGTATAAGCCGGCTGACCTATAGTCATTTCGGCTTAGCACGACAACACAGTCTTTCAAAACGCCCGCGAATAATCAGTACATTCGTAGGGCCTTTCAAAAACGTAAACGGATTACGCGACTCACGGTCACTGTAATTCATTTATAGCAAAACATTTTCACATTGCAAAACCAGGGATTATCAACATATTCCTGCTGAACTTACTCAAAATAAACGGTCTCGGCCTTTTACAAACTTTTTCAAAACTCTCGTCGAGTCGATTGACCTCTAGTCACTTCGACTTGACAAACATCTCTTGCAAACAAACAAAACTCGGGAATGGTCATACCCAATCCCGTCATTTACGCTGAATCGACTGACCTACTCCATTTGACTCGCCATTTTATTATTTAGCACGAAAAACGATCAAAATCGTTTTTACACACTTTAACATCCCTGACTCGACTAGCCTATGACTATCTCGAGTCGGATCCAAAACTTTTCACTGCAATCCAACGATGAGCCAACGACGACATACTGTTAATACGGGCCCACAGGATTCAAGTACAAAGCATCTTTTACATCGAGATTGGAAATGCGTCCAACGCATCTCTAACTCAAAAGCTCTCAAAACATTTTGTCAAAACACGACGAGCTGTTTTAACAATACTCACAACACATTTTTGAAATAAACATTTTTCAAAATTTTTGCAAACCAACTAACCAATAGCCTTTTTGGTTTTAACCAAAACAAACAATCTTTTCAAAACAAAACCCGGGAATAATCATAAAATTCTCACGACATTTCAAAAGCATGAGCAAACTACATGACTCCTCGTCGTCGTAGTCCTTTTAATACAAACCTTTTTATGCAAAGCAAACTCGAGGATGACAACATGTCCTCGATGATTTTTCACGACACATTGAACGACCTATGCCCGTTTTAAGCACTTTTGAAATAACATTTTTCAAAATTCTTCAAACAAATCGGCTCACGGCCATTTCACCCAATCACACTTTTACAACTAAGCAAACACGGGAATGCCCAAAAGCAATCCCTAAAAGTAAACACGGGAATGCCCAAAAGCAGTCCCTAAGCAAACACGGGAATGCCCAAAAGCAGTCCCTAAGCAAACACGGAAATGCCAAAAAGTAATCCCTCAGCAAACACGGGAATGCCCAAAAGCAATCCCTAAGCAAACACGGGAATGCCCAAAAGCAATCCCTAAGCAAAGCCCGGGAATGCCCAAAAGCACTCCCTCGGACTTTTTCCACGGCCATTTCAGGCCCAAGCATCATTTTAACAATCAAGCAAAGTCTGGGAATGCCCAAAAGCGCTCCCTCGGACTTTTACAATCAAGCATAGCCCGGGAATGCCCAAAAGCACTCCCTCGGACTTTTTCCTTCGGTCATCTCGACCAAAACATCATCTTTACAATCAAGCAAAGCCCGGGAATGCCCAAAAGCACTCCCTCGGACTTTTTCCTTCGTCCATCTCGACCAAAACATCATCTTTACAATCAAGCAAAACCCGGGAATGCCCAAAAGCACTCCCTCGGACTTTTTCCACGACCATTTCAGGCCCAAGCATCTTTTTACAATCAAGCAAAGCCCGGGAATGCCCAAAAGTACTCCCTCAGACTTTTTCCACGGCCATTTCAGGCCCAAGCATCATTGCTACAATCAAGCATAGCCCGGGAATGCCCAAAAGCACTCCCTCGGACTTTTTCCTTCGCTCATCTCGACCAAAACATCATCTTTACAATCAAGCAAAGCCCGGGAATGCCCAAACGCGCTCCCACGGACTTTTTCTTCGGTCATCTCGACCAAAGCCTCACTTTTACAACCAAGAAAACCCAGGAATGCCCAAGCGCAGTCCTGCGGACTTTTTCATCTAGTCTGAACGACCTATAGTCGCGCCGACTAAGCACCCTCAAAGCAAAAACGGCAGAACGTGCAGGGCCGTTCACATCGCATTTCAAGCATCTCCGACTTAACTAGCTAAACGCTCTCAAGTCGAATCCTTTTCCATGCATCTAGGCTCGAGCCCTCAACGATGAACCATTAACATGGGCTGGACAGATACAAAGCAAACACGTTTTAACATCGAGACGAGATGCGCGCACGCATTCTCGCCTCAAAAAGGCTTCCTAGACACAACATCGTTCCTAAAGCAACACACTCTCATTTTGGGAATAAGCTCTTTTCGAAAATATCCGTGTTTTAGAAAACAAGCAAAACTTTCGCATTTTGAAATAATCACGTTTCAAAATTCCCTCGACTTCGAAATAAACACTTTTCGGAATCCCGGGTCAAACCAAATAGTCTTTCACTATTTTGATCTGACCCACTAAGCACTCTTTACGAGTCACTCGGGAATGATCACATTCTCGAATCTTGTCAAAGCACAAATGGACTACATGACCCTTGGCCATCGTAACCTATTTATCTCAAAGCATTTTCATAAAGCAAAACTCAAGAATCTCGTCGCATTCTTGGAGACTTTTCATTCCAAGCGGCCCATGGCCTTCCACATTTTGAAATAACATTTTTCAAATTTCTGTGTCAAGTCAACTAGTCTATACCTAGTTCGATTCAACCCAATCGCAAATCTCTGCAGCCGTCCGGGAATAATCACTACATTCTCGAGACCTTACAAAAGCGTCAATGGACTGCATGACTCGAGGTCATCGTACGCCAATTTCAAGCAAAACACTTTCACAAGCCCAAACCCAAGAATTACACAATATTCTTGTTGGACTTTATGCGGCCCCGGGCCTTCTCAACTTTTCAAATAAAGCACTTTGCAAATCTCATTGGGCCAAACGACTCAAAGTCGGCCTGATTCAATAAAACATCATCTTTTACAAGCAAGCAAAGCCCGAGAATGGCCATGCCCAATATCGCAGTCTTTTCATTGGTTCGAATGGCCCATAACCATCTCGACCCGATTCCTCTCAAGCAAAAAGCACGTGGACATACAAACCTGCCCACATCCTACTGAACTAGCTTATCGCTAACACGGGTTCACTCCAAGCAATTCTATCGCAATCCTACGATAGGCCCACGACGACATGCCGTTAACATGCGCCAATCGGATTCAATGAAAACTCTTTAAACATCGAGTCAGAAACGTGTCAATGCGTCTCTAGCTCAAACACCTTCCAAGCATTTTGTCAAAACACGACAAATTGTTTTTCACAAAATCCTCATCACATTTTTGAAATAACTTTTTTCAAATATCGTCTTTCCTTCAAATCGAGTGACCCACAGTCATGATGGTTTGACCCACACAAGCAATCTCTTCAAAGCATCCAAGAATAATCACTTTATTCTTGTGACATTTCCAAAACATAAATGAGCTACATGACTCGCCGTCATAGTAACCCATTTATTACAAAGCATTTTCAAACCCGAGAGTGGTAACCCATTCTCGTGGACCTCTTCGCAAAAGCAAATCAAGCAGCTCACGGCCTCTTAACATCTCTTTCGAAATAAGCATTTTCGAAATCTACGGTTCAAATGGCCTACCGCCATTTTAATCCAAACTTCTCTCTTTCACGAAATAACACAACTCGGGAATGAACTAGCATCATCCCACGGTTTCTCCACAGTTAGACCAAGTGGCTCATCGTCGCTTCAATCTAACCCTCTGATACATGTTATTTATATACGTTTTATGCCCCCGGTTCAATCGCTTTTAGCTTTTATTTACTCGTGATTATTGCTAATTTACGAGCTATTTGCTATATTTCTCGATGCTGCTGCCTTTCATTTACATTTTGCAGGTTTTGGTGGTTTTGAGCCAAAACCCGAGACATTGGAGCATTACGAGAACCGAACCGAGAAGACCAAGCCCGAACGCGCACATGAGCTCGAGGACGAGAGCAAAAAGGCCAAAGGACCAAGGCCTACGAGTAAACTAAAGGCCCAAAAGCAAGAATAATGAGAATTGGGCCTAAGATCAAGAGGAAGCAAGTCAGCCCAGTTGAGTCAGGCCGGCCGGTCTGGACCGGCTGGCGGCCGGCCGGCTCTGGCGTTTATTATGACGGTTTTGATTTATTTCGAGTTTTATTGTTTTTGGAAACTATAAAAGGTTGCCTTAGGTCGAAAACAAAAACTTATGCTTTATTTTATTTTCACTCCTTAGGTCTAGTTTACAGTTTCTCTCTTTTCATACATTAAAAACTCCAGCTTTACTTAGTTTAAGTTTGATCTGCTTTGTAACCGTCGGTACTCCGTAAGATTTCAGGTTTTTATTTCAATTGCAATTATTCCTATTATTATGTCTTCTCTTATTGTTTTTATTACTTTAACTTTTAATATGAGTAGCTAAATTATAATTAGGGTTTGAAGGTGATTTGTGATAGTTGATTCAGGACAATGTTTTAATTGCTATTTCGATTGGAATTGTGCAAGTTGGTTTCTTCCTACGTGTTTTATTATCAATTGAATTTAGGGGCGCCTTTATTGAATTGAATCTAGGTTGTTTCAGTTTAAGATCGAAAGCCTAATTGAAACTAGACTCACGCGTATTTGATAAGTTGAATTTAGTAAGTTGCGAGAGCCCGCTAAATTTGCTTAAGGTTAATATTGACTCGAGAGAGCGTGTTCCTAAACCTAGCCACTTGCATAGCTTCAATTGAATGTTTTCTACTTTTGAGTTGAGTTCCTGAATCACTGTCATAATGATCCTGATGCCCTAATCTTCCTCTATATTGATATTTGTTGATCTGCTCTATTTCTGCTCTAGTTTATAGCTACTTACAAACCCACTTTTCACACCCGAGTTGAACCTGTTATTGCCGACTTTAACTTATAACTGAGCTGTTTCCCTGGGATACGATCCTTCTTGCTGCTAGCTACTGTTAGTTGTCTTTTAGGTTTATTTTGATATTGGCGATACGACTTAGCCGTGTCAATTTTGGCGCCGTTGCAGGGGGAACGGCTTTGCTAGTTTTAGTTTTTGTTAGTTTTACAGGTTTTTCTCCCTTGTCTCAAGGAACCTAGTTCCTTGAGACCGTTTTTAATTGCTTGCTTGTAGTTTTGTTTATGCACAGGTCACCTACAGGTTTAGTTCCATTTGAGCCTGAACCTGAGCGAGCATTTCATAGGCTACGTAAGGAAGCAAGGAAACTAATTGATCTTGATTTTGAGGAAGCTTCGCACTCCGAATCCAGTGCAACGCAATCGTCCTACGACGAGGACACACCTCCAGTTACTCCGGTTTTTCAACGGTTGGTGACTATGCCTAAACTAGCTAGTCACTCGCTCCCAAAGACGGAATCCATACCTAATGGGTTCACGATGCCCGCTACTCTGCAGGGCAACTTTGAGATCCGCCCCGCCTTTCTCACTTTGGTGGTGCGGAATCAGTTTGGTGGCTATCCTACGGAGGATCCTGGTCGACATATGCAGGTCTTTACGGACTATTGTTCGACTATAAAGCAAGCCGGGATCACGCAGGAGCAAATAAGGGAGATGTTGTTCCCTTTTTCTTTAAAGGATCAAGCTCGTGAGTGGATCACGGACCTCGACAAGCTAGCTGCTGGTATTACAGATTGGAGGAGTTTGGCTCTTGCATTCTATTCAAAGTTTTATCCTCCAGAGCGCACCAACCAGATGCGCTTGAATGATTCGTGGCTTCGCGCATATACGATGAGACTTTTGCTGAAGCTTGGGAAAGGTATAAGAAGCTGATACGGGATTGTCACTACCCGAAAATTAAGCAAAAAAAACGCAAGAAACCCGTTTCAAATAAAAAATCCAACCGTTGTTTCTATGGCCGTTATTTATAATCAAAAACAACGCAAAAAAAAAAATACGAAACCGTTTTATATATCAAAAATATCGTCAGCTAAAAATTTGGCGGTTTTCATTAAATAAAACGGTTTTTTAATAAAAACCGTTATTTAAAACATTTAAAAAAAACGGTTTTTTAATAAAAACCGTTTTTTTTAATATTTTAAATAACGGTTTTTTACAAAAACCGTTTTTTTAAATCGTTAAAAAAAACGGTTAATATTTTAAAAACCGTTTTGTATAACTATTAATATTAAAATTATTAATTGGTATTAAATTTATGAAAATGATTTTAGCAAACGGTTTGTTATTTATAACCGTTATTTAAAATAACATAAAAAAAACGGTTTAATTTATAATAACCGTTATTTATAATTAAATTTCTAGTAAAATATAGATTTATATTTGATTTAAATTTATTATATATAACGGTTTTTATATAAAATACCGTTTTTTATGTTAATTTTTTTTAAAACGGAGGTTTTATAAAAACCGTTTTTTTGTTTAATTTTTTTTATTTTTATAAAATTTCAAATTTATTATTTCCCGTCTAAAAGACGATACAAAATATTATTGCTGCACAAAACACAATCCACAAGACCGCAACATACAATAATATAGGCAAAATACAATTCCATTAAGCCAAGTTTTCAACAAAATTCAATTTACAACATTCAACATACACCGTGCACAATACCTCATTATTAGCTACACCTCGGGTTCAGGGGGATGTTCAAGTACATATTTTGCCCATAAATCACGAATTTCGTCTACTTCAGAATTCGTGTATGTTTTTGCGTTTCTCCTAGTACATACGTACTACAAAAAAAAAGCATATATAAGGAATCGGACGTTCATAAAGCAATGATAATATAAAAAAACGGTTAATTTTTGAGCTTAAAGTTAATAATGCAACTTAACACTTACCTTTTGTGTCATCTTTGCCGCCACATTACGGGTTATCATCTCATACATAAACCGACAAACATAATATCCACATTGTTTGTCATCGGGTTGGCGAGGAACCTAAAATATTAACATAGTAACAAACATTCAATATAATTATTCAAGTTATTAATAAAATACTTGACACTTTATATATATATATTATATATGATATGACTAATTATAATTAACATACATCGCTCACGGTTATAAATGTAGGGCTAGTAGCGCTTTCCATGACTTGCGCCAACGGATCAAGAGACCTTCTCTTGGCAAAAGCACTAAAAAAATTACAAATATTAGTTAATAATGAGTAAACAATGTTGATAAAATAGAAATATTAATAATAAAGTCAAAAAAATTACTACAATGCATGTTGTTTCGGGTATAAAGTTAGGAACTAAATACCAAAACTAAATACAAAGGATTACAAGCTAATGTAGATTACAAATTCGATAAACTAAGTCCTTGAGGGTCCTTAGCTCTCGGCTGTTCTCTTCCTTCCTCTCTTCCTGAAATCACGTAGCAAACCTAGCCCCGGGGCCTTCCGGGTGATGGCCCTCCGACGCTCAAGTCAGTTACAAAGACAAATAAATCTAGAGAGAGAAAAGAGAGAAAGAAACCTTTTTGTAGTGTTTTTGTGTGTGTGTAAACTTAATGATTTTTAGGGTTTTAGTTGCCTTTTATACTTATTTCAGATTTGTCTTCTTGTGCCCCCGCTCCGTACAGTACGGCCCTGGGTGGGCCATACATGCCCGGACCCGGGTGGATCATTGGGTTCCTGGGTATATGGGATGGTCCGGTCAATAATTCTCCCGGCCTCGAGTGAACCGACCCGGGAGATATAGATAGTTCAACGAGTGTAGGACCATCCTCCGGTCTATAATCCTACCGGCCTGATGGTGTGGGACCCGGGAGAAGTCACCCCCCAACAACTGCCCCCATACAGGGGAAGCCGCGGGCTTGCTCTGTATGTCCTAATTTCTCAAGCGGGTGGCTTCCTCCCCCGGTCTGAATGAGTAAGCTCTTCTCGTGTTCCTGCTTCCTGACCTTGCATTTCTCTCGTCCCGCTCAGATGTGGTGTGCTGAGCAAGCTTCGATTTTGGCGCAATTTTTGAATTCCAGATCTCAAGGTAACGACGTTTCGTCTCCCCCGGCTGACACGTGTCGTACGATGGCTTGGGGTGCACTATTCACGTTCCCCTCTATATATACCCCCCCTATTTCGATTCATTTTTTCTTTACAAACCCCAAAACACTTCAAATCTTCTCAAAAATCCCCCAAATTTCATCATCCTTCGCTTGCACTTCGTTCCGGCTTCGTCCCGCCTTTGATTCCTTCTTTGTTCGTGCTTTTTCAAGAGGTAATTTTCGTGCTTGATTCTAGATTTCGTAAGTTTTAATCACTTTATAGAGAACAATGAGTGCTTCAGCCGATTCGTCTTCTAGAACCGCTACCGATATTAACGTAGTAGTAGATTCTGAGGTAGAGCCTGAGCTTGAGGACCTGACCGTAGGCCGGGAAGGAGTGACCGACATGGAGGCTCAGGCTGGGACTTCCCAGGCTGGCCCTTCTCAGGCCGAGCCTTTACATGTACGGATCCTAGAGCCCTCGGTATTCCAGATCCCCATGAACACTAGGATTAATCTGGGTTTCCGAGACTTTTTGAACGAGAAGAATAGCCCTGAGCTGGCGGCTATACATTATAACTTGCCCGAGGAATGGGAATTCGTCGTGCCGGGAAGGCATCAGAATGTGGTCAAGCCTCCGAATCTTCACACGGCCGTATACATGAAAGATCTGGAACATGGGCTGCGATTCCCTCTTCATCCCTTTATCGTGAAAGTGCTCAGTCGGGCCAATATTGCTATATGCCAGATGACACCGTTTGGGATGAGAGTTATAATTGCCTTTGTTTGGACTTGTCTGTATCTGGGCTTCCCCCTGACGATAAATCTCTTCCGCCGTCTTCATCACTTTCGGCCCTGTACCAATAAGGCGACTAAGGGGTGGTGGTCACTGGTAACGGAGTCGGGATACCTGACCCACTTCCCGGTTAACGACTCGATGAAGGGGTGGAACGAGAGGTGGTTTTTCCTCAAGTCTCCTGTTCCCTTCGACCACCCTCGCTGCTTTCATAACGATGTGAGGGGTCGTTTAGAGACCCGAGAAGAATGGGTCCCGGGGAGCATTCTTCCCTGGAAGGACGTTCCGCTGACCAAGGAGGAGTCGAGAGCTGTGCGCTACTTCGAGGCTTACAAAGCGGGGAAGGATTGGTTCCCCAAGAATTGGCTTCCTCCAGCGGACACGATCTCCAAGGACAAATTTCTGAGCGTGGTTGGCCTAGTCCCGGCCCTCGAAGCAGGTAAGCAGGGGCCGGGCGGCCAGGATCCCAGCATCTTAATCATTTTTGACTTGTGTTTATTTAGCTTTTCTGATTCTTCCGGCTCTGACCTTGCTTCGTCTTTTGCAGGTTCCTTGGGCCATCTCACTCCGAAGGATTTGGCATCCATTGGTCTGAGCGAAAAGAATCGACCGCTTGATCAACCGACTGCCGTGGACCTGAAGCGACGTAAGCCCACGCTCAGGGAATTCATAAAAAGCATGCAGGGTGAAATTCCTGACAGGCCGATGGGAAGAAAGCGCGTATCCTATAAACCACAGCGGGAAAAGGAGGCCGAGCAAAGGGCAAAGCCGGCCGGATCTGTTTCATCCCCCCGCCCGCAACCGGAAGACGACGTTGTCCACCCGCGCTGTGGGCGTGTCCGGTCGCGGGAGGTTCCTCTCCCCAGCCCGCCAAGAGAGGTTAGGGTTCCTGACGCCTTCGTCATAGAGTCCGAGTCTCCTCCCTCGGAAGACGTCCGGTCCCGTAAGAAGCGGAAGAAGGTTAGCTCCACGCTCTCGTGGGGGAGTCTGTCTGAGGGGCGCCCCCTGGACGTCCCTTCGGACGGTCTTTCCTCCGTCTTTCCTATCAGTGAGCAGGATATTTACAATCTGCTATCTTTCTCCATCCAGGGCTCTTCCTCCAGGGCCAAAGCCGGTCGGCCAGACCAAGTTTACAGAGTCGCCCGCCGGATAACAAAGTGGGGCACTCGGCGGGTTTTGTTGAAGAGACCCCACCTATTGCCGGGGGCCTTGCCATCCAGGCTACGGACATGGCCGTGCAGCTCCGCCGCAGCGTGGATTCTTTTTGCAAGTTCACGCTGGACACCGCAAGCGAGCTCGACCGCTTGCGGCGCGAGTCGGCCTCCACCGAGGCCAACAAAGAGATGATGGAGGCGGCTGTCCGCCTGAAAAAGGCCATAAAAGCCCGCGAGCAAGAAACTGCTGCCTTGAAGAAGGAGGTACAGACTCTCCTGGGTAAGCTGAAGGAGAAGGAGCTCCAGCTGGGGGAGCTTTCCAAAGAGAAAGAGAGCCTGGCCCTCCAATATACAGAGGTCTTTCAAGGCCGGGATGCTGCCATTGCCCGGGCGGAGGCGGCCGAGGCTGAAAAGTCGGCGGGACAGGCTAAGGCGACCCGTCTGGAGCTTGAGATGGAAGAGATGAAGGCGGCCCATCAGGTTGAGCTCGCCCAGGTTCGTGCCAACTCCTTTTATGACGGGGTTGACTTTGGGTCCAACGAAACGAAAAGGTTCATCGACAAGGTCGATCCCAATTTCAACTTCGACCGCCTCGCTGAACTTGAGGAGGCTGCGGACCGGGAGAGGGAAGCCAAGAAGAAAGCAGCCGACGGCGATGCCGGTTGCTAGGAATTCGGGCCGCTGTCTTCCGAATCTTCTTGCTCGGGGTGACCTGATGAGTCTCCCCTTAGCGTACATTTTGTCTGCAGTAGGCGGGCCTTTTGGTGAGGACGGTTGCCGGTTCTGGTAGGTCATTTAGTTGTTCTTCTTTTTTCGCTTATTTCAATTTGCTCCCGGCCCGACATGTGGGTCCGGGGGAAACAACCTTGTAATATACTCTTTTATCAATGTTAGTTTCTAACTTTTGCTTTTCCATACTTAGCTTATTTTGCTGTGTTTTCAATCGTATTATTTTATTTTCGTTGTTCTTGCCGGGGCCGGGTGATTTTCCCACACTTAGCTTATTTTACTAAAGTATTTATTACTCGTAGTACTTTCGTCCGAGGCCGGACGGTTTATGTTCTCTCCCGCTCTTATTTTTCTTTTAACGCTTATACTGCTTTCGTTATTTGCACCGGGGCCGGGTGATATTATTCAGCCACAGCGCTTTTTCCATCTTGTTTATACTTGGCCGAATTTCTAGCCTTTCTTCGAATGCTATGCCCCGGTACCGCTTGCCGAGTAATTTTATGCCTAGCTTGTTTTCCACACTTGGCTTATTCTGTTGTGTTTTTTACTTTTGTACATTTATGTTCAGGCCCCCTTTCTGCACCGCCTTTCAATTTACGGTGGGAGGTCCGCAGCCGCCACCGGCTACAAGGCCGGCATCAGACACTGCGGTGAGAGCAGCCTAGGCTCGTGGGCCATCATAGACATCCCGGCTCTTTTGCATTTAGGGCACCCTCATCCGGGCCCGACGACGCCGGATGAGCATTGTGCAAGGCCATACGTAGGGCGCGAGCCGCCCAGGCCCCGGGCCTGGACTCTCAAGGCGCGATGTTCTTCCGTACGTAGGCAGTGGGTTGCCGCGGAGGTCTTACCCATGGGAGGTCCGCAGCCGCCACCGGCTACAAGGCCGGCATCAGACACTGCGGTGAGAGCAGCCTAGGCACGTGGGCCATCATAGACATCCCGGCTCTTTTGCATTTAGGGCACCCTCATCCGGGCCCGACGACGCCGGATGAGCATTGTGCAAGGCCATACGTAGGGCGCGAGCCGCCCAGGCCCCGGGCCTGGACTCTCAAGGCGCGATGTTCTTCCGTACGTAGGCATGGGCTGCCTGGGAGGTCTTGCCCTTCTCCGGTCTTTTATGTCTTTTAGCTGCTCCGGGGCTTGTTCTTGCCCCTGCTCTGTTCCAGGCCGGATTTTGGATGTTTATCCTCCTTTTCCTGAAAGTGTTAGCAAAAATTTTCAAAAATTCCTATTTTTGAATCAGACTATCGTGATTAGCCGGGGTCGGGGGTAGTCCCCCCTCCTTGCCCCCTGGCCAGCTTTTGTGTGATACAAATCTAAACAAATGCTGGGCAAAAATTCTACTAAAAGTTTACCAAAAACTTACAAAAGCTTGCGGTGTCAACATTCCTGGTCACTCGCGTTACAAATGTCTACATCGTTTCCTCGTTAAAACCTTCCTGGAAAACCCAAATGGGACAAAACCACGGGTAAGGAAAGAGTACAACGCTTACACGTAATATTTCTTTAACGCATCGTAGAGTTCCAATGGGGCCGGAGGTCGTGGGCCATATCTCTCAGCATGAAGGTCCCCGGCTGCTTTATCTCTGTGATCTGATAGGGCCCTTCCCAGGTGGCTGACAACTTCCCGTGAATGTTCCCTTTCCCGGTGGCGGATGCTCGTCTTAGCACCAGGTCTCCCAGCTCAAACTCCCTATGCTTCACTCTTCGATTGTACATTCTCCTCATTCGGTTCTGGTAAACCGCCAGATTTTCTCTTGCTTGGTCCCGGACCTCATCTAGCAGGTCCAGCGACTCCTTTCTCGCTTGCTCATTACTGGTGGGATCGTGTAGGTTTGCTCTCGGGCTGGGTAGAATTGCTTCAATCGGGAGTAAAGCTTCGGCCCCGTAAACCATGTTGAATGGGGTATGCCCGGTGGATTCCTTGACTGTAGTTCTGATTGACCAAAGAACGCTTGGCAACTCATCGGCCCATGCCCCCTTGAGCTCGTCCAGTCGTTTTTTCATGCCGCTCAACATTTGTTTGTTGGCGGCCTCGGCTTGTCCGTTGCTCTGCGGGTGGCAAACTGATGAGTATGCGACAATTGTCCCGTTCCGCTTTAGCCAGTCCCGCATGTTGTCATTGTCAAACTGTTTCCCGTGATCAAATACCACCACCTTGGGCACCCCAAACCTTGTGATTACGTTTCTCCAGATAAACTTTCTCACAGCCTGTTCAGTGATGGTCGGGATAGCCTCTGCTTCTATCCACTTGGTGAAGTAGTCAATAGCCGCTACTACGTACTTCCTGCCCCCGGTGGCCGTTGCGAACGGTCCCAGGATGTCCATCCCCCATTGGTCAAAAGGTACCGGGCTCAGGACTGGTCTGAGGTCCCTGGCGGGGAGGTGGATGTCCGGGGCGAAGATCTGACACTGCCGGCACCGCTTACTCAATTCCTTGGCATCCTTTAGCATGGTGGGCCAAAAGTAGCCGGCTCTCAATGCTTTGTGGGCTAACGTACGCCTCGGTGACATGGTGACCGCAGACCCCAGAGTGTATGTCGCTTTAAAATGAATTCGGCCCATGCCCCTACGCACTTTAGTAGCGGGTGAGAATGATCGCTGTAGAGCCCTCCGTCTCCGAGGATGAACCATGGGGCTAGTCTCTTCAGTTTAGCTGCCTCAATCTTGTCTTCCGGGATTTCTCCCTCTAGCTTGTATTTCAGTATCGGCCTCATCCCGCCGTTTTCTGAGATGGCATTGACCGTTAACACTTTTGCCACGGGATATCGATCGTGGATCGCTTTTGACTTGTTGTCTGTTTGTTGACCGGGCGAAGTTTGGCGAGTGCGTCTCGCTGTTATTCTCGGACTGGGGATATGGTGGACGCCGAAAGATTTCAATTCAGAGGTCAAAGTTTTTGCTCCGGAGGTATAACGCCATCCCTTCTTCCCGCCTCGTGATTCTCCCTTAAGTTGGCTCGTCACCAGCTGCGATTCTGTTCTCAGTTCAATCTCTTCTGCCCCCATGGCCTTTGCCAGTTCCAGGCCTGCCAGCCCCGCCTCATACTCAGATTCATTGTTTGTGGCCGGGAAGGCAAATTTCATGGCATGCTCAAACTCGTGGTCATTCGGGATCGATGATTACCACTCCGGCCGGAGCCATGGATGGTGGCCGACCCGTCAGATACACCGCCATACTCCTTTCGGTGCATGCCCCCTGGCCGGGTGGGTGCACTCGGCGATGAAGTCTACCAGGGCCTGAGCCTTGATTGCCGTTCTCCCGGTGTAGGTTATGCCGAACCCTGATAGCTCGATTGCCCACTTGAGGAGTCTCCCGGATTTTTCAAACTTCTCGAGTGCTTTCTCAAGGGGCTGGTCCGTGCGCACCTCCACCGGGTGGGCATCAAAGTACGGTCTAAGCTTCCGGGTCGCTATGACAACAGCGTACGCTGCCTTCTCGATGATTGGGTAGTTTCTCTCTAACTGACCCAGTGCGTGACTGACAAAGTAGATTAGTTGTTGTTGCTTTTCTTCTTCCCGTAGGATTACTGCTGATATCGCGCTCGCGGTCACGGCGATGTACAAGATTAAAGTTTCGCCCATGACCGGTCTTGCCAAAGTAGGCAATGTTGTAAGGTGTCTCTTCAACTGTTCAAAAGCTTCGTCTTGCTCCTTCCCCCATACAAACCTCTTGTTTCCCTTCAGGACCTGGAAGAACGGTGTGGACTTGTCAGCGGACCGGGAGATGAACCTGGATAATGCTGCCATCCTCCGGCCGTAATTTGAATGTCTTTAATTGTCTTCGGTGCCGGCAGGTCTAGTATGGCCTTGACTTTCTCGGGGTTGGCGTCAATTCCTCTTGAGCTGACCAGGTACCCCAGAAACTTCCCTGACCGGACTCCAAAGGTACACTTCTTCGGATTCAGTTTCATTTGGTATTCTCTGAGCGAGGCGAACGTTTCTCTCAAGTCTTCCAGGTGTTTCTCATCGGACTTACTTTTCACAATTGCATCGTCCACATATACCTCCATGTTTCTCCCTTTCTGTTTTGCGAACACGGCATCCACCAGCCGCTGGTACGTGGCCCCGGCGTTCTTGAGTCCGAACGGCATCATCTTGTACATGTAGACCCCGTGTCCTGTGATGAAGGCGCACCGGGGCCTGTCCTCTTCTGACAGATAGACTTGGTGGTATCCCGAGAAGGCATCCAGGAAACTCAAGGTCGAGTGGCCACCGTGGAGTCCACCAACCGATCAATCGCAACGGGTAGCATCTTTGGGCACGCCTTGTTTAGATTTGTAAAATCAACGCACATTCTCCACGCCGGACGCTTTTTCACCATTACCACGTTAGCCAACCACTGGGATAGTCACAACGCTCAATGAAACTCGCCTCCAACAACTTGTTTATTTCTTCGAGAATGGCCGTCCTTTTCGCACTCATGGGCCGCAGCCTCTGCTTGATTGGTTTGTAGCTGGGGTTAACGTTCAGCTAGTGTACAATTACTTTCGGGCTTATCCCCGGCATCTCCGCCGCTGAGTAGGCAAACAAGTCCTTGTTTTCTTCCAAGATACTAATCAGGCTGTCTTGGAAGCCGGGGTCTAGCTCCGCCCCGATGGTTACACTTCTTCCTGGTGATAGCTCAATTTGTTGTCTCACTTTTCCGGTCCCGAGTCACATCCGCACCTCGCTTCTCCTTTTGTTCCGGAGCTTCACCGCCATCGCTTTGTCCGCTTTGTTCCGGGCCGATAGGGAATTGCAGGATCTCCCGGCCTTCTGGTCGCCATAAACTTTCCCCTCGGTCCAATTGTCCGTTACATAAACCATAGCCAGCGCTCGAATTGACACAACAGCATGAATGTGGTCCAAAGTGACCCGGCCGATGAGGGCGTTGTACGCTGATGGGGCGTCAACGACCACGAAGCTTGCGTCTACGCTTCGGGCCATGTCTTCCTCCCCTATCGTGACCGGCAAGGTTATCGTCCCCATTGGTCTGATGCCGGCTCCGGCGAAGCCATACAGCGAGCCTATGTATGGTGTCAGTTGCTCCTTCTTCAGACCTAACTTTTCGAATGTCTCCCGGTACAGGAGGTTGGTGCAAGCTCCGGTATCTATCATGCACCTGTGGACCAGATGGGGTCCGATATCCATGGAGATCACCAACGGGTCGCTGTGCGGGTAAGAGACCCGCTGATAGTCTTCCTGGCTAATGGTCAAGTCCGGGATGGGAGGTTTTGGTGCCATCCTCTCGGCTGAATATATGCCCATCCTAGACTGCTCACGCTTCTCCGCTTTTCTTTTCCTTCCGGACAAGACTGACTCTTCCGTCCCGGCGATCATATGGATTTCGCCTATTCTTTGCTTGTTCTTTTTCGGACCTGTTTGACCCGGATCACCACTACCTTCGCCACCATCTCTGTCTTGCTTGTCCTTAACAAAGCGCCGCAAGGTGCCTTCATTGCACCAACCGCCGACCTCGTGCTTCAGGGATACACAAGTGTTAGTTGCATGGCCATTGCTGGTGGTATTCGCAGAAAACCGACTTATCATTCCTGGGTGTTTCGCGGTCGAGGGGCGCCCACTTGATTTCGTTTGGTCATCTCAAAAATTTCCGCTGGGACACGATGAGTGGTGTGTAGTGAGTCCATTCTTTGGAGCTGCTGGCGTTTTCCTGCCTCGGCCGTAGTCCGGTTATCCGGCGATCGTTGTGATTGTTCTTCTGCTGCGGTTGAAATTGTTGCGGATGTTGTTGTTGTTTTGCCTCCGGCGGTCCTTTCCATTCTGCTGGGCTCATACTGGTCTTCCTTCTTATCACTTCTCTTCTTGAATGTTTTGTGGAGCGCTCTCACGCACAAATCCTTCACCATCTCGCGGCCGCCATCAGCCGGCCGACGGATTGATCAGGAGACTTTTCAGCCTTCTCCTCTTTCAAATTCTACCGTCAACGCATGGACCCTATCTTGGAGTCCAGGTCTACGATTTCTTTGTGATTCTCTATCAAACGGGTCATATACTCCTTCACCCTTCACTCTTCCCTGCACCACGCTCAGGAGCTCGTGAGCCACCTTCTCTCTCCTTTTGTTCCTCGCATCTTGGCGGAACACCCTGCACATGTCCTCATATCCATAGATGGAGCAGGTTGGGAGGTTACGGAACCAGGTTTGTGCAAGTCCCGTCAGGGTCGTAGGAAAAACTTTGCACCAAACGAAGTCCGTAGAGTCGTACATCATCATGTGGCTCTCATAGGCCGCCAGATGTTCCTCCGGTCATTTTTCCGTCATATTGTATCGTTGGAATTTTCATCTTGGGAGGAAGAGGGTATTCCAGTACCGAAGAAGCCAAAGGCGATTTTACTGTGACTTTTCCTTGTGTTGTGTTTCCTTTGGGTTTGTTGCGCTTGGGCCTCTCGGTGCGTGGAACCTCAGGCTTGGACACTTCATGGATTGAGGGTGGTGACTGGGACGCTGAGTGAGAATGTTCCGACTCTCTCCACGTACTATCGTTGCTTGACGTCTCATTGTTCTCATGAAAAAGCTTCTTAGGTGTCACGGATGGGATGAGATCTTTTCTTGGTGGAGACTTCTGTTGACTTGGCTCGGGTGGGGGAGTACCGGTAGGTGGTGTCTTCCTCAGTTTTTCGAGGAAAGCACTCATCATCCTTTTCTCCTCTGGAGTCAAGGGCGTTGCGGCTTCGGCCTCCAGGAATGCCGCCACACCTCCTCCCGGGAGCATTTCTTCATTTGTTTTCTCGGCTCTTGTGTAGGGTTTGACATGGCTTTTTGTAAGATTTTTGTGAAATTTTCCCCACAGACGGCGCCAATTGTTTCGGGTATAAAGTTAGGAACTAAATACCAAAACTAAATACAAAGGATTACAAGCTAATGTAGATTACAAATTCGATAAACTAAGTCCTTGAGGGTCCTTAGCTCTCGGCTGTTCTCTTCCTTCCTCTCTTCCTGAAATCACGTAGCAAACCTAGCCCCGGGGCCTTCCGGGTGATGGCCCTCCGACGCTCAAGTCGATAAAGACAAATAAATCTAGAGAGAGAAAAGAGAGAAAGAAACCTTTTTGTAGTGTTTTTGTGTGTGTGTAAACTTAATGATTTTTAGGGTTTTAGTTGCCTTTTATACTTATTTCAGATTTGTCTTCTTGTGCCCCCGCTCCGTACAGTACGGCCCTGGGTGGGCCATACATGCCCGGACCCGGGTGGATCATTGGGTTCCTGGGTATATGGGATGGTCCGGTCAATAATTCTCCCGGCCTCGAGTGAACCGACCCGGGAGATATAGATAGTTCAACGAGTGTAGGACCATCCTCCGGTCTATAATCCTACCGGCCTGATGGTGTGGGACCCGGGAGAAGTCACCCCCCAACACATGTGATTTAAATTAACTTACAGATTCGCCAACTTTTTAAATATGCCTGTCGGGTTTCCACCAATTGAATCGTACCAATACACTCTTTTCGTTTCTTCACAAAATGCCGTCAATACCCAATGTTTTCTACATATACAACACATATATAAGAAATAAACTCAACAATATCGCCAATCGTCTTGAACTTTTAATTCTAATAATAGAATCATATATATACTTACCCGCTTTCATTATAAGGGGCGAAGATTATTTTCTTGCTTTTCATCAGGTGTTCGGCCATGTGTAAGACTCGGTCTTCTTCTTTTTCATTTCCATAATGTATTGACACCATGTACGGGCTCATAAAACCCCAGTTGTGGGAAGGAAGGTCAGCACGTTCGTTGATGTAATCAACTAAGTACCTACACGATCAGCAAACAAAAAATAAAGCATTTATATAATAATAACGTACATAACAAAATAAATGCAATTTTTGAAATAAAACTAATTAATCAAATGACTCACTTCATCCAAAGGATCATATGCTGAGCATCAATTTCCTCAAGGCCAGCCCATTCGAGTAGTAAGGGTGCAGTCAAAAATGAATCCATTTCATATCCTGCGACTTCTTTAGGGACTTTAATAGAGATCATACTGTCATCCCGAATGTAACAACCTGGTTTTTCGTGACTTTAATTAAACTAAGGCGGAAAATTAATTAAGTCCATATATTATAAACCAGCTGTTATCGTATTAAAACTCTAAATACATAGTACGAGTTTTAGGATAAAACAGAGTATATATTCTATTACAAATCTCTCCAAAAACAACGGAGTACAAAATAAGGTAAACCATCCCCAGCATTTGATAGGTATAAGCCCTCGGGGTACCTGCAGTTCATCTCGTATTAGTGTTTTCTCCCCCAACACAATGTAAACGCATCCAATAAATCATGTAGTACAGCAATTATAGATATGTGCAACATACATGATAATTAAATAAAGCAGATGGCAAACAGGCAAGCAAAACACATAAGAAAATCATGATGATCCAAACACGAGTATAAACCAAACAATATATCATGTAACACTTATAACCAATCATACTCAACAAATCATTACCATCTCAATCATATTCGGGGTAGTCGACCCTTTTCTATTATTCATATAGTAACATAACTCATGAGTCTTGACTACAGAGCGGCTTGTGTACTCTCATAAATAATTATCAAAGTGCACTAGTCGCCGCACTCGTACATCGGATCAAACACTAAGTAGCGTGCGTGATAACTACCTAATATCCAATACAACATGGATAATCTATCATACGTTGTCCCATGAACCACAACCGGTCAGGATGGAAGCATGCAAACCCTACAAAAGCAAGGCCCGCTCATAAGTCACGGGTACATCAACGGACTTTAATGCTAGTATACCACTAGGTAAGAGGGACGATTCAATCCCTTATCTTATGTGTGCACACACTTTCACTTAGAAACGACACAGTCCTCGCTACTCGAGAGAGTATGCTTTTCCTAACCAAAACGATTAATACCTAACGACAAGGTCCCCGGGTGGGATGGTCATTTTCCGTTACCTCGTATGGACCGCAAAACGCAACAATTATGCCCATTCAAGGGTTGTATACGCCTGCTTGCCTAAAGACTATGAGAGTCATTAGAACGCCTCAGTCAGCACTGAGAGTGAAAGAGTCCCCATACGCGGCTACCTTTCCAACCATGGCACAATAGATTCGCAACATGACAGACACCCGAGTATTTAACAAGTACTCCTTTTCTTATTTTCTCATTCTCAATTATTCAGGTGACAGTCCATAGTAACAGTATCGTCAAACTTGTATAATGAAAATTTAGTCTAAGCAATTCTTCAGGTAAACGGAAACACATAGAAAAACTTAAATATTTATTTTGAGTCCGTTCATAACTTTTAAATATTTTCACTATTCATCGTATTTTACTATTCACCGTATTTACTATTCATCGTATTTACTATTCATCGTATTTACTATTCATTGTATTTTATTCGTATGTTTATACTTAGTATTTTATTCGTATATTTATACTTAGTATTTTATTTAGATTCTAAACTAAGCTTATTATTTTCTAAGTGTAGAATTCTAGTTTTAAAGTCGTTAAGTTCGTTTTGTACTTAGTGATTTTTGGAAATATTTCAGGAGTCTAGTTTTAAAGTTGTTAAGTTCATTTTGCATTTAGCGGTTTTGAAATATATTTTAATCGAACTTGCTAAGTTCATTTTGTATTTAGTGATTTTGAAACATATTTAAATCAAAGTGGTTAAGTTCATTTTTTATACTTGGTGATTTAAATGATATTTCAAAAGTAAAACTCGGTTTAGATTTAGTCGTATACTTAGCTAAAGTTTAAGCGGTTTCAAATTTAGCGAGGTTGTCGTAGTTCATTTTAAATAGTCCGTATATCCACATCCATATTTAAGCATAGGTAGTAGCACGCGACATTGTTCATTTTAACACATGTAACGTTTATTTTAATCGGTTTTGTTGATTCTTTTTATTAATGATTCATTGTACAACAAAATATAAACCTAATGACTAATCAAATTTAGTGACTAAGTGACAAATTCATTTTGACCAAAATTGACCCATTTTTAATAGTAAAACCGTGGCTAGCATATACTTGGCAATTTATTTCTTTTTTTGTTTTTTTATTAATAATTCATGACTTTAATCAATTAAATTACTTAAGTGATAAAAATAAAAAGTGACAAGATTATTTTAGGTCAAAATTTTAGCCCAAAACCGTGGCCTTCTATACTTACACAATTTAGTTTCGTTTTCTAATTTTTATCGGTTTTTGACTTAAAGTTTTTATATACTAATTTATTCAAGTTATTCTAAAGTGACTTAAGTAGTTTACGATTTTCACTAATTATTTTATTTCAATTATGAATAGTGATTTTACTTACTTTAATTTCCTAACTTTTTCATTATAAAGATTTAGCTTATTTAACTTATATATCTAGTATTGTATTATTTCACTAATGGATTAAAACAACTCTTAACTTTAACTTTATAAAAATTATGAATCAAAACTAGTCATTTACATGAAGAACATATGAATATGTGATGAGTTCCTAATATTTTTCATAAGAACTTAATTTAGTCAAATTTTCATATGTTTATAAAATCTTCTCAAATTTTTCATACAAGTCTAATTTATCTAAACTAATCATAATATGTTATTTAGAAAAATTAAAACTAAAAATTAGTCCATTAAATTCAATTTGGCCGTGTATATTATTATATATGTTCAAAATTTTATTTTTGATTTTTATACTTCTAATTCAATAACTAATTTATCTTATATTATTTATGTATTTAATCATAAGTGAAAAACATAACAAAACATTAACACACATAAATAAAATCATTCAAGCACAAGAAATACAACAAACATTCAAGAACACACATAATACATTAACACACTTAAAAATTCATAACAAATTCATTTTAAATCCTAAACAAAAACTAATTATATATTCATGTACATATTAGCCTTAGTATTTTGAGCATGCAATTTACATAAATTAAAACGAAAAATTTAGTGAAATAAATAGGGTTGGTGTGGGTTATATAGGTGAGCAAACAATTTTATTTTTCGATTTTTGTCTCCTAATTTAACAAATGAAGCTAGGTGATCATAAGCACAATAATTATAACACACAACACTTATTAGCATGCGATTTACGAAATTAAAACCTAGTGTGCGGGGGCACCTTAGATTAGGTTATGAATGAAAAGATTAGCAGTTGACGGGATCGACAATATGGTTAAACTGGCTCAAGTCGACTTCACCACCTTGCTCCTCGTCTTTGATTAGGAGAGTACATAAAAATGAAAATAAGAAAGTTAGTAAATTTATTTAAGCTAGGTTAACTAAACTAAAATTTAAAGTGTTGTAACATTTAAATGTTTAAGTGATGTGTCAATATTTTTATGATTTTGATTTATGTTCCTTTTTAATTGTATGTAACAAGAAAGGAGATGAATACTAAATTAACTAGTGAAGAATGAACACAAGTGTTCTAGTAATTTAAAGCAAGAAATTAAAGTTTAAGGAAGAAAATCAAGGGAAAGAAAATGAAGATCATCTTGAAAATGAAGAACACCAAGTTTGTATTCTTACTTGGTAATAAAATGGGTTTTTGTTTAGAGAGAAAATGAGAAGTGTATTTGTTGTTGTGTGTGTGTAATGTAACGTGTAGTATGTAGTAGTAGTAGTAGTTGTTGTGTTTTGTTTTTGTAATGAATTGTAATTAAATGTATAGTCTTTAATTTTAATAAAACAAATATAAGTGATGATGATTTAGTAGGATGGTAAGTGTTAGGTTGTGTAAGAGAAAGGTAAGTCAAGCATGCAAATGTGTAAGAGAAAAGAAGAGAAATGGAAGAGGATAAGTGAAGACCATAGAGGTCCAAAATTTCGGCCAAGGTGGTGATCAAGTGGGCTCGATTTTTGTTTTTGAAATTTTCTATTTGCGCGCACGCGAAAAGTCTCGAAATAAAATATATAGTCTTAAAAAGATGGTTCGAAGTAAGATCAAAATTTAAAATGAAGAAAAACGTAGAAGAGTGATCAAAATGAAAATTGGGTCTAGGATCCTCGAAACTTTGAAATAAAATCTTATTTGCTCGAAATATATATTTTTTTTCGTTGAATGTTATTGAAATAAATCATTATGATCAAACGTCAAAAAGTTTATCAGTTTTGAATAAGTGTGGCTCATTATATCGAGTTTTAGTGAAAGTGCTAGTTAAATCAAAAGGAATAGTAATTTTATATTATTATTATATGTTTTGTTAGTAATAATCAAAATGATTAAGCTTAACTACTTTAATTAGATTTGGATTATGATTAAGTATATTTAAGAAAGGATTAGGTGACTTAATCACATTTAGGTGGCTTGGCCTTTTGGTCAACGTTTGACCTCGATTTGCGTGCCAAAATTTGTCGTTGAGAAATTTGTCGTAGGTGCTTCATTTGATTTATCGAGTTTGAATATGAAAGAATAAAGTTCAAATTCGAAGTAATTCAAAATGGTTTTAGTTTAGGTGCGAAAATAGCTTGTAGTGTATTGTGTTAGAAATTTAATGAGCGAGCATGCTTAATTAAAGACTTGCGCAATTATAAATAGGCTTAACTTGTCATGGAGTGTTACAAGTTTAGCGAAAAAAATTCAGTCGCATTTTTATTATAAGGGAAAAAGGATGAATTTAATTTAAGGAATCAAATTCTTTCATAATATTTTGCTTAAAAACACGGGGTGTTACAATCCTACCCCCTTAAGAAAGTTTCGTCCCCGAAACTTGGAAAGAGTGGACAACTGCTCGAGGTTAAACAAGGCAGTTAGAGAGAATATTGAGATTTTACAATTTTGGATAATAATACTTGGTTTCGTTGGAATAAGACTTCTTGAAAGATTGAGTTTCCTAATTAATATAGAACGATCGGATGGAGTGAAAATATTGGAGAGCCAAAATCGCGTTTGATTTATTAATAAGATATTTAAGTAAATACAGAAATGTTACTAGAACGTTATTTTTGAAAATGGCGCGAAAGGGATTTATGAAAGAGTAGGGCCTAGAAGTTTTGTACGGAATTAATTGAAATTAAAATAATAAGCGTTTTAAGAATAAAACCGTTTATTTAAATTTCAGAAATAAAATTTAACCTTTCAATAGGCTGAAAATAAAAATTTTAAAATTAAATTAAGGTTGGGGTAAAATCAGAAGATTGTCCTACCCCCTTAAGAAGTTTCAGACTTATGTACTTAATAATATTTTTATTGTTACTTTTAATGACCACTTAAATATAATATATAGCCTTAGGAATTAAAACGGCAAGTAGGGAAATTAGATAAAAGTCGTAGTGATCATAAAGAGAATAAGAGCTTTAATGAAGTTAAAAGAAATATAGGTTATCGCTGAATGGTTAAATAAAAATTTTAGAGGATTTTGGATAACCTAGTTGATATAGCTCATTTTCTAAAATTTATTATTATAATGTTATTAGAAGGAACGGAAATGTTATAAGTCGTATTTTGGGTAAAATTCAAAAATTTTAATAGAAAGGGGTTTTATGAAAATCTAACTTAGTAAATATTTGTTCAGGTCTTTGTCAGGAATATCATTTGCAGCCATTCTGAAAATTTTAAACTGTATGAATTTGAGTAGTTCCAAAAGAGGCATATTATAGAATACAAGATAAAAGTTGGTTACATCGATTTAGAGTAACGAAGTGCATCTAATACATTTCCTAGGAGGATAACTGAAAGTAGAAGGTAGGGATAACGACTCCTAATAGTGTCATACAGAATCACTGAGGTTAGGTAGTTAAAATCTAGGGATTTTACAAAATGTCATCCATACAAGTAGTTCATAAGGCTAAAAGGATCTAGAGCTCGTTTGAAGACCCCGCATCGCTGACCTCCTGCTCATCATCAAAGGTGTGTCCCTGAGCAATGGCACGGCATGCAAGTCTGAGGGAGCATTTGAAGAAGTTCCACTCGTGAAACTTTCCTCCTCGAACTGTAGAAATGTGACGTACCGTAAACCACCAAAGGCAAGCTTCGCCCCTAAGAAACTTCTCGGCTAGGCGCACCTTCCACTCTTCGTGAACTCCTGCTTCAACGAACTTCGCCTCTAGCTCATGTATCCAGCTCCCGCAAGTGTCGCGGTCTCCTGTGAATTTGCGCGGAGGGTTTTCATAGAATCTCCTGTAGGCCGCAACTCTGACAGGGGTACCTCGCCCGAGTCCAGGAGTAGTAGAACGCACAGGAATGGCACGGAGAGCACTCAGCTTCCAGTTGGTCGAACGATGATTCCTTCCGTCTCCACATGCTGGTGAGTCGTCGGATGATGACATCTACAAGGGATTTTAAGGAAAGGAGTCAAACAACAACAAAAACATTGTTTGAATGAAATAAAATGGCTATTAAGAGAATATAAATTTTGATCGAACAAAAACAGGATCAAAAGGTTTAAGAATTTCATTAGCGAAATTGGTTAAGGATTTAGTAGATGCCCTCACTTTGTATAGTTTGGTACTTCTTCTGCTTTTCACTTCTCGAGAGTTAAGTTTATTATTTCGATTTTATATCCGAGGATAGTTGTTAGTTTTAGTCAGTCACATCAGCAAGTAGCAAGCATACGATGGTTAGCGTATTTTATTTTAGGGTAGTAGCTCGTTTATTTAAGAAGATTTTAGCGTATGGTCGGTACTTAAAGTTTCTACCCATCCTCACACTTTAAAGTGATCTAAGTTATTTATTTTAGCGGTCTAAGATTTCTAATTCATTATTTGATCCTATTAGTCTATGCCTGACATACGATATGAATGTCTGGCCCAGGTGTCGTCTCGCTATGTGAGATAACTTTAAGTCATTCACGGTCGCAAGACAGCTTTGATACCAACTGTAACAACCTGGTTTTTCGTGACTTTAATTAAACTAAGGCGGAAAATTAATTAAGTCCATATATTATAAACCAGCTGTTATCGTATTAAAACTCTAAATACATAGTACGAGTTTTAGGATAAAACAGAGTATATATTCTATTACAAATCTCTCCAAAAACAACGGAGTACAAAATAAGGTAAACCATCCCCAGCATTTGATAGGTATAAGCCCTCGGGGTACCTGCAGTTCATCTCGTATTAGTGTTTTCTCCCCCAACACAATGTAAACGCATCCAATAAATCATGTAGTACAGCAATTATAGATATGTGCAACATACATGATAATTAAATAAAGCAGATGGCAAACAGGCAAGCAAAACACATAAGAAAATCATGATGATCCAAACACGAGTATAAACCAAACAATATATCATGTAACACTTATAACCAATCATACTCAACAAATCATTACCATCTCAATCATATTCGGGGTAGTCGACCCTTTTCTATTATTCATATAGTAACATAACTCGCGAGTCTTGACTACAGAGCGGCTTGTGTACTCTCATAAATAATTATCAAAGTGCACTAGCTGCTCAGACTCGTACATCAGATCAAACACTAAGTAGCGTACGTGATAACTACCTAATATCCAATACAACATGGATAATCTATCATACGTTGTCCTATGAACCACAACCAGTCAGGATGGAAGCATGCAAAACCCTACAAAAGCAAGGCCTGCTCATAAGCTGCCGGGTACATCAACGGACTTTAATGCTAGTATACCACTAGGTAAGAAGGACGATTCAATCCCTTATCTTATGTGTGCACACACTTTCACTTAGAAACGACACAGTCCTCGCTACTCGAGAGAGTATGCTTTTCCTAACCAAAACGATTAATACCTAACGACAAGGTCCCCGGGTGGGATGGTCATTTTCCGTTACCTCGTATGGACCGCAAAACGCAACAATTATGCCCATTCAAGGGTTGTATACGCCTGCTTGCCTAAAGACTATGAGAGTCATTAGAACGCCTCAGTCAGCACTGAGAGTGAAAGAGTCCCCATACGCGGCTACCTTTCCAACCATGGCACAATAGATTCGCAACATGACAGACACCCGAGTATTTAACAAGTACTCCTTTTCTTATTTTCTCATTCTCAATTTTTCAGTGATACCATAAGAATAAAGATCGTCAAACTTGTATAATGAAAATTTAGTCTAAGCAATTCTTCAGGTAAACGGAAACACATAGAAAAACTTAAATATTTATTTTGAGTCCGTTCATAACTTTTAAATATTTTCACTATTCATCGTATTTTACTATTCACCGTATTTACTATTCATCGTATTTACTATTCATCGTATTTACTATTCATTGTATTTTATTCGTATGTTTATACTTAGTATTTTATTCGTATATTTATACTTAGTATTTTATTTAGATTCTAAACTAAGCTTATTATTTTCTAAGTGTAGAATTCTAGTTTTATAGTCGTTAAGTCTGCTTTTGTACTTAGTGATTTTTGGAAATATTTCAGGAGTCTAGTTTTAAAGTTGTTAAGTTCATTTTGCATTTAGCGGTTTTGAAATATATTTTAATCGAACTTGCTAAGTTCATTTTGTATTTAGTGATTTTGAAACATATTTAAATCAAAGTGGTTAAGTTCATTTTTTATACTTGGTGATTTAAATGATATTTCAAAAGTAAAACTCGGTTTAGATTTAGTCGTATACTTAGCTAAAGTTTAAGCGGTTTCAAATTTAGCGAGGTTGTCGTAGTTCATTTTAAATAGTCCGTATATCCACATCCATATTTAAGCATAGGTAGTAGCACGCGACATTGTTCATTTTAACACATGTAACGTTTATTTTAATCGGTTTTGTTGATTCTTTTTATTAATGATTCATTGTACAACAAAATATAAACCTAATGACTAATCAAATTTAGTGACTAAGTGACAAATTCATTTTGACCAAAATTGACCCATTTTTAATAGTAAAACCGTGGCTAGCATATACTTGGCAATTTATTTCTTTTTTTGTTTTTTTATTAATAATTCATGACTTTAATCAATTAAATTACTTAAGTGATAAAAATAAAAAGTGACAAGATTATTTTAGGTCAAAATTTTAGCCCAAAACCGTGGCCTTCTATACTTACACAATTTAGTTTCGTTTTCTAATTTTTATCGCTTTTTGACTTAAAGTTTTTATATACTAATTTATTCAAGTTATTCTAAAGTGACTTAAGTAGTTTACGATTTTCACTAATTATTTTATTTCAATTATGAATAGTGATTTTACTTACTTTAATTTCCTAACTTTTTCATTATAAAGATTTAGCTTATTTAACTTATATATCTAGTATTGTATTATTTCACTAATGGATTAAAACAACTCTTAACTTTAACTTTATAAAAATTATGAATCAAAACTAGTCATTTACATGAAGAACATATGAATATGTGATGAGTTCCTAATATTTTTCATAAGAACTTAATTTAGTCAAATTTTCATATGTTTATAAAATCTTCTCAAATTTTTCATACAAGTCTAATTTATCTAAACTAATCATAATATGTTATTTAGAAAAATTAAAACTAAAAATTAGTCCATTAAATTCAATTTGGCCGTGTATATTATTATATATGTTCAAAATTTTATTTTTGATTTTTATACTTCTAATTCAATAACTAATTTATCTTATATTATTTATGTATTTAATCATAAGTGAAAAACATAACAAAACATTAACACACATAAATAAAATCATTCAAGCACAAGAAATACAACAAACATTCAAGAACACACATAATACATTAACACACTTAAAAATTCATAACAAATTCATTTTAAATCCTAAACAAAAACTAATTATATATTCATGTACATATTAGCCTTAGTATTTTGAGCATGCAATTTACATAAATTAAAACGAAAAATTTAGTGAAATAAATAGGGTTGGCCGTGGGTTATATAGGTGAGCAAACAATTTTATTTTTCGATTTTTGTCTCCTAATTTAACAAATGAAGCTAGGTGATCATAAGCACAATAATTATAACACACAACACTTATTAGCATGCGATTTACGAAATTAAAACCTAGTGTGCGGGGGCACCTTAGATTAGGTTATGAATGAAAAGATTAGCAGTTGTCGGGATCGACAATATGGTTAAACTGGCTCAAGTCGACTTCACCACCTTGCTCCTCGTCTTTGATTAGGAGAGTACATAAAAATGAAAATAAGAAAGTTAGTAAATTTATTTAAGCTAGGTTAACTAAACTAAAATTTAAAGTGTTGTAACATTTAAATGTTTAAGTGATGTGTCAATATTTTTATGATTTTGATTTATGTTCCTTTTTAATTGTATGTAACAAGAAAGGAGATGAATACTAAATTAACTAGTGAAGAATGAACACAAGTGTTCTAGTAATTTAAAGCAAGAAATTAAAGTTTAAGGAAGAAAATCAAGGGAAAGAAAATGAAGATCATCTTGAAAATGAAGAACACCAAGTTTGTATTCTTACTTGGTAATAAAATGGGTTTTTGTTTAGAGAGAAAATGAGAAGTGTATTTGTTGTTGTGTGTGTGTAATGTAACGTGTAGTATGTAGTAGTAGTAGTAGTTGTTGTGTTTTGTTTTTGTAATGAATTGTAATTAAATGTATAGTCTTTAATTTTAATAAAACAAATATAAGTGATGATGATTTAGTAGGATGGTAAGTGTTAGGTTGTGTAAGAGAAAGGTAAGTCAAGCATGCAAATGTGTAAGAGAAAAGAAGAGAAATGGAAGAGGATAAGTGAAGACCATAGAGGTCCAAAATTTCGGCCAAGGTGGTGATCAAGTGGGCTCGATTTTTGTTTTTGAAATTTTCGATTTGCGCGCACGCGAAAAGTCTCGAAATAAAATATATAGTCTTAAAAAGATGGTTCGAAGTAAGATCAAAATTTAAAATGAAGAAAAAGCATTAGAAAGAGTGACCAATATGAAAATTGGGTCTAGGACCCTCGAAACTTTGAAATAAAATCTTATTTGCTCGAAATATATATTTTTTTTCGTTGAATGTTATTGAAATAAATCATTATGATCAAACGTCAAAAAGTTTATCAGTTTTGAATAAGTGTGGCTCATTATATCGAGTTTTAGTGAAAGTGCTAGTTAAATCAAAAGGAATAGTAATTTTATATTATTATTATATGTTTTGTTAGTAATAATCAAAATGATTAAGCTTAACTACTTTAATTAGATTTGGATTATGATTAAGTATATTTAAGAAAGGATTAGGTGACTTAATCACATTTAGGTGGCTTGGCCTTTTGGTCAACGTTTGACCTCGATTTGCGTGCCAAAATTTGTCGTTGAGAAATTTGTCGTAGGTGCTTCATTTGATTTATCGAGTTTGAATATGAAAGAATAAAGTTCAAATTCGAAGTAATTCAAAATGGTTTTAGTTTAGGTGCGAAAATAGCTTGTAGTGTATTGTGTTAGAAATTTAATGAGCGAGCATGCTTAATTAAAGACTTGCGCAATTATAAATAGGCTTAACTTGTCATGGAGTGTTACAAGTTTAGCGAAAAAAATTCAGTCGCATTTTTATTATAAGGGAAAAAGGATGAATTTAATTTAAGGAATCAAATTCTTTCATAATATTTTGCTTAAAAACACGGGGTGTTACACCGAAAGCGAGTGCACCCTTCTCCAAACAATCTGATCATTGTTTGGGTTCTACTCACATGTTGCATAAATTTAGCGGTAGCATATTCAGGAGGTAATACTTTCTGCATCTGCTTGCTCAATTTGGGCGCAACATTAACGTTCGAGGTACTCGCAACATTAACGTTCGAGATACTCGCAACGTCCTACAAAAAACAATACAACGTGGAGTCAAAACAAAGGAATTAAATTAACGATATATATAATTGACCTAAAGTAGTAACTAGCTATAATAAACCTTATCATCAAAAAGTGCCTTCGCTAAGTTCTTTGAGGCTGAATCTTCATTCGTTCCAATAATGTCTGATTGACTCACCTGCAAAAGTGTATTAATTATGTCGATAATATTTAATATAATACCAATTTATTATGTCATTAGAGTGATAGTTAAAATACCTCCTCGATTCTTTCTTTGTCCTTGGTTGTAGGACGTTGGTCTTCTTGCAAGTCTTTCGCCAACGTCGTCTCATTTACATTATTTACCTATAACAATATATAGAACACAATTTACATATATTAACAAGATAAAGTTCAATATATATTAAAAAAAAAACAAATATTAATTTGGAGTCAATAAAATAGATTACCTTCTTGTCATCACCTTTATTCTTATTAAGGCTCCTCGGCTTAACAGGCACAACATGAGTCTGAGGCCACTGGACAAAGGAACCTACGGCACTCTCTACCGTGAGCAACTCAGTGCTAACCGGAACCGGTAGCCGAACACCTCCAAAGTTATTTAAGACCTTCTTGATTTCGACCTTTAAGTGATTATCTAGGAGAGGGACGTTGTGAACAGTCACTGTCTCTACCGTGTCCCGGTAGTACGCATGTCCGATCGCAACCTGATTCTCAGGTTTAGCAGGCACTGTAGGCAGTTCTGGGTGATTGAGTGCGCAAATGTAATTTTCTCCTCCCTACATTTTTAAACATAAATTATTTACAATTACATAGAATATAACTGAAAATTTTATAATAAATAGAAACATTAGTTATTTAACATTAAAACGCTACCGTGCCAAAGATCGATATAGTCTGTTTCGGCGTTTCGAATTCCCCCTTACGGGACCGTTCTTCATTTAACTTCATCCAAATTCCATACCAATTATAATCAACACTCAATATAAATTTAACAAAGAATATATATATTTTAAACAAATTTATATAGAAACAAATTTCAGCTAAATTATTTTTCAGAAAAAAGGGTTCACTTTGAGTAACGTTTTCTCATATTTCTGCACCAAACTGATGGTTTCTTATAAAATAAAAGTTGTAGAACTATGAGCCTAGAGTATACCCTCCAAAGTACGAGTCCTAACTCTTAACAAATCATCCTATAGAGCCGTTTTCGTGAAATCACTCTAAACTGCCTTTTCTGAACGGATTGATATGTCCAGATTTTTTTCAGTAACTTACCCTTTGAATTTCGACTTAATTTTTTGCAGAGACTTACTATAGAGTGCTTAGTATATCCTCAAAAAATTTTAAACCAAAATTAGATCATTTCGATTTTTAAAACTATTTTATACCACGAGTGCACAAATCTGCCAAAATCGGAATTAAGTTGGTTCTACTTGTATTGCACAACATCCATTAACAACAACAACAATACAATGACGACAACAACATCAAAAACACTTTATTTACCTCATCCATTTTATCGACCTCATCAATTTTATCGACCCCGTCTTCTTCTTCTTGTTGCTCGGTATTTGTCTTGCCGCCCTTAATTTTATTTATTTAATCAATATATACGTGTGTTAGTTTAGTTAATTACGTATATATAACACTTTATTAATTAATAAATAAAATATAAATCCAATAAAAATATAACTTATGAAGTTATTTAATTACCTCGTCGCCACCGCCTCCTTCCTTAGACGTCATTTGATCGTCCGCCGCTTTTCTCGTCCACCCAAGAACTTCATCAATCATTTTAAGTTCCTCTACCGTCAGGGTACCACCACTGCTCATTTTCTTCATCATCCTCGCCATCATTTTCAAATGCAACAAATACATTATATATATACAATTCAGTGGTACCACCACTAGTCGTCATCATTTAAATTAACTAAGAACTAACAAGTTAATTAGTTTACCATATCACGATCATTAGTGCTACTTTTTCTGCTGGTGTTCGGGAGCTCTCCGAAAACCTTGGTTATTCCAACATGGTTCGAAAGCCTTTCACACGACCGTCGTGCTCGTGTTTTTGAATTGCCTCGGCTAGAATGTCCTTTCGCCGCCTTCGTGTTTCCATGACCCTTCTTTGACCTTCTCGACACATTTATCCTATTGATAGAAAAATACGACATTAAAATATTAATAGATAATGACTAAGGTGTACGTGAATAAAAGAGTAGTACGCATAATGTTGTCTACCGCCCTTTGAGTTGCTTCATCAAATTTGCCTGATTTCTGAGTGTGACCTAGTTTCCATAATTCATGTCGATTAATTATTACACCATCTTCATCCCTTTACGCCTACACATTCATAGAAAAAGAACAAGTAAGTTTATTATATAATACTTGTATAAATTAAAGCTAAGGTCGCTTTACAATATAAAATTATATAATAAAGAATATATATATAACTTTGTATATATACAAATATATATAAGACTTACATGTTCCTATGAGCTCCAAAACCTTTATGACCAGGTGTTGTGAGGAAATTCTTTATTCGCAATGTTTTTTTTGTTCCTCTCCCTCAAGGCCTTGAAATTATCATAACCAAAAAAAATAAAATAAATATATGCATGCTTGTGAATTAATTAATTAATTAACTTATATATACATATATATATAAAACCTTAAACTCTTCGCTGAAACGTTGTTTTTTATAGTTCTCCCACATTTGTAGTGTGATGAATGGGCAATCTTCCGGTGGTTTCGGCGGATCTATTTCTTCTCCCGTCTCCGGGTCGATCAAGTAATTTTATAGACAAGAGTCCTCCACGATCAAGCTAAATCAACACCTTGTCCATACAATAATGTTCGTATTTATCGGGAACATTGTATGCTCTCTGCAGATAAATAACGAAATAATATAAAACAAATTAAAGTTAGTGTACGCTTGTGTTTGTTTAATTTCAATATTATTAGAAGTAATTAATCAATGAATATATACCTTGAACAATGAAAGGATATGCTCCCTCAATTTGGGATTTAATCTCTTTATATTTTGTATGTCGAGAGGAACCCACTTTGTCTTGATACAATCCCGATCCAAGAAGAAAACTTATGACGCAAATCACCATTTGGCACTCCTAATACCTCGCTCCATGTTAGTGGAAGCGGTTTATTTTCACGAATGGCTTTTATTGCCTCGGTTGTATTGAACGCCCTCTACCTCGACGCTTTTTTGGTTTATCACCGCTGCCTCTTTTTCGCTTACGGTCGAGTCCATAGCAACCTGCACGCATAATAAACAAATCACATTTCGTACTATAATTATAAAAGTCTCAACGATGCATATAAATTTTTAAATCACGTTACTTGAGTGTTTTGATATTTTAAACAAATTTATCTCGTAACAAATTTCAGCTAAAATAATTTTCAGAAAAAAGGGTTCACTGTGATTTACGTTTTCTCATATTTCTGCACCAAAATGATGGTTTCTTATAAAATAAAAGTTGTAGAACTATGAGCCTAGAGTATACCCTCCAAAGTACGAGTCCTAACTCTTAACAAATCATCCTATAGAGCCGTTTTCGTGAAATCACTCTAAACTGCCTTTTCTGAACGGACTGATATGTCCAGATTTTTTTCAGTAACTTATCCTTTGAATTTCGACTTAATTTTTTGCAGAGACTTACTATAGAGGGCTTAGTATATCCTCAAAAAATTTCAAACCAAAATTAGATCATTTAGATTTTTAAAACTATTTTATACCACAAGTGCACAAATCTGCCAAATCTGAAATTAATCCGTATTACTTGTTTTACGCCTTATTACTCCATAACATACAACATACAACATACAACCTACAACATACAACGTGCAACATATAACATAGCATTACTCCTTACATTGCTCCGTATTATTTAGTATTACTCCATGCCCACCCTCTCCATAAATTAAACCCTAAACAACTACCATTAACAACAACAACAACAACAACAACAACAACAACAACAACAACAACAACATTACTCCACATTACTCCGTATTACTCCGTATTACTCCGTATTACTCCGTAAAAGCATATCAATAGCATGCAACAATAACCTAAGCATATCAATAGCATGCAACAATAACTTAAGGTTGTAAAAAACGTGAATTAAACAAGAACAACATGAACAACGAGTACAACATGAACAATATCAATAGCAATAACATGAACAACATGAACGACGAGTACAACGAGTACAACAACATGAACAATATCAATAGCATGCAACAAGAACAACATGAACAACGAAATAATACAACAACAACAACAACAACGTATATAAAAACATAAAAACAAAGAAATTCAACAACAACATCAATTAAACAATGTAAATTAGGGTATAAAAGTGAAAAACGAACCTCTTATAAGCAATATAAATTAGGTTTAGGCAAATTTCGAACAGAGTACGAATAAATTAGGGTTTATGCAAAACTAAAACGTAAAATATAATTGTATTGAAAGAGTAGTAGTTGATATGAAGTAGAAGAATGAAGAAGAAGAAGTGCACGTTTTTTTTTTTTTTTTTTTTTAATTGAAAGAGCAGAAGTTAATATGAAGAAGAAGAATGAAACTAAAGAAAAAAAATAAAAACCTTTTCAACTTCCTACGTATTAAAAAAAATATTGAGCGCGAACTTAAATTTACTCTAAAATGTACTATAAAAAACGGTTTTTACCTTTTAACCGTTGTTTTTAATTTTTAAAAAAAACGGTTTTTTGAATAAACCGTTTTTAATAGTTGAATTAATAAAAACGGTTTATTCTAAAAAACCGTTTCATTTTGTTTTTTTTTTTTTTTAAAACGATTCTTGTAAATATAAATTCATATATATAAAAGATCATATACATATATATTTATATATATATATATATATAATAATTTTAGAATCTATAAACATAGTATTTATATGTAAACACATTATTAATATGAGTATGAGAATTAGAATTTAGGTAAAATTAGTATATAATATATAATTAGAATCTATGTAAACATAGTATTAATATGTAAACATTATTATATGAGTATGAGAATTAGAATTTAGGTAAAATTAGTATTATAAATATAAGGAAAGAGATCATATTATATACTCAAAATATATTAGGCTATTATAATTAAAGTAGGAAATAATTTAAATAATTACAATATTAGAATTAATATACTATTAATTTGTTTATATACACAAATTTATATACTATTAATTTGATTAGAATTAGTATTAGAATTATAATTACAATTAGTATTAAAAATTAAAATTAAAAAAAACATTATATAAAACGGTTTTTTATTATAAAACGTTTTTTTTTGTAATTATTAAAAACGGTTTTTTGTAAAAAAACCGTTTCTTTTGTTGGTTTATTCCAAAAAACCGTTTCATTTTGGTTTTTTTTTTTTTTTTAAAAACGATTCTTGTAAATATAAATTCATATATATATAAAAGATCATATACATATATATTTATATATATATATATATAATAATTTTAGAATCTATAAACATAGTATTTATATGTAAACACATTATTAATATGAGTATGAGAATTAGAATTTAGGTAAAATTAGTATATAATATATAATTAGAATCTATGTAAACATAGTATTAATATGTAAACATTATTATATGAGTATGAGAATTAGAATTTAGGTAAAATTAGTATTATAAATATAAGGAAAGAGATCATATTATATACTCAAAATATATTAGGCTATTATAATTAAAGTAGGAAATAATTTAAATAATTACAATATTAGAATTAATATACTATTAATTTGTTTATATACACAAATTTATATACTATTAATTTGATTAGAATTAGTATTAGAATTATAATTACAATTAGTATTAAAAATTAAAAAAACATTATATAAAACGGTTTGTTATTATAAAACGTTTTTTTTTGTAATTATTAAAAACGGTTTTGTGTAAAAACCGTTTCTTTTGTTGGTTTTTTTTTTTTTTTTTTTATTTATTTATTTTTGATTTAGATGATTTAGATGTTTTTTTTTTTATTTAGATGATTTTTATATAAAATAATTAAATGAACAAAATAATTTCTAAATTACATAATCAATTTGTATAATTGTTGGATTATATTATAATTATTTTACTAATTATATATTGGCCATCAAATGAAAATATATTGTAATAATAATTAATAATAATCGATCGCAAATTAATTTACAACGTTTATTAGTACCGAACTACGATAAATACAATAAAATCCAACAATGAAAAACTACACCAATCACAAGAACCTGCACGTAAGGAAAAACTACACCAATCACAAGAACCTGCACGTAAGCCGCTCATCAGCTTGGTTCGTCTGGATCTTTTGCGTTTAAAATTATCGTGCGAGTCCTTATCGTGCTTAATTATATTAAAAAATTACAAGAACCTGCACGTAAGGAAAAAAAAAAAATTTAACTTATAATAATTTCTAATCAAGATTAGCTAGCATATATATAAATAGACTTGGAATTAAATTCAATTCTTACTCAAGATCAAAGACGTTTCTTGGATGGACCGGTAGTATCTTCATTAATCCATATTCCTTCGTCATGGTCGTCTCGTACATAATGGCTCGGAATTGTTTCGTCTTGATCATCATCATCGATTTGAGATGCAATACGACGATCCATTCCCTCAAAAACAAGTTCTTCAAACTCATCGTCATCACCTCTATTAGCATTTCTACTACGTGTAGATAGAACAATTGACCATTTCTTGTCGCTAGGATCAACAACATAGAAGACCTGCTTAGCTTGTGAAGCCATAATGTAAGGATCTTGTTTAAAACCGGTTTTTTCAAGGTTGACCAACGTAAAACCTAAATCGTCTTTACGCACACCGTTGTTGTTGTCAACCCACTTGCAAATGAATAAAGGAATCTCAAAATCATCATAATCTAATACCATGATTTCTTCGACGACTCCATAGTAGTGCATTTTACCCCACACAGCCGCTTTGTCTTTAGAACTAGCAAAGTGCATTGCCTCCGCTTCCACGCATACACCACTGCTTTGAGTAGTACTTGACTCATCTTGTTGGTCGGGTATAAAAGGTATGCCCATTAATAGCATAACTTTGTGTAAAAAGTTGCTTGAGTGTTTGGACCTAGGGCGAGACGCAACATTCGACCGTAAATGATTTCGTCCTCTTCTTCATCATATGCTTGGTGTAACGCATATTACAGAAACCATTGGTGAAAGTCCGATTCTGCTCATTCGCAATCCACATCTCGCTTTTAGTTGGGTGAGCAGCTTTAATTTTAGTTCGGTGTTGATCACTGTACGGTTGGACATCACCGTCATTATGGAGAACGCATGTGTGGCCGTATGCAACATTTCACGGCCATATCCTTACGGACACGCCCTTCCGATCCCCTTTCCTTTCATCCGATCCATCGTGACGATGCTTAGGAACACCAACTAACTCATTTCTTGAAAGATGGTCATAACAATACGATAGAGCTTCATCGATTATTGCACGCTCAGCGATTGACCCTTCTCGATTCGTGAAGCGGTTAGAGTCAGAACCCTTGTAAACTTTCATCAATCTCTCAAACGGACATCGATATCTCGTATACAGGACCAAGATACTCCACCTCCCTGACTAAGTGAACGGTCAGATGGACCATGATAGTGAAAAAGGAGGGTGGAAAATACATTTCAAGTTGACAAAGAGTTGTGACGAGAAGTTTTTGTAAAGTCGCAGTCTCACTGGGGTCAATCACTTTGTCGCACATGGATCGGAAGAAGAAGCAAAATCTAGTAATTGCATATCGTACCTTTTTCGTAAAACACAACGAAGGGCAACGGCAAGAATTGTTGCATCAAAGTGTGACAATCGTGTGACTTTAAACTGTCAACTTCAAGTCTGCATCGATACCAGGCTGCTGATGTTTGAGGAATATCCCTCTGGCACCTTAATCCCCTTTAAACACTCCAAAAACGAGATTTTCTCCTTTCGTGAAAGTGTATGCGCTGCTGCGGGCAAGAAAATACGTGATCCCTTCTTTACAGGTGCTAACTCGGGTCTAATACCCATCCCGTCCATATCATCCCTAGCAGCCTTGTGGTCTTTTGACCTACCCTAACATTTAAAAGGGTATTTGTGATGTTATCACAAACATTCTTCTCGATGTGCATGAAATCTAAGCGATTGCCTCACCGGCAGTGGTGCCAAGATTTTAGTTTGTCGAAGAATATTGACTTTTTCTTATACCCACGTGTCGCCAACTTAGAACCCTTTTTTCCGTATGTTATGCCGATATCTTTAACGTTCTCTAGAATTTCATGGCCACTCAGAATCTTAGGAGGTAGACGGTGGTCGGATTTTCCGTTAAACGCTTTTTGTTGCCTGCGATAACGATGATCGGGGGGTAAGAACCTGCGGAATCCACGGTAAGCCTGCTTTCGAGAACATTTCAAATATTCGGAGTCGATGTCCTCGCCGCATAACGGGCAAGCCTCTTTCCCATGCACAGTATGTCCAGATAGGTCACCGTAAGCCGGGAAATCAGTTATAGTGCACAATAACATTGCCCTCAAATTGAAAGTCTCCTTCTTAAAAGCATCAAACACCTGTATCCCCTGATCCCACAACAGCTTTAGATCATCGAGAAGGGGCTCCAAGTAAACATCTATATCATTTCCAGGTTGTTTAGGACCGGAAATTATAGACGTCAACAGCAGATATTTACGCTTCATGCAAACAGATGGGGGTAAATTATAAATAGCTAACACTACAGGCCATGTGCTGTGTCGGGTACTCATATTTCCATGGGGCTTCATTCCATCTGTTGGCAGTGCGAGCCGTACCATTCTAGCGGCCTTCGCAAAATCTGGATACATCTCGCCGAACGACTTCCATTGAACACCGTCACCGGTGTCTTAACTTTCCATCGCTCATTCTTCCAATCATATGCCACAGCATCATCTGAGCATCTTCTGGATTTGCATATATTCGAGTAAATCTTGGGAGTGGCGAAAAATACCACATAAGTTTCGCAGGAATTCCTTCCTTGCCCTTATAACGCCATTCATTACATTTCGGACAATAAGATAAGTCCTTGTATTGCTTTCGGTACAATATGCAGTCATTAGAACAAGCATGTATCTTCTCGTATTTCATTCCCGTCTCTCTTATTAATTTTTTGGCGTCATAGGTCCTACTAGGTAAGACATTACCTTCGGGAAACATGTCACTCAAACATTCAAGTAGATCACCAAAACCCTTATCGCTCCAATTATTTGCCCCCTTCAAATTGTACAACTTGACCACAGCCGACAACTTTGAATATTTCTTGCAACCGGGATACAAAGGCGTTTCAGAATCACGCAATTTTTTCAGTAGTTCTTCCTGTGCAATTGAATTATTTGCTGCATCACCTAGTAATATATCCTGAAAGTCCCCAAATAATGCGTCATAATCATTGTCGTGATTGAAAGTATTAGCATCAGCATCGCCGGCCGGGGAATTTACAGCATCATCGTTCAACTCAACCCCAACTTCATCATCAGACGAGGATGTATTATTAGTATCGTCTGATACTTCCACGTCATCAACAATTTCGTCGACAATCACGTGATCGTATTCGCCCCCTCGGCCTATTATCTCATCATCTGCTTGCTCGACGACTTTATTACCACCCTCGTCTCCTTCTAACGATTCCCCGTGAAGATACCAATGTGTGTAATATTTACTAAATTTATACTTCTCTAGGTGAATTTTAACGTAAGGTAAACTTATATACTTTATATTAATACACCTCTCACAAGGACACGGAATCATAGAAGAACCTTTAGTTTCCATATGAGTCGATACGAAATCGTAAAATTCAGCTAAACCAGCCTCATACTCTGGATCACCCTTTTTTGCATTGATCATCCAAGTTCGAGTCGTCATAATATATAATTTTTTAATTCCTACAAAAATATATATATTTGACACATTCAAATTAGATTTTTACATATTATTTAAATATATATATATTTAAACACATGCATACATACACAATAATATATAAAGGGTCATAATAAATTAAACACATGCATACATACACACATAATCAAAGATTCACCCAATAAATTAAACTTAAGCATACACACACAATAATATATAAAGGGTCGTCGTAAAAAATCAAAGCTAAGGGTACGTAGAATTTAGACAAACAATTAAAAGTAGTTTTTAATTATTGCACACGAATGAAATATTTGTTAAACAAATTCATTTTTCTCAAAATATTATTGTAACCAACTACACTAGGCGGCGTCCTCTAGGAAGGTATAACCCTGCTTAATAGCAAAAAATACTTCGCGTAAGCGAAGTTTGAACTCCTCCCAAAGAATGAAATAGTCGCCTTGCCAGACTCTGGATCGCACTCGAACCCACCATGCGTGGACTTCACCTCTAAGGCAAAGGTGGCGATAAAAGAAGTCTTAAATACTTCTGGAAGAGCAAGTTCCTCAAACTTTGCCTCAATTTCTATCACCCAAGGCTCACGCGTGTCGGCATCAACCCCATCAATGGAACTAGGGTTGCTTCTGATGAACGACCGGCTGTATTCTCGTCTTTTTGAGGACCATCTGCGGAGGCAGTTAGGTACTCGGCGTTCGACAAATGGTGTCTCGAGTGCCACCGTCTTCCAATCAGTCACAAAGTACTTGTGTTCACTTATCATACGCTTTATTCGAAGTGACTGACGTCGTTTGTACGTCTCAAATTTTTGAAAGCCATCTTTTTCTTCTTTGGTCCACTCGGAAAATTTCTTATGGCGAGGAAAATCCATCTTACATACAACAACATATTTACATACATACATATTTAATTTACATATATATACATACATATATACATATTTAATTTATTTACATGCATACATACATAAATATTTACAAACAACAACAACAAACCGTTTTTAATTTGCATATACATACATATATATATATATATATATATATATATATATATATATATAGGGTTGAGTTCCGGTAAGAACACTACCTTTGGTAAGAACGGTAAGAACAGTTAAAGTACATTATAAATATACATAAAATACATTCGTTTAACATATAACGTACATTTTGTAAGGTACATTATAAATATATATTACGTACACTTAAAAATTAAGAGTTATATTTGAAAATTTTGTGTACATTTCAAGTTCAAAACTAAAATGTACTTTTAGTATAGGTAAAATGTACCTTAAAATTTGAAAGAAATTTTCAACTTAATGACAATTTACCTTCTAAATTTTAAAATGCGTATCAACTATTATTCATGACTAACCCGCACGTTAAATTTAAAATGTACCTTATGTATATTAATAATGTATTTTGACTGTTCTTACCGTTCTTACCGAAAGGACTGTTCTTATCTGATCTTATTCCTATATATATATATATATATATATATATATAGGGTTGAGTTCCGGTAAGAACACTACCTTTGGTAAGAACGGTAAGAACAGTTAAGGTACATTATAAATATACGAAAAATACATTCGTTTAACACATAAAGTACATTTTGTGAGGTACATTATAAATATATATTAGGTACATTTAAAAATAAAGAGTTATATTTGAAAATTTTTGGTACATTTCAAGTTCATAACTAAAATGTACTTTTAGTATAGTGAAAATGTACCTTAAAATTTGAAAGAAATATTCAATTTAATGACAATTTACCTTCTAAATTTTAAAATGCGTATCAACTATTATTCATGACTAACCCACACGTTAAATTTAAAATGTACCTTATGTATATTAATAATGTATTTTGATTGTTCTTACCGTTCTTACCAAAAGGACTGTTCTTACCTGATCTTATTCCTATATATATATATATATATATATATAGAGTAAAGTTATATCAAGACAGCAAATATTGCGAGACACAAACGAGACACAGCATTTTAGCCTTTTTTGTAAAACTTTAACATAGTTTTATGAAACTTCAAAAATTGTGAAACTTTAACAAAATTGTGAAACTTTAAGACATTAAAGTTTCACAATTTTTGAAGTTTCATGAAACCATGTTAAAGTTTCACCAAAAAGGCTAAAATGCTGTGTCTCGTTTGTGTCTCGTAATATTTAGGTGTCTCGTTTGAACTTGTTTCTATATATATATATATATATATATATATATATATATATATATATATATAGATGTAGGATCCTGTGAGACCCCCCAACTCAATAAGACCCGTGAGACCCCTCTTACTACCGTGAGATCTAAAAATCAATCTACTACGATTTTTGTTTCATTAAGCGCACATTGTTAATTACCAACATTCGTCATATTTGTTATCAGCGTTCTCTCACTCATAATTCTCACCAACCACTTAAATGTTCATCTTCTTCTTCATTTTATCAATTCTTCAACACTATAACCCTAATTTTTGTTGATAATAATTCAGATTTCTCGCAAGATCAAGGTATATTTTTTGGAATTCTCCTTTGTTTTCTGCAAGTTTTTTCCTATTTTATTCAATTATTGAGTTTTCATATATCTATCAATTCAATTTTGCTTGATTTGGTACTATGTTAGTCGATTTTTCACTATTTTCATTAAATAATTTTGTTCAATTTGATAATTTACGAATTTGTCAGTTATTGTGTTCAATTTTAAGATTATATTATTGACATATCGTGTTTTAATTTTGGTGTTTGTTAGTTGAAATCATTAGGAATATGATTAATTGAATTATTGTAGTAATCTTCTATTTTTTCCCCAATTTGTTACAATTTTTTCAACATTTATGTCGATTACTTGCTCCTTCTTGTTATATGAAATAGTTGCATGTAGATGGAATTTTTTTTTTTTCACTTGTATAGTTAATTTCCAGTGTACTTCGTTTGTTTCATGTTTCTATTTCTTCATTTTTTTGGTCTTTATTAATGTTTTTTTTTCACTATATTATCATTTCATAATTTTTTTTAAGGTATGAAAAAGAAAAATACTTGTGAGACATATTAGCAAAAGCGATAAGTCTATGAAAAGAATGGTGGAACAAAATTCTGTAGTTTCAATTGATTATAATGTGGATGATGTGGACCTTCTCGTCGTAAAAAGTGTAAATCTGGTGAAAATACAATTCATGTAAGTTTCTTTTGATGTATCTGTTGCTTACAAGTAGTGTATCTGTGTACATTAATTGTGTATCTATTTTGTCAGGAATAAGTGATAAAAGAAAGGGGAACGACGATGTTGTTATTCAAGGTTCTGTTAACGAAAAAGAATCTGAAAGGCAATTTTGCTCTTTAACATCAAGAATGAGTCTAATGGTTGTGCGGAAAGTTTGTATTTTTATAATATAAATATGGGTGAAAAGTTTGTGTTTTCTTATTACTCAATGACACTGTATCCAATGTTTTCCAATAGTTTACCTATCATTTCAGTGAATTAATTTTGTAAACAAAATGTAATAACATAAATAATGTGTATATATATATATATTAGTGAGAGTGTATCACAGGTTTTACGAAAATGTATCTACTTATCAAAATATTTGTATCCAATCCTTTAAACCAGCTAATCATTTTTTGTTTTTAAAACGTAAGATCGCTAAATTAGATCAATTTCTGCTACAGCCAAAATAGCCACCGGAAAATTAGACTAGTACACAATCTCATCCTCAACACAACTTGATTTAGTAACTAAGTATGCTACTACATTTCGCCACGTTTAACACGCTATTACTGAAATTATTTGATCGAGTTACAAATAATATCTGATACACATGCACCAAAAGATCATCGAGTTATCCGCGCTTGCTTCACGGCGTTTATAATAGCACTTGCGTCATTGTCATCAATTTAAAGCTCCATCCTAGCAGCTATATTTGCCCCAAACTCTACCAGCTTACAAACTGTAACAAATGATCAAAAAACAATGTATCTATTTGTCAGTATCAAAGTATCTACTGCATATTAGTACTGTATCTAATGAGTTAAAAATATGTACACAGTGTAGGTATGATTTTTTCGGAAAATACCTTTCATTTTTAGAGTTTTCCTAGACAGTTCCTACTTTCGTGATATTCAATTCCCCCATAAGCATTGCAATTTTTAGGTGCTTTTTTATGTATCTGTTGGTTCAAATAATGTATCTACAGAGTTTTGATTGTGTATTTTACGTAATCAGCCGAAACTGTATCTGTTATTGTATTAAATGTATCTACATAGTAGTATTTGTGTATCTACAGATTAATGATTATGTATATTACAGAATAAGCCAAAATTGTATCTGTTGGTGAATTAAATGTATCTACAGAGTATTGATTGTGTATCTACAGAGTGCTGAATCTGTATCTTACATAATAAGCAAAATTTGTATCTAGTGGTGAATTAAATGTATCTACAGAGTACTGATTATGTATCTACAGAGTACTGATTCTGTATCTTACATAATCAGCTAAAATTGTATCTGTTAGGGAATTAAATGTATCTACAGAGTATTGATTGTTGTATCTACAGAGTAAGTATTATGTACCTGAATGTGTTGGTACAGATGTATTGACATCGTCTATCAGCATTAAATCTTCAGTTGTAGGGGTGATGATTTCTTCATGTACAATGGTTGTAATTTCTTCATTCAAAATTTCAATTGCATTAGAAGATCTACATGAAAATAAAAATTAAAAAACGCACTTTATAATTAGTTCATAAATTCAACAATTTTCAATAGTGGTAACTTTAAATTACTCAAAAGTATTGAAAATTACTTATAATTTCTTACCCAGCTGAAATTTCGATTGAATCACAAATTTCTATGACGAATTAATGTATTTTTGACTTTGATTTGTAACACCTATTTAATTTTTAAGATTTAATTTTTGATTTTCTATTTTTGGGGTTTGTTTGGGTGTTTTCCAGGGAAATTGATGAGACATGGAAGAAGAAAGAGAAGGACATGTGAATGTTTTTGGTTTGCACGTGTGTTAGGTTTGTGGGTGTGTTTTGTTTCCAGCGCTTGATCTTGTTTTAATCTGATGGATATAAGGGGGGTCTCATGGGTCTCATTGAGTTGGGGGGTCTCATGGGATCCCTCCCCTATATATATATATATATATATATATATATATATATATATAGAGTAAAGTTATATCAAGACAGCAAATATTGCGAGACACAAACGAGACACAGCATTTTAGCCTTTTTTGTGAAACTTTAACATAGTTTTATGAAACTTCAAAAATTGTGAAACTTTAACAAAATTGTGAAACTTTAAGACATTAAAGTTTCACAATTTTTGAAGTTTCATGAAACTATGTTAAAGTTTCACCAAAAAGGCTAAAATGTCAGGTCTTGCTTGTGTCTCGCAATATTTAGGTGTCTCGTTTGAACTTGTTTCTATATATATATATATATATATATATATATATATATATATATATATATATACTTTATTTACATACATACATATTTACACATTTAACATTAATTAATAAACTAATTTTTTTTTGTTTTAATTTAACCCGTATAAACATTTGAGGTCTAACTTTCGAGGTCCGAAAAGTAGTCATACGGACTCGGAATTTAACAAAATAAAAGCCTAAACCACCTAATTTTTCGAGACGGATTTAATGATACAGTTTTCATAACCATTCGACAAACCGAACTAAATTCATTTCCCTGTTTTCTTTCAAAGATCAAATACACATATACGTACTAAGCTACAACAATAACCATAACCATCGCATACAACATATACATACAATATAATACACATATACCTACTACAACAATAACCATAATAACCATAACCATACAACATATACATACATATACATACAACATATACAATAACCATAACCATACAACAATGACCGTAACCATACATACACAACAACTAACAACAACAACAAACAACAACAACAACAACAATACAATGACACATGCATACATATATATACGTTTTTCACATACACATATTATATACATACATATACGTAATACAATGACACATGCATATACAACCATACAATATGTACAAAAACAATCAATAATCAATAACCATAACAACAATCAATATAACATACGAATACACAATTATATAATAACAAAAAAAAGAACCTTTTCGAGTATGATCGATATTATTGATGAATATAATAAAGGGAGAAATTGAAAGTTGATCGAAATTTTTTAAGGAAATATTGATAGATAAACCGTGAAAATGAATCAAATGAGTTTAAATTAAATTATAAACCTTATAACGGCTAATTTTAAGTAACTTAAAGGGAAGGTAGAGACAAAAAACGTTTAAACTCCCTATTAAAACAAAATCACTAACTAAAAATTAAAAAAAAAATTCATTAAACAAAACGGTTAATAGGCTAATAACCGTTTTAAATAGTTAAAAAAAACGGTTATTAGCCTAACAACCGTTTCAAATAGCTTAGTGTGATGTATTTTTTTTTTTTTTTCAATTTTAAAAAAAATTACATTAAAAGAAACGGTTATTAGATTAATAACCGTTTTAAATAGTTAAAAAAAACGGTTATTAGGCTAATAACCGTTTTTTTTAATGTATTTTTTTTTTTCAAAATAGCTTAGTGTATGATGGGTAATCAATTTTGTTATTATTTAAAACGGTTTATAGAGAATTTGAATTTGAATTCAGACTATATTTATTTGAGGTGGTTGTACAATAATTACTACTACAAATTACAAGGCCTAAAATAACGTATCTATACAAGCTAAGACAAAATAATGTAGAATGTTATTTAAAATTAAACCATGTGCATTGATATGTAAATCACAAAAATATTAGGTATTCAAAAATATATATAATATATATAATATTATTTATCAATTTAACTACTTTAATTTCTTTAATTCGATATCACTTTAATTAAATACATTTCAATATAAAGAAGAAAATATAAAGTATTTTAAAATTACAAAACCTTTAAAAATATTTTAAATATAGTGATTTCTAATATATTGATTTTAAAAACAAATAATTAAAGAATATTATGAGTATAGTTATTTAAAACGAATTAGATAGTATTGAATTATTATTGATTATATATTATTATATGTTTAAAAACAAAGTATTTTAAACATATATAGCTTTTAAGGTAAACAAATTAGAATTCATAAATATTATGAGTATAGTTATTTAAAACGAATTAGTATTGAATAATTTCGTTTTTTTTGGTTTTTAATTAAAAAAAACGGTTTACTAGTTATTATGTTATTTAAAGTTCACATTAAAAACAACAATAGAATAAAAGAACCGTTTTTATTATTATTACTAAAAAAAACGGTTTTTAGGTATAACAACCGTTTTTAAAAAGTCACAAAAATAACGGTTTAATTGTAATAACCGTTTTTTTAATACGAATTAAATATAACGCTTTTTTAATTACGTAACCGTTATATAAAGTCTAACTAAAAACAACACATTTTAATAAAAACCGTTATTAATTGTCCTTCCGTTGTTTTTAATGATTTTTCCGTTGTTTTTAGTGATGAGTTTGATTTGGCGCCTATACTTTTTACAACGGAAATTTTAATTGCGTTGTTTATAATATTATAAACAACGGAAAGGCTAATATGTGTTGTTTTTGCTCCGTTGTTTTTGCTCAGATTTGTAGTAGTGTGTCCTCATCATGGGCTGAACGATTGGCTCGTGATTATGACTTTTTACAATGGTCTTTATGCGGAGAGTAGAGCCATTCTTGATTCGGCTGCGGAGGGACGTTTTGCTAATAACGTCGACGACGATAAGGCTTGGGGGTTGATTGAAGATATGGCTATTCACTCATCTCAGTTCGGGAAGCCTAGGGGGAATTCGCGGTCCGCACATGATGACCGTGATAAGGGAGCGTCGCCGCTCACGAAGTCAAGTTGCACGCGCTTAATCGCGCAGATTAGCCAAATGAGCGGAGGTGGTTCTTCTAGTGCTCACGCCAACGCCGCTGCAGGCACGATTCGGTTACTCCGCGGGCATGCCGCGCCCAGGAGCGAGGTTTATGCGCACCAACCTTATAATCAAAACTCGCCTCTACCAAAACCAACCTGGTTATGATCGCTCACGCTATCTTATCGTAGCCAGAATGTGCAGAACCCGACTACCCAACCACCCCAAAACACTCCCTACCAACCCCCTCACAAAAACTTCCAACAACAACCACCCACCTACCAAAAGCCACCCTATGTCCCTCCATCACAACATACACCTGTCCCCGACCCATTAGCTGAAATGCGCTCCATGATGATGGCCATGCAGAAGATGCAGATGGACACTCAAAAGATGCAAATGGAGACAAATCAGGCCGTTAAGCATCTCGAGACGCAGGTGGCTCAACTTGCTACGTCGCAGGCGACCCGTCAAAAGGGTCAATTACCTCCGCAGGGCGATCAACCGACGAATATTGAGCATGTTAATGCGATTCTGTGGATACCCATATCCGTACCCTCCCGCACAAAACCCTGTGATGTATCACGGACTTTTATTACGCATGCTTTAACGTTGACTTTTACGGTTCTAACTAATGTCGAATTCATTTTGAGTCGTTTTAAATGTTAAAATGATTAAGGTCGCTTCACATCACACTTAAATAAACGTTCATTTTGTCCATTTGGAGTCTAGCTAGGTCCTTGTCCTGCTTCATTTGGCATGAGCTTCGCATTTGCACTACAATTGGCCCTTTTACATTAACAAGGTCTGATTCAGCATTCCTAAATTCTTAAATTTAGGCCCGGTAGCTAAAACCGCTATTTAGCCCCCTCTTACACAAAATACGGCTTCACGTCTTACCTTATTTCACAAAAACTATGCAAATACACCCTTTTCATTTTTCTGTCTCGGCCCAAACTGAAGCCTAAACCCACCTTTGGCCCGCACTCCAAAGCCCTAAGCATCACAAAATATCTCGAAATATCCCAAAGACTTTTCTTGAGCTACACGTTCGAGATTATCACGAAATCTTTCCAAGATATAATTCAACCGAAACTAGGAAACTACACAAAAAACCCAACCTTTGAACCGCATAAGCTTATGCGGTTTGGTGGGACAACCGCATAAGCCTATGCGGTTTGTCCAGGCAACCGCATAAGGCTATGCGGTTCCCAGGCCTGTTTTTATCCCCGATTTCCTAATTTCTCCGAGGTTTTTAGTATATATACAGCCCTATACCTCGACTTCGGGACACACTTTCAGATCACAATTCACAACCAGAATACATCTTTCACACAATTTCTCACATCTTTCACACTTCTACATCCACAAAAGCCTCACGCACTCAAATCCTTGAGTTCAACACACCATCCCGTGTTGAATTCATCCTCCTTTTAAGTTCAAGAAGCGAAGCTCTGCCAAGATCTGAAGCGTCAGGACAAGGTAGGTACCGATCCACTTGGATCAAAGCTTTTTCTTATTTTCTATGGACTAACAAAGGGGTCTACACTTTAGCGCCCCAGGCTGCACCCAGTAGCGCTTGCAATCCAAGTGTTCTATTTACTTGCACACTCCATATCCGATGACACGCCAAAGTCGCATAAGCAACCGACCTTATAAAATAAACCAATGGACAATTGAACTTTATTTTATTTGCATGCATCTAGCACCTTCTTATTTTGCATTTAAATCAACTTAAACAATGAATTCGACCTTTAATCGAACCGTATTCGTTAACAAGTTAAACATGCTAAATCGAGGGTTTTAATCAATCTTTTTGCATCCAGATCTGCATTCTTTTACAAACTTATCGCACTTGTACGTAGCGATAACATTAGCTCAATTATCATCTTACATGGGTTGTTCTAGGTCAGTAGAGGCTATCTTTACATAGGCTTTTCTAAAAGGTTTTCATAAATCATTATTTGAATTAACTCTTTTTCTAAAGTACCTCACCCCGAATCCAACTGGTTTCACAAGCCTTAGATCTAGGGGTGTCGGCGTGCTCCAAAATGTAGGACATGTTTTTAACTTAGAACATGGTAGCAGTTCCTAATTTCGCGATAATTGGGTGGCGACCCCATAACAGTTCTTAAAGGTTTTTCCAACTTAATCTTTGCTAAGTTTAGAATCCGCCCTTAAGCAAGACGCCGAGCTGGGTCCGATCCCGGGTGCCACAGTTTGGCGACTCATTGGGAGGTTTTATTTTAAAACCAAAAACTAGCTTTTTCTTTTAAAAATAAAGAGGTGAAACTTGAAAGCCTTGAACAATCCGAGTATACATATTTGAGCTATGCACATTCGTTTAGAGTCCATTCCTTTTGGAATCTAGGCACCCTTTGCACCCTCGAGAGGTGGTTCCCACATGCAGCCTTGTCCACTCGATAAAGCACATGCCGGACTAGCTTTCCTCTCGCCCTCCACGGCTTGCCAGAACGGCTATCTCGACCGCTTCAAAGGTGCTCCCTTCAGAAACCTATCGCCCGGCGTAAGGAAATGAAGGGGTTAAGTATCCGCCAAAGCGTGCTCGAGGTAGTTGGAGGTGTACCCGACCGACTCATTTTTCACCCTTTTGAGTCATACGTACAAGTTCGAGGCTATGCACTCCATGGTCTTTTTCAAAACGAGCATTTGCATTCATATCTTCGAAAACTCGCTTAAACGTTTCAAAGATAAATGAACCTAACATCTAACAAGCTAACACTTTTCAAACAAAACTATCGCGAATTTTTGAAATAAACTTTTTCAAAATTTCCTTTTTCACTAACAAGCAAAAACCCGAGCAAGGAATAAAACCCGAGCTCGCGGATTTCAATCCTCTAGGTCACACGGCCTAGACTCCACTTTTAACATCCTCGACTCGACTTGTTAACCACTCTCGAGTCGAATCCATTCTCTTTTACACATCCGAACTCGAGCTCACCTCGGCAAATCACCGATATCAGCTCGATGGGTGCCAAGCAAAACCTTTTAACATCGAGACGAGATGTGCGCACACATCCTCGTCTCAAAAACTTTCCTTTAGCTAAAACTTTTTCGAAAACCTCCTTTTTCAAGCTTAAAAAGAGTTTTCTTAACAAAGAAATGAGCTAGAATGAACACTTAAAATGAACGTTGGTCTAGTCACGTCACTAACGTGCAAATTTAACCCACACAACCTAATCCATTCTCAACACGCACGACTCGCCTAGCTAATCGCTCTCGAGTCGAATCCTTCTCGCCCATCTAGGCTCGAGCCCTTAACGATGAACCGTTAGGTGGGCTCGACAAAGCTAACACCTTTTAACATCGAGACGAGATGTGCACACGCATCCTCGTCTCAAAAGCTTCCTATTAGCCAAACCTTGTCTAAAATCTCCTTTTTCAAGCTTAAAAGGTCTTCCTAAACAAAAATGAGCTAAAAATGAACGCTTAAAACGAACGTTGAATCTAATAGGACTAACTAGATACATGTCACACAAACCGATCCATTCTCAACATACTCGACTCGACAAGCTAACCGCTCACGAAGTGAATCCTTTCCATGCATCTAGGCTCGAGCCCTTAACGATGAACCGATTAACATGGGCTCGATTTAATGCAAATCAAACCCATTTCAACGTCGAGACAAGATCCGCACACGCGTTCTTGCCTCAAAGACTTCTTAGGCACAACATTGCTCCTAAAGCAATACACTCTCATTTTTGAAACAAGCTCTCCTCAAAAATCTCCTCACTTTTACAAAACAAGCAACACACTCTCATTTTTGAAATAAATTCTTTTCAAAATCTTCTTATTTTTACAAACCAAGCAAAACACACCCGCTTTTGAAATGAGCTCTTTTCAAAAATCTCCTCACTCCTGCAAAACAAATAACGACATTCTCTTTAGGCCAAACGGCCCAAAGTCGACTCGTTTCAGCAAAAATTGTCTTTTTCAAGCAAACAAAACCCGAGAATGGCCAAGCCCAATCTCGCGGACTTTTCATCAGACCAAATGATTCATAACCATCTTGGCCCAAATCCTCTTACAAACTACTTTCACAAAACCCTCATCACGTTTTTGATATAACCTTTTTCAAAAATCCTTCCTTCAAACCGAATGGCCCATAGTCAGGACGGTTTGATCTAGACAAACAGTCTCCTCAAAACACCCGAGAATAATCACTTTATTCTCGTGACATTCCAAAACATAAATGAACTACATGACCCGCACTCATTGTAACCCATTTATTACCGAACATTTTCAAACCCGAGAATGGACCTTTTCTTGAAAACAAATCTAGCAAAATAAACATTTTCGAAATCCATGATTCAAAATGGCCTACCGTCATTTTAATCCAAACATCTCTTTTCACAAAACAACAAAACCTAGGAATGAACTAGCATCATCCCGCAAATCCCTCACGGTTAGACCAAGTGGCTCATAGTCGCTTTAATCTAACCCTCTTTCAAACCGAATGTATGAAAATGAGTATAACCGTCTTCATCACATTTTCAAACACCCTTGATTCGGACAGCCTATCGCCACTCCGAATCGATTCACACTTTCACCGACAAGCCACTAATACGAGCTTATCGGATTTGATTTCAAAACGCCTTTTACATCGAGCCAAAATGTGACAACACATTTTGCTCAACAAAACATCCCGCTTTTCGCCGAAAACAAAACTTTTGCAAAATCGAAGACAAATCTAAGTATGCATGAGCCAAGTCCCGACGCGAGCATCAACCCCATCCGAGACATGTGCGTCTCAAGCACCCAGGGAAGAGTTCATCAAGGCGCCACCAACGATCTCACGGATCTCCTCAAGAAATTCGAGTCTTGTCAATACGGGTCGAGTTTTTTTTTTTAAACATTGAGTCAATCTCTGTCAGTCTAGGACAATCGAGTCTTCGACGTACGACATTTTAACAAACCGATAAAGGAATAAGTTTGCCTACAACCCAGCTTCCTTTTTACACACTTTTCCCATGAAAGACACAATTATACACCGACATACATTGCATCCCAGGAACAGCTATCCTAAGAAGGTCTAGGCCAGGTACGAAGGTCCAAGTAAACAACAAAATCAAAGACAAACACAAAGACAAAGAAGCTTCCGACGACTAAACACCTAAGGTTCACTAGTCTGCTTGTGGTCTACTACTCCGCTGCTTTTGGAGGAGGATCCATTAATTTGGAGCTCCACAGTGGTCATGAGTTTGATCGCGACCAAAAGTATGAGTATTCCTGGATCGCCCTCCGCGTACTCGATCGCGTGCCTAATAAGCAAACGAACTTGTCAGAGGAGCCCGCGTGATAGACACACGATCACGAGTGACCACCGAGCCGCAAAGTTTAGCAAGGTCCGAGCTCAAGCCCAAGCCATACAGGGCGTGGGATATTCTCAAACCAAACGGGAATACAAGGTACAAAGGTCAAAAAACCAAAGTCACCAAAAAGCAAAAGTCTCAAAAGCTCCGGAACAAGGGGCAAAACAACTAAGCAAAAGCTTAAGAAGTCAAAAGCTTAAGAAGTCAAAAGGTTAAGAAGTCAACAAGCTTAGAAATCAATAAGCAAGGGGCCAAAACCCCAAAGGCAAGAAGTACCGAAGCCCAGAAACGAGTGGCCAGGTCCTTGAAATTCCAAATTGAAGACACAACAGAAGTAGCAAGCAACCAGCCTAGATCAACCAAGGAGAACTCACCCTTAGGATGCAACGTATCAAGGTCAAACACATAAACACCCCTTGGACCGGCGAGTCCTTAAACACGCACCTTTTTACAAAAACACCCCCTGGACCGGAGGGTCCCTAAACACGCACCTTTCCACAAAAACAAACCCACCTCCCAGACCGGTGGATCCTTAAACACGCACCTTTCCACATAAACACCTCATGCACGCCCTTAAACACCCCTTTCGGAACTACGCTAGGTTTGATTCCGTAACCACGGATACGTAGGCCGCTCTCCCGAGCTCAACCAACCTTTTACAAAAATCCACAAAATATTCCTCGTCCAAAGCTTCCCATGCTAAGGATGTGTCCACAAAAATTCACAAAGCTCAAAGGCAAACTATTTCTTTATCGAGGCGACTAAAACGAATTCGTCAAGGCAAAGTTGTCATAGACTTAGGAGTAGTACTCTGCTTTTTGGCCTAACACTGTTTTGCAGGAACAACAGCATCCCACCGCAGACAAGCAAGCACCACTGGGGGCTCCACCAACGCACGTGTTCCCGAATATGGCATCCATGCAACCGTCGAGTCTCAAATCACGCATACGATTCGTCTCTATTTTGCAAACTTTTCGACATTTCAAGCATCGAGTCACACGTCGAGTCAATCCTCTTCCAATCAAACAATTTAGCGACATTTAAACCGCTCCTTTCAAAAACTCTCCAGTTTTCAAAACGCTCCCACGGAACGACACGCTTTTTCAAACTTACACGAGGCAATGCACCCTCAAATTAGCTAATCACCTTTCAAAGTTAACCCAATACTCGAGTTAATATGAAAGCACTTTGCAATTCACTTTTTGCAAACACACCCTTTCGCAAACAAAATGTATCTTTCGAAAATGCACCTCAAATCCTTGAAAGGCATCTCGAATCTTCGAAGTCTAAACTTTGCCAAAAACTTAACTCGGCACTCGAGTTAAAACTTTTTGAGAAGCATTTTTCGACTTTAACTCACTCGAGTTAACACATTTTGAGCGAAAGCGCTATCGAACTACGCCGGTTTGATTCCACATTCGTGGATACGTAGGCAGCTTACGCAAAGCACAACCGAATTTAGCACTACATCCCACTCCGTGTTGTCATGAGATTCCACCGACAACTGGGGGCTTTTCAACCTTCGCACTCAAGTAACCCTCCACGGTCTTCACAATTCTAGCTTAAGCTCACAACGTCAAAACGCTTTTTCATCTTGCATGAAACCTTACAACCGACATTTCAAGCGTTCATTTTTAAAGCTCATTTCGACAACTAAAATGAATCTTTTACAAAAATGATTTTTCAACAAAAGCATTTTAATCCAAACATCCCAATCGGGAATCATTTCACTTTCAAACCCGAGCCTACTAATTACGCAGGTGCACGGAAGCACAACACAGCACGGAAGCGAAAGACGACGAAAGCAACTACAAGCTCAAGCCAAGCTACAACAACAAGTCATGTAATGAAGGGTTCACACAATCCTTGTTACACAAGACCAACTAGACAACTAAGGGTGAAGACGACGGTACTCGTCAAAGTCACACTGAACCCGAGCCATCTCAACACGACTCCGACACGGCTGGGCCGCCTGCTCCGCCCACGCTACATTTTTCTCCATTTAGCCTTAATTTCAACCAAATTAAGCCAAACTACGGGGGAAATTTCAAAACCAAACACATTCCACTTCCCTTTGACTCAGTTTTCATCCAAAACTTAGTCAAACTCGAGGGGGTAATCCAAAAACTCCTCCCCCCAAGTACATTCTACTTCACTTTGACTCAGTTTTCATTCAAAACTTAGTCAAACCCGAGGGGGTGACCCAAAAACTCCTTCTCCAAGTACATCATCCAAAAACACCCTTATCCTAATGCAACCCACAGCCTTGTTCACATAGTTTGACTATCGTTATACATTATAACTCAGTCAAACTGGGGGCTCACACACACCCATCCTCAATCACAAAAACACCCATCCTCAATCACGAAAAATGGGATAATTTTTCGCATTTTTGAAAGTCACCCTTACTATAAACACCCATACCAACACACACACACCTACGGTTTAGCGACACCTCCAGAACCGCTACAAACAAGAGCATGCACGCTAAAAGCATAACACTTTCATGTGTGCATCAAACAACAAACCACCCGAACATAGGTCCAAACACCCTAACATGTCCAAGAAGCATCCCAAGCACCATGAATTCCAAGTCCGAGAGGAATGTATCACGTGAATCCAAACGAATCACCAGATACCACGTCTCATGGACAAAGCAGGCGAAAATGAAGATTTCGGAAGACAGTCGCAGAATTCGAATTATTCCGGATTTGAAGCCGCGACTTGTATGAATGAGTTCGCGCTTGAAGTCGCCAATTGATAAGAGATTCCCCGGAAGAATACTAGTCAACAAGGCAATTTCTAAGGCGTGTTTTATTCCACGTTGTCTCTCCATATTGGGTTCGTCAAGCCTAAGTATTTTTCTTCACACACGCAAGCTTTCATGGTTAAGGCGTTACCTACAGTCCGCCACAAGCACATACATTATGCGCTACGCCTTTGGTTAAGGCGTCACCTACAGTCCGCCATACTCGTGTACCAAGCACTTAGTACACGGTACAGAAGCAGAAGCACGAACACTCTTGACGAGTCCTCACCTCTTTTACACATCCCTACGGAGTATTACTTCCTCCCCATGAAGTCCACACACTTATACAGGTATCCCCAAAGGAGTCCTTAATACATCAACACCCCACAACAAGTCTCAAGGCAAAGCAATTACAAAAACGCGTACACTCCTCGCAAGTCCCCTCTAAACATCATATTCCCCGGCAGAAAACCAACGCATACAATAACATTCACACATACACTCCCCAACGAGTCCAAACACAAACATTCTACACGAACATCTTCACTAAACACACAACTACAATTACACCTACGCTCCTCGGCGAGACCATACTATACATTCTTCCCCGGCGGACTAGCACTCCCCTAGCGAATTACCCTTTAAGCAAACCTACATAGCATCCTGAATGGATTATCCTTCCACTCCCCCAGCGGAACATAAACATAATACATCTACATCGGCACTATACACGAGCACATAGACGAAACACTCGCACTCTTTACGAGACGAAACACATGCACTCTTTGACGAGACCATACACTTAACACCTACGCCCCTCGGCGAGACTCAGCACCAGCAACAACAACAGCAACCACATAGCAACAGCACTCAGCAGGCTGGCAAGCCCTCACAGTATGCATGGACCGCCATGTCCTTAAATGCGCACGTCCCGCCCCGGATAGCCCGGTTCGGAGTCCTCGCCTCACCCATGGGCACATGCTTCGTTCCGCTGACGATATCGAGACTGTGATGGTCCGGATATTGTCGTGGAGTTTGACTAGCGCTCAAGTTCGAGCTCAGTCAAACTGGGGGCTCTGTGGATACCCATATCCGCATTCTCCTCAAGACAAAAACCCTGTGATGTATCACGGACTTTTATTACGCATGCTTTAACGTTGACTTTTACGGTTCTAACTAATGTCGAATTCATTTTGAGTCGTTTTAAATGTTAAAATGATTAAGGTCGCTTCACATCACACTTAAATAAACGTTCATTTTGTCCATTTGGAGTCTAGCTAGGTCCTTGTCCTGCTTCATTTGGCATGAGCTTCGCATTTGCACTACAATTGGCCCTTTTACATTAACAAGGTGCGATTCAAAGATTCCTAAATTCTTAAATTTAGGCCCGTAGCTAAAACCGCTATTTAGCCCCTCTTACACAAAATACGGCTTCACGCCTTACCTTATTTCACAAAAACTATGCAAATACACCCTTTTCATTTTTCCGGTCTCGCCCAAACTGAAGCCTAAACCCACCTTTGGCCCGCACTCCAAAGCCCTAAGCATCACAAAATATCTCGAAATATCCCAAAGACTTTTCTTGAGCTACACGTTCGAGATTATCACGAAATCTTTCCAAGATATAATTCAACCGAAACTAGGAAACTACACAAAAAACCCAACCTTCGAACCGCATAAGCTTATGCGGTTTGGTGGGACAACCGCATAAGCCTATGCGGTTTGTCCAGGCAACCGCATAAGGCTATGCGGTTCCCAGGCCTGTTTTTATCCCCGATTTCCTAATTTCTCCGAGGTTTTTAGTATATATACAGCCCTATACCTCGACTTCGGGACACACTTTCAGATCACAATTCACAACCAGAATACATCTTTCACACAATTTTTCACATCTTTCACACTTCTACATCCACAAAAGCCTCACGCACTCAAATCCTTGAGTTCAACACACCATCCCGTGTTGAATTCATCCTCCTTTTAAGTTCAAGAAGCGAAGCTCTGCCCAGATCTGAAGCGTCAGGACAAGGTAGGTACCGATCCACTTGGATCAAAGCTTTTTCTTATTTTCTATGGACTAACAAAGGGGTCTACACTTTAGCGCCCCCCCGGCTTTGGCACCCAGCGCGCTTGCACTCCAAGTGTTCTATTTACTTCGGGTACACTCCATATCCGATGACACGCCAAAGTCGCATAAGCAACCGACCTTATAAAATAAACCAATGGACAATTGAACTTTATTTTATTTGCATGCATCTTGCACCTTCTTATTTTGCATTAAAATCAACTTAAACAATGAATTCGACCTTTAACTGAACCGTATTCGTTAACAAGTTAAACATGCTAAACTGAGGGTTTTAATCAATCTTTTTGCATCTGCATCTGCATTCTTTTACAAACTTATCGCACTTGTACGTAGCGATAACATTAGCTCAAATATCATCTTACATGGATTGTTCTAGGTCAGTAGAGGCTATTTTTACATAGGCTTTTCTAAAAGGTTTTCATAAATCATTATTTGAATTAACTCTTTTTCTAAAGTACCCTCACCCCGAATCCAATCTGGTTTCACAAGCCTTAGATCTAGGGGTGTCGGCGTGCTCCAAAATCTAGGACATGTTTTTAACTTAGAACATGGTAGCAGGTTCCTAATTTCCGCGATAATTAGGTGGCGACTCCATAACAGTTCTTAAAGGTTTTTCCAACTTAATCTTTTTTAACTTTAAAATCCGCCCTTAAGCAAGACGCCGAGTTGGGTCCGATCCCGGGTTCCACAGATTCAGTTGCGGAGTGGGCGAGCTTATGATGGGCCTAAGGTGCCGGGGTCTGCAGAGCTGAGTGGAGGAGCTGCTGGTGGTGATGGGGAAGCGGATAGCACGTCAATTGCAGCTGAAAAGACGACGCAGACGGCGAAGCTTGGCCGATCAATGGCCTGGACTGCCAACGGCAAAGAACAAAGAAGCTACGAGTGATGTTAAGGGTCCGGAATTTAAATTAGGTTACCCTTCCCACGGAGTGCACGATCCAAAGAGGACTCCCAGTTCAGTAAGTTCTTCGAGATCATCAAGAGCTTGCAGGTAAACATTCCTTTTATTGATTTAATTCGTGAAATGCCTGCTTATGCTAAGTTCATGAAGGAAGTCTTGCTTAGGAAACGGTCTTTGGGTGAGGTAGAGTCAGTCGCTTTTACGGGGGAATGTAGTCGTTTTCTGCAGGGTAACCCTCCCCCTAAGCTGAAGGATCCGGGTAGTTTTTCTATCTCCTGCGCTATAGGCACCCACACGATTGATAATGCCCTTTGCGATTTAGGAGCTAGTGTGAGTGTGATCCCTTACTCCCTCTGTAGGAAGCTTAGCATGACATCTTTAAGTGTACCTCCATGTCTATACAGATGGCCGACCGTTCAGTCACGCGACCTCTAGGTATTTTAGAAGACGTCCCAGTACGGGTTGGAAAGTTCTTTATCCCCGTAGACTTCGTTGTGCTCGACATACCCGAGGATTCCCATATCCCGATTATCTTAGGACGACCCTTCCTACATACCGCGGGAGCGCTCATTGATGTGGGTAATGGGACTTTGACCTTCACAGTAGGGGGGGAGAAGTTGGTTTTCACTCAGTCGAGTGTCCCGAGATCGCCGATGCAGTTAGAGTCGGTTTGTACTATTGATGCTATACCTCCGTCTCACTCTATTGGAGACACTTTGGAGGTCCTTTCATTGTCTCTCCTTGTGCAGTGCGTCGCCGAGCCGCATCGACCGCCTGGTTTGGGGGAGAGGAAAGTGTTGAAGGCTGACCTTTATGCTGCTAGTAATGGGAATGAGAGCCCCACGATTGAGTCGCTCGGAGCACAGGGGAGATATGGTGAGCTGATTCGAGGAGGAATCCCGTGCGTGCTGATATTTGACGATGAGCTGCCTCGGGGAGGCAGGGTTCTGCTGCGTTCTGACCACGTTACGACAAGCGAGGTGGTTGCAAATGGCCAATGTCCTTGGCCTCCGTATACTTGATTTCTAAAGCTGTGAAGAGTCGTGCGGGACTATAAATCAGCGCTTCCGGGAGGCAACCCGATGACGTTGTATTATTATTAGCACTTGTACTTTGTTTGGTTTGTTTTTATGACTTTTGGTTTGATTTTGAGCGCGAGGGGACGAGGGTTTTTATGAATGATTTTAGCGTGCAGGTACTTTTGGACTTTCTCCTTAGTATTTTTGAAGAAAACGCTACGAGTATGCATGCCAGCCGGTCGGCCGGCTGCCGGGCTCAGACCGGGGCCGTAGCTGAAAGTTGAAACAGAGGAAAAAACGCAAAAAAAAATTGAAAATTTGCATGGGAGCCGGCCGGCCACGGCCTGACCGGCCCCATGTGTCGCTTCCTGCTTTTTCTTCTTCTTGCATGTTCTGCTGAAGTACTTCAATGTTGGACTGATTTGGACGCATATACGTGGATTTTAGCCGCACTCCATGATTGACTTCGGTTTGGGGGAGCTCCGACTTATAATGTGAGCACTCTTTTTCCCCTTCTACCCTCTTTTCTCATCTTTGTTTTCCTTACCCCGTATGTTATGTGTCCTCCTCTGCTTTTGTGGTTGTGCTGTTTTCCACATTGAGGACAATGTGTGATTTGGTTTGGGGGAGGAAACACTTTCGCGTTTATAGTTTATTTGCATTTTCTTATTTTGGGTGCATTTATTATGAAAAACCCAAAAAAAATCGAAAAAATTCAAAAAATTACAAAAATACGAGTCTTTTTGGTCTGCTTTGTCCTGCTTTATCTAGTTTGGGGAATTGATTTGTACACTTACTTTGATCTTTAGTATCTCTGAGTCGACTTTCTATCGCCTTAGCTTGCACGATTGGTTTGTTTCCTATTAATAGATTGCGAGCCTCAACACTAGCCCACTTGTATTTGCTTAATTCATATCGCTTTTCGTTTGTTTACTTTCGACTTTGACATTCGAGCTTGGCAACTGGTTTGTGGAATGTTTGGTTTGTTGGTTTGCGGTTTGATTGGAAAGATCATTTTTATGTTGGAGCAATCCTTCGATGCTCTCGGAGGGGACTCATTGAATTGAGTAACCACAGTGGCCATGAATTTGGCTGCGACCGTGAGTATGAGCAATAATGTAACCCTTAAGGAAATATGTGTACCCGAGCGCGATTTTTACCGAGTGAACGTCAAGCTAAACGGTACTACATACGAGGGATGCTCCACATTTGCGCAAAAGAGAAAAAGAAACAAAAGAAAAAGAAAGAAAAAAAAAAGGGAAATGATTTGGAAGGATTGGATGTTGGAAAGTGGTTAGTACGGTTGGCCTTGCTTGAATTCAATTGTCGTCAGTTTTATTTTTGCGTAGGCGTTAGAGGCTAGTGATATAATGTGGCGTGAACGGTTGAGACTTGTGCTCTATTTCCGGTGAAATAGACTTTGGTTGTAATTTTTATGTGCATAGGTCGTCCACTTCGAGATACTAACGTGATTAGTTCGTGTCGCTTTGATTTTCTCCGATGATGTTTGCTTGAGGACAAGCAAAGGTTTGGTTTGGGGGAGTTTGATACATGTTATTTATATACGTTTTATGCCCCCGGTTCAATCGCTTTTAGCTTTTATTTACTCGTGATTATTGCTAATTTACGAGCTATTTGCTATATTTCTCGATGCTGCTGCCTTTCATTTACATTTTGCAGGTTTTGGTGGTTTTGAGCCAAAACCCGAGACATTGGAGTATTACGAGAACCGAACCGAGAAGACCAAGCCCGAACGCGCACATGAGCTCGAGGACGCGAGCAAAAAGGCCAAAGGACCAAGGCCTACGAGTAAACTAAAGGCCCAAAAGCAAGAATAATGAGAATTGGGCCTAAGATCAAGAGGAAGCAAGTCAGCCCAGTTGAGTCAGGCCGGCCGGCCGGCTCTGGCGTTTATTATGACGGTTTTGATTTATTTCGAGTTTTATTGTTTTTGGAAACTATAAAAGGTTGCCTTAGGTCGAAAACAAAAACTTATGCTTTATTTTATTTTCACTCCTTAGGTCTAGTTTACAGTTTCTCTCTTTTCATACATTAAAAACTCCAGCTTTACTTAGTTTAAGTTTGATCTGCTTTGTAACCGTCGGTACTCCGTAAGATTTCAGGTTTTATTTCAATTGCAATTATTCCTATTATTAAGTCTTCTCTTATTGTTTTTATTACTTTAACTTTTAATATGAGTAGCTAAATTGTAATTAGGGTTTGAAGGTGATTTGTGATAGTTGATTCAGGACAATGTTATAATTGCTATTTCGATTGGAATTGTGCAAGTTGGTTTCTTCCTACGTGTTTTATTATCAATTGAATTTAGGGGCGCCTTTATTGAATTGAATCTAGGTTGTTTCAGTTTAAGATCGAAAGCCTAATTGAAACTAGACTCACGCGTATTTGATAAGTTGAATTTAGTAAGTTGCGAGAGCCCGCTAAATTTGCTTAAGGTTAATATTGACTCGAGAGAGCGTGTTCCTAAACCTAGCCACTTGCATAGCTTCAATTGAATGTTTTCTACTTTTGAGTTGAGTTCCTGAATCACTGTCATAATGATCCTGATGCCCTAATCTTCCTCTATATTGATATTTGTTGATCTGCTCTATTTCTGCTCTAGTTTATAGCTACTTACAAACCCACTTTTCACACCCGAGTTGAACCTGTTATTGCCGACTTTAACTTATAACTGAGCTGTTTCCCTGTGGATACGATCCTTCTTGCTGCTAGCTACTGTTAGTTGTCTTTTAGGTTTATTTTGATATTGGCGATACGACTTAGCCGTGTCACCCTCCTTCAAACAAAATGCATGAAAACGAGCATAACCGTCTTCATCGCATTTTCAAACATCCTCGATTCAATAGCCTATCGCTACTCCGAATCGACTCACGTTTTCATCGCAATCCAACGACAAGCCCATAACGACACACCGTTAGCACGGGCTTATCGGATTCGATCTCAAAATACCTTTTGCATCGAGCCAAAATGTGACAACGCATTTCTGCTCAACAAGCATCCCGCTTTTGTCAAAAACAAAACTTTTGCAAGATCAACGTCGAATCTACGTATACGTGAACCGAGTATCGACGCAAGCATCAACCACATTTGAGACATGCGCGTCTCGAGCATCCAGCAGAGCATCCACCAAGGCACCAATGACGGTCTCGCGGACCACATTAAGCGGCTTGCAATGTTTTCAATACGGGTCGAGTCTTAAGCATCGAGTCAATCTCTGTCAGTCTAGGACGATCAAATCTTTGCGTACGACATTTTAACAAATCGATAAAGGAACAAGTTTGCCCACAACTCAGCTTCTTTTTTACACAAAATTCATTCTGCACCGGATACAAAGGTCAAAGACAACAACAATACAAGACACAAAAACAAAAAGGCTTACGACGACTAAACACCTAAGGTCCGGTAGTCAACTTGTGATCTACTACTCCACTGTTTTTGGAGGAGGATCCATTAATTTGGAGCTCCACAATGATCATGAATTTGATCATGACCAGAAGTACGAGTATTCCTGGATCGCCCTCCGCGTACTCGATCACGTGCCTAATAAGCAAACGAACTTGTCAGAGGCGTCTGGCGTGATAGACATACGATCACAAGCGACCACCGAACCGCAGGGTCTAGCAAAATCGAACCACAAGCCCAGGCCACAAAAGGCATGACATATTCTCAAATACAGACGAGAATACAAAAATCAAAAGCAAAAGGCAAGAATGTCTCGAAGCTCTGAAACAAGAGACAAAGCAAAAACACAAAAAGCAAAAATGTCTCGAAGCTCTGAAGCAAGAGACAAAGATACAAAAAGCAAAAATGTCTCGAAGCTCTGAAGCAAGAGACAAAGATACCAAAAGCAAAAAAGTCTCAAAGCTCTAAAGTAAGAGACAAAGCAAAAAAAAAAAAAAAAAAAAGAGCCTAAAAAGTCCTCTAGCAAGTGGCGAAGCAAGGAAAAGGCAAGAAGCATTGAAGCCCACAAACAAGTGGCATAGTCTTTGAATTACCAAATCGAAGACTCGGCAGAAATAACAAGCGGCCTAGATCAACTAAGGAAAACCTACCCTTAGGATGCACTGTATTGAGGTTAAACACATAACACAATTCTACGGACCGGCATGTCCTTAAACATGCACTCTTTACAAACACAACTCTTGGGCCGGCATGCCCTTAAACATGTAGCACCCGAACTACGCTGGTTTGATTCCACCATTGTGGATACGTAGGCCGCTCACCCGAGCTCAACCAACCCTTTACAAAAATCCACAAAACATTCTTCCGTTTAAAGCTCATTAAGCTATAGACGTGTCCACATCAAAATCACAACCCAAAAAGCGAGTAGTTCCTTTATCGAGGCATCTAAAACGAATACATCAAGGCAAAGTTGTCCTAGACCTAGGAGTAGAACTCTACTTTTTAGTCTAACACTGTTTTGCAGGAATAACAGCATCCTACCGAAGACAAGCAAACACCACTGGGGGCTCTAACAACGCACGTGTTCCCAAATGTGAGATCCAATGCAACCGTCGAGTCTTGAGTCACGCATATGATTCGTCTTTGTCTTTCAAAGTTTTCGACATCCCAAGCATTCCATAAACATCGACTCACACATCGAGTCAATTCTCTTTCAATGAACACGCAATTTTGGCATCAAAAACAATTTGGCGACATTCAAACCGCCCTTTGCAAAACTTTTCAGTTTTCAAAACACTATCACGGGCCGGCATGCCCTTAAACATGCACGAGGCGACACGTCCTTCAAACAGCTCGTCAGCATTTTCAAGAGCATTTTTAAAAAATTAACTCAACACTCGGGTTAATACATTTTGAACAAAAGCATTTTCAAAAACACTTTGCATTTTCGAACGACTCTTTTTGAAAAATACATTTCAGATATAGTCTTTTCTTGAGCACTAACCATGCAGGTACAATGCAAAAGGCAAAGTTGACAAAGAGCATGACATGAGTAAGCATCCACGGCGCTCAAAACGCAGTCAAGTGCAACGACTACACACAACAGCACAAGACACACTCTACCCAACGCTACTGGAAACACCCTACTCAAAACACTACAAGATGCACCATCTTCAACCACAACCGCCAACGCAACCGCAGCCATTCAAGCTTCACAAACACAACGGAACGCATCCTCCTCTCACCTACAAAACGAAGGCAAAACACAAATCCCCGTCAAACGGAAGCACACCTACGATATGTAAATTGACACCCCTACTTGCCTAAGCTAGGAACCCCTTCCTAAGCGGGAAAGCTACATCACCACTTACTCACCCACAAAAAACAACAATTAGCCCATGCACCATAAACGCAACATGCGATTACTCACCCACAAAAACAGGGGGCTGGCACCTCACCTTAGATCACATGTAAACACGACAAATAGATGTCCCTTGCGAACATCCCAAAGCAAAAACAAAAGCCCTACCTCAATAGGTCTACAAGCAAATCTTCCTCACGAACACCCTAAACAAACAAAAAACAAAAAGCCCTACTTCGATAGACGAACAAAAACAAATGTTCTTCACGAACACACTACAACAACAAATACAAAAGCCCTACTTCAATAGGCCTGCAAAACAAATGTTCCTCACGAACACTCTAAACAAACAAAAAGCAAAAGCTCTACTTCAATAGGCAAACAAAAACAAATTTTCCTCGCAAACATCCCAAAACAAAAGTAAAAGCCCTACCTCGATAAGCCCACAAACAAATTTTCATTATTAACACCCTACGACAACAAAAACAAAAGCCCTACTTCAATAGGCCAACAAAAAGATGTTCTCACGAATATCCCAAAACTCCGCAATAAACAAAACACAAGCAAAAGCCCTATTCTAATAGGCCCGCAACCAGACATCCCTAAACAAAAGCAAAAATCTCGCAAACATCATCCAAACAGGAGCTTGCACCACGGACTGACATGTCCCTAAACATGTACGACGGACCGACATGTCCTTAAACTTAAACGACGGACAAACATGTCCTTAAACATGCACGGGGTAGCATGCCTCTAAAATACAACCAAAACTACACCGGTTTGATTCCATAAGCATTCATACACGTAGACGTCTTTACGATGTTCAACACAGGAACGACACGCACGACACCTAACAGGGTCAAAGGCAAAGTCAACACAAAAACAACACGCTCGTCAAGGGCACAGTCGACACAACATTTTCAAAAAAGATATCAAAAACACCTTGCAACGCAAAACAATACACAAACAACAACAAAACACAAAAGCAAAATCAAAAAGCAGGAATACAGCTCAATCCACGGGCTACATTCAAAGCAAAGACACACACGCAGCTACTACAAGTTTGAATAACGTTTTAACATCAAAAACTAACTCAAACTGGGGGCTAACTTTTGAAGCAAACATCGCAAGTTTGACTAACGTTTTAACATCAAAAACTAACTCAAACTGGGGGCTAACTTTAAAAGCAAAACCACAAAGTTTTTTCCTCCGCACAACACGAACATTCACGGTTCAGGCGTCTCTTACAGACCGCCGTTAACCTTTTCACATACAAGCACACGAAACACCCGCAAGGTTTAAACTTTCAAAATGCAACACGCAAAAGTATTCCCTTCACATGAGGATGCGTCCTAGCATACATCCCAAACGGATATACAAACACGAAACGTCATACAAAGAACAAAAAACACAAACAACTACCTCCCAAGCAGACATACGCCTACAAAAACAATAAGCAACCGCGACAAATTACACGTCCTAAACACGCACATGCACTTTAAAAAGCAACAGAACGCGAGCACCAAAAGGCAAATCCCGAACATGAGGTTCAAACGAGAAAACAAGCTCTCTCCACGACAAGACACCAAACAAAAAGCACTAGCAGAGCTAATTCAAAACGAGGTTCAGCACAACTTTCTCCTGAAGGCAAGACAAACTATACACCTGATAGCACAAACCAACATAACATAAACAAACGCACCACACAATCACACTACAACATGAACAAATCACCTCACACAGAAACGGTTTAGCAAAACCTCAAATTGCCTCACACAAAAACGGTTTAGCAACACCTCAAACTGCCTCACATAAAAACGGTTTAGCAACACCTCAAACTGCCTCACGCAAAAACGGTTTAGCAACACCCCAAAACTGCTTCACGCAAAAACGGTTTAGCAACACCTCAAACTGCCTCACGCAAAAAACGGTTTAGCAACACCTTGAACTGCTTCACGCGAAAACGGTTTAGCAACACCTCAAACTGTCTCAAGTAAAAACGGTTTAACAACATGTCAAACTGCCTCACGCAGAAACGGTTCAACAATACCTTACACTGCTGCACGCAAAAATAGGTTCTACAATACCTTAAAACCGCCTCATGCAAAACATTGGGCATCACCTTCAAAACCAGCGTAAGCACAGACACAAACACAAACATAAGCACTAGCATAATTGCGGAAACGACTGAACACTCCGACACGAGAAAAACACGCATCTCAAGACATAAACACAAGCACTCGACAACAGTATCAAGCACTAGACATGAAAACGTAAAGCATAATCAAGAACGCTAAAAAACATGAGCCAATCATATACACTCTTTACGAGTCAAAACACATACACTCTTTACGAGTCAAAACACATACACTCTTTACGAGTCAAAACACATACATTCTGTACAAACCGAAATCAAATACACTCTTTCACGAGTCAGAACAACATACACTCTTCACGAGTCAAGACATATCCTCTCTTTCAAAAAGTCGTGACAAATATACACTCTTCACGAGTCAAAACAAAAACGCTCTTTATAAATCAAATTACATACACTCTTTACGAGTTAAAACATTTACACCCTCTTTACGAACCAAGGCAAAATGCTGTTTCATTAATCAAAACACTCTTATACGAGTCAGCGACACTCCTCTACGAGTCGGAAGCAAGTACATACTCATTAAAAACAAGTCGAGCACCTAAGCATTTACACTTTTGACAAATCAAACACCTAAAACATTTACACTTTTTACAGGTCAAACACCCTAAACATCTACACTCTTTAACGAGTCAAACACCTAAGACACATGTCTCTTTTACGAGACAAACATTATACACGAAACCTCTTCTACGAGTCAAAACACCAAACACGTGCCTCTTTTACGAGTCAAACACGAGCCTCTGTCACGAGTCAAACACAAGCACGTACCTCTTCTACGAGTCATACACCAAACACATACACTCTATTACGAGCCAAATATCCTGGCATTTACACTCTTTTACGAGTCAAAAACTTTAAAAAGCAATTACGCTCTTTTACGAGCCAAAGATCGAGCACTTACACATGTGACAAGGCTAAAGTCGTATCACCTAAGTCAAAATAACCCGACGGACTACTAACGATAGCTAGTGGTAAGAGGGGATCGAATCCACAGGGAAACGTATACTCGCAGGTTTACTAAGTCTAGGCTATTCCTAAGGTATGAAAAAGGTGGTTTTGTAAAGTCTATAAAACTAAAAGAATAAACTAAAGCAATGTAAAGAGGGTTTAAACGATGGGTAAAAGACCAGGATTTCGGGTTCCTTATGACAATAATCCGGATAATAAACTTTCACCAAAATAGCAGTCGATCAGAATAAGCAAGGCGATTAGGATAAAACAAGCTCTCTCGAATCAATGTTACCTTAAGTTCAATTTAGCGGGCTCTCGCAACTTACTAAATCAACTTATCAATTACGCGTAGTGGTCTAATACTGATTAGGCTTTCGATCTTAAATCAATATAACCCTAAGTTCAATTAAATCAAGGCGTCCCTAAATTCAATTGGTAATTAAATCGCGCAGGAAGAAATCGCACAAGCATTAAACTAATTGACCGCAACAATTTAACCAAAACACCGGATTTAAGGCATAATTCCCCCTCAACCCTAGTTGGGGGATTAGCTACTCATAATTAGGGCAGAATATAAATTGACAAAGGAATTAAGTAGAGACATAATTATCAGGCCAATGCTTGAATTGAAATTGAGAAATGCAAGCTGCTACAAAGTTCAAAGATGAGATCCAACTTGAGTTCCAATGTTGAAGATGAAATTAAGCAGTAAGTAAACTAGGAGAGAGAACTAAGAGAATACTTTCGTGCAATTAGGTCTAAAGTAAAACATAAGATCCTAAACTAGATTAAAGTTTCTAATTAATATAACACTAAACAGCACTCCGTAAATGAGATTTGCGTGGCGTTTCGGCCGATCGCACGGTCCGTCTGACCGGCTCTGGTGTTCTGATGACTTTAGCCCAATGTTTTGGGCTTATGACATCCACCAATTTGGGCCCTTTGCTAAATCCTTCTACTTTTCGGCCCCAATGATCTAATTCTCGGCTTTCGGTCCCGAGCTCAACTTCACGTCGTCTTTTGGATTTCCGTCTATCCACTTTTCAGCTCAAATGCCTAGGAAATGAATAAAATCCTGCAAAAATACTGGAATACAAAGAAAAGCGCCTCTAGGACGTAATGTGAGAACAAAATGGCCCCGTAGGACGCATTTTGACAATAAAAAGCAGCTCGGGACGGGGGTAAAAAACATATAAAAATAACAACTATCAAATTCCCCCAAGCCAGACTCTTGCTCGTCCTCGAGCAAGCGACTCATCTAACTACTAAACAAAGCATACAAACCAATACAAAAGACGAGAAACAGCAACTCAGAGCTAGACATGCGATAGTCACTAAAACATTTACAACCTAACGATCATGAGCAATCAAATGTGTTAGGAATAAATTCCCAACTGCGGAAGTAAGCACGATACAAACTAATCAAGCTGCAGGAAGCTAATAAGTTGAACCATCGACCTTGCAAGACCGTTAAATTAGTATCCTCACGGGTTACACTCTACACTCATAAGAGAACAGGGTGAGTATATGTGAATATTTTGTAAAGATGCAAGACAACACACTCACCTACTCGACTCGTGAAACACGCCTGCAATCTAATGTGAAAACGATCTCTACAACCAAAGTACGTGTCCAACCAAACAAATGACCAGAATACATGCCAAGGACTTACGCGGGAAGGCCATGGTAAAGGGTGAAAGGTGGTTGCGCCAAGCGCGTTTAGGATAAGAGGAGCTAAGATCGGTAGTTGAATATAACTACTAAACCAACTCGCCACAACAATCAACCCAACTCAATCGACTAAGAGGCAAAAACTGAACTCAAGCTCAAATAACAACCTCCGTAAGAACAGTCGACTAATCACGTCATACAACCGCATTATGTACAAACCCCAAATGAAACAACTTGTTTTTGCGTTTTTTTTTTTTTTTCTCTTTTCGAAATAAAAAGCAAATGAAAATAAAGGGGTAACGGTGAATGACAGCAAATGTAAACTTCCAACTTGTACTCTTTCTTGCAACCTCTGCTCAACGTCTCAAGCAATAACCGACAAACCAAAATCAATATGCAACTGTCCTGAAAAGGGTAGGTAAACTGAAAAAAGTAAGCGGGTAATCAAAATGTGGTACAAAAACAAGCTTTAAGGCTAGGACGGGGTGCAAAAAGTGGTAAACCTATAATCTAAAGGGTAAGAAAAATAGGCTATTTGGCTAATGTGGAGCTCATAAAAACAAGTATAAGTGCTGCCTTTCCTCATGTAATACCGCTAGCCACCAACCCGACACGACTCCGTATTAAGCAGATCGAATTCACATTTATGCATGTTAATATTACGCCCTGCACGAGGAGAAACTACAAACACCCTAACAAACAAGGAGACCAGTCATAGATGTCACTGGCCTTGGAGGCTCTAATCCTCACTATATATATGTAGTTTCACTAAAACACGGTCAAGCCTAGGTTCAACAACAGCAATCCAAACAACTGACTCGAAAGACCGACTCAAGACCGCATGAAAAGCGCATACTCAATCACGTCAAGTGCGTAGAAAAAGGACAAGCATTAAGCAAATGAAATCATCGTCGCTTTGCACGTTTCTACATCTAAACTGACTCTATTTTTGTGATTTTTTTGACATTTTTTTTTTGAAAAAGAAAGCAGTAAAACTAACAAACTAACACACAAATACAAAAAATGAAAATAAAGCAACCTAATTCCTCCCCCAAGCCTAAACATCACAATGTCCTCAGTGTGATCAGCAGCAAACAAACAACCAACATCCATAAAAACACAGCTGAAGGACCAAGATAAATGGGGAAGGAACGAAAATAAATTAGAGAATAGAAAACGTACTGTACAAATGAGTTCCCCCAAGCCAGCAGATGCTCAGGAGTTAGTGGCCAGCATGCCACTAAGAAGAGTCGTCCTCGTACTCATCGATGGCCGCATCAAGATCATCATCATCCTCCTCGCCATCAATCGGCATCCCAGAGGCTGCAGCACCCGATCCAGACGCGCCCGCGTCACCAAAACCAGTATAGGGCTGCTGCGGAGCTCCATATCCATATCCACCATCTGGCCAAGTATAAGGGGTAGAGTAATAATCGGGCTGAAGGTTAAACCCTCCATGGACGCTCGGGGCTGTATACCCGCCGTCGGGCCAAGTGTAGTAGGACGGGTGAGGTCCCTCTGGTGGGACGGAGCCCTGCCTCGCATAGGCATCATACGCGGGGAACTGACTCAACGCCATATCAGTATAAACCCTGTCAATACGCGCGTGCGTCGCGCTCAAATCATCGCTGTATTGATGACGAAAGCCATCAAAATCAGTACGGAGCCCAGTGACTCCCAACTCCATACGACCCATCATTGAAACAATGTCAGGGTGTAGGTCAAAATACTGCGTACCACCAGCAGCAGTATGTGGTGGAACCGTGAACTGCGGAACCGGCTCCTTAACAGCAGCCGAAGAAGAAGAGGCACCCATCGTGGTGCGTCGCCCATAAGTCTGGACAGGAACAGAGGGCGTAGAAGCGGCCTCAATAGGAAGCAGATAAGTAGCCTAGTCTGCACGAAGCTCAGTAAGTGTAGGTGCAGGAAGGCGAACGCTCTCCTTACCGCCGATCAACCAAATACGTTTACCATCAGGAGCAGGGCGAAGCCAATTTAATGGCGCAGTCAAGTAAGAGACATCTAAGAGAACACCGCCCTGCACCGCCTTCTGCGCGTCTTCGGTGAAACCAACAAGTTTGATTGCAATGCGGGTGATGAGACCACCCACATGTATGCCGACAGCCGAAGTCGGGGTCTGAGCTAACTTCCTCAAATGAAGAGCGAGGTGGTAGGCGAGATCAATATGATACCGCTCTGGTTCTTTACGGAAGTACTGACCAAGGATAGCAAGCTCCTCGGTTCGAACATTATGAGGCTCGTTACGACCAAAAATCGTCCACCCCATGAATCGCTGCCAAATGCGAATAGTAGGCTGATGAATGTAGGGGGCACTCATGTGTTTCCCGGGCTCTGGTCGTTGGCCCGAGATCGCTCTCCACAGCTCACCTACATTAAACCTATCCGAGCAAAGATACTCCTTGTGGTGCGTAAAACCAAAAATAGTACCAAGCTGACGAACCGGCAAAGTACAATCATTGTTCATGAGGCGGAAAGTTAGCACAATACTATCCGCCGAACGCCCCCGGTCAACCTTAAGCGAACTCAAGAATTCCCAAGTGATACGAGCAAAAGTCAAGTGCATCATACCGAACATCTTATCCATACCGACACCCTTAAAAAGCTTCTCAAGAATAATCGCTATACCTAGAGCGCGCAAGGTATTCCGGCAAATAAACCGGGTAGGGAGGAGGGGACGTTTCTTAAAAGCAAGAAAGTTCGTTTTTTATTGTTCGGATGCGAAAATTACCTCGGGAAAGTCGATGTCCGGCTCGACATCGGGAAGAGATGCTTGGTGACGAGTGGTGACTTTACCACGCTTGCGTTGTTGTCCTCGATCCGCCATTGAAAAAGAGTAGTAACTTGAAGTAGTGTTTTGGGGAAGATGAAGTTTAGGGTTGGGGTTATAGAGAGAATTTGGGTCGTGGTAAGGTAGAGAGATGTTAGAGAGTGGTAGTGAAAATGGAATTATGAGGATTTTGGGGTGATTTCGGAGTATATAAAGGCGTACGAAAAAACGGGCCGGCCGGTCGGGACCGGCGGCTGGTCGACCGGCTTCGGTGCATTCTCAATTTTTTTCTAAGTGTTTTTCGAGCCTTAAAAATAATGCTTCGGCGCCGGTACAAGCCCGGCCGCCGGTCGGCCGGCTTCGGCGCTTCTTTCTCGTGAGATCATCAAAAATTCTGAGTACCAATTCCTACGAAATCCTGCACAGCTCAATGATTTATTAGTACCCTCACTCTCGCCTCACCAAAAGAACTAAAGGAAATGCAGAAATCAAACTGATACAGTAAATACAAAAATACGCGGGTTGCCTCCCGGAAGCGCTGGTTTTAAGTCCCGCTCGACTATGTTACCTCATCAGCAAGAGGAAGCAAGTGGTGCGAGGTAGAGTACCTCGACCAAACCAACAGCAGCACCATCGTGATATAGCTTCAGACGATGCCCATTAGCTTGAAAACGCTCTCCCGCGCTAGTTTCGAGCTCAAAGTAACCATACTTACTTGTCGTGGTAATAGTGTACGGTCCTGACCACCGGGACTTCAGCTTGCCCGGAAATAAGCGAAGTCGGGAATTATGAAGGAGCACCTTATCACCTACCTTGAATTCACGAGGTAGAATCCGCTTATCATGCGTGCGCTCCTTATAAACCCGTGAGCTTTCATAAGCACTCATACGAAATTCATCGAGCTCATTCAGCTGCAATAGACGCTTCTCCCCACACAGAGTCGAATCGAAATTAAGCTCCTTAACTGCCCACAGAGCCTTGTATTCCAACTCAACGGGGAGATGACACGCCTTCCCGTACACCAACCTGTAAGGTGAAGTTCCAATCGGCATTTTGAACGCCGTCCTGTAAGCCCATAAGGTGTCATCAAGCTTCGAACTCCAGTCCTTGCGTGATTTAGCGACCACCTTCTCAAGAATAGACTTGAGCTCCCTATTAGAAACTTCAACCTGCCCGCTCGTTTGCGGGTGATAAGCAAGAGCAGTACGGTGTTGAACACCATATTTCCGTAATAGAGAATCGAGATGCTTCTCATGAAAATGAGTTCCCCCATCACTTATGATTGCGCGAGGGACCCCAAACCGAGGGAAGATCCTCTTGCGAAACAAGTTGACTACCACCTTAGCATCATTAGTAGGAGATGCAACTGCTTCGACCCACTTAGAGACGTAGTCGACAGCAACAAGAATAAAACGGTTCCCATTAGAAGACGGGAACGGGCCTTGGTAATCGATTCCCCAAGCATCAAACAGCTCGACCTCTAGTATACCCGTTTGAGGCATTTCATGCCTTCTTGAGATGTTCCCGGTCCGTTGGCACGCGTCACAAGATAGAACAAAAGCTGCTGCATCTTTGAACAGAGTAGGCCAATAGAACCCGGACTGCAAAATCTTCGCCGCGGTCTTGGTGGGACCATGATGCCCACCGTAAGGAGAGGAATGACATCCCTCTAGCACTCCGCGAATCTCCCAATCAGGTACACATTTACGGAACAATCCATCGCTACACTCACGGAACAAATGCGGATCATCCCAAAAGAATTTCTTCGCATCATGCCGAAACTTCTTCTTCTGTTGAGAATTAGCATCCTTGGGTAGTGTGCCTGCAACCACAAAGTTAGCATAATCGGCAAACCAAGGCTCACCATGACGAACGGCCATCAATGAGTCATCCGGGAAAGAGTCGTCAATAGGAACGACAACTCCACCCTCATCGAAACGTAGCCTGGACAGATGATCTGCAACTACATTTTCAGCACCCTTCTTGTCGCGGATTTCAAGGTCGAATTCCTGGAGTAGCAGAATCCAGCGAATCAACCTAGGCTTGGCTTCCTTCTTAGCTAGGAGATACTTCAATGCCGCATGGTCCGTATAAACAATTTGTAACAACCTGGTTTTTCGTGACTTTAATTAAACTAAGGCGGAAAATTAATTAAGTCTATATATTACAAAACCAGCTGTTATCGTTTAACAAACTCAGTATACATAATACGAGTTTATAGATAAAACAGAGTATTTAGATTACAAGTCCTCACAAAATAGATTACAAAATAAGGCCTTCAAATCCCTTGATAGATCAACGGTCAAGACTCGGGGTACCTGCATTAAACTCTCATCATTTTCCCGCACACTCTTTCGACACAGGCAATTCTAAAGCAATATGCGATATGAATAATAAATAAACAAGGAAAACAAATAGCAAGTATGCAAGCAAACACATAAGGAGATCATGATGATTTAATGCGAGTATAAACCAACCAAATAACATACCACGTTCACAGATAAACATACTCAACAAATCACATTCCAATACTCAACCAAATCATTCAGATAATCATCAAACAAACCAGGAAATGCATTCAACATGTGATAACAAATGAATCTTCGTTAGTAAGGCGGAAGCATGCAGACATAATCCGCAGATAGCGGCCAGGTAACGAAATCGGACGTATCTGAATATGCTAAAGATATCTAAGGTAATAAGGACGGCCTAATCCCTTGTCTAATGTATGCATACACCACCTATCGAGGATCATACTTATTCGCTAATCAAAGGTATTCACCAAGAAAATGTTCGACTATCACCAGAGACGGGTACCCCGGATGGGGTTGGCGTTTCCACCATCGATATATGGGCCCACGGTAATATCAAGTATGCCCCATCCCCGAGGTTGATACTCATGTAGAAAAGAAATCTTAAGATTGTTAATCGCCTTGGGCAACTCTGGGAGGGAGCCCAAGTCCCCATATACAGCTACCTCGTTAACTTCGAATTTCAAGAGTCGCAACATGGCGAACAATCCTAGTCTTTTATTCAAGTACTCGTTTTCTTAACTTCTCATTCTCTTGCTCATAAATAACAATAATGACAAACTTGTATCATAAATATAACGTCAAACTTGTATAATGAAACTTTAGTAACAACAGTTCTTCAGGTAAAACAGAACACATAAAAAGACTAAATTATTTATTTGAGTCAGTTCGTAACTTTTAAATATTTTTCACTATTCATTATTTTACTATTCACCGTATTTACTATTCATCGTATTTACTATTCCTCGTATTTACTATTCCTCGTATTTATACGTATTCGTATTTTCGTATTCCGTATTTGTACGTATTTTTATACTTCGTATTTTATTCGTATTTTATACGTATATGTATTCTTATACTTAGTATTTATTATTTTATTTTCTTTATACTTAGTATTTTTATTTTATTTTCTTTATACTTTAGTATTTTTATTTTATTTTCTTTATACTTTAGTATTTATTATTTGACTTTATTTATACTTAGTATCTTTATACTCTTATACATTTTTGTTATACTAAGGATATTTTAGAAAATAAAACTAAGCCTTTTTATTTTCTAAGTGTAAAATTCTAGTTTTAAAGTCGTTAGGTTCGTTTTGTATTTAGTGATTTGAAAAATGATTTCGGAAGTAAAACTTAATATAATCTAAGTACAAAATTCTAGGGTCAAAGTTGTTAAGTTCATTTTGTACTTGGCGATTTTAAATAACATTTTAGAAGTGAAACTTGGTTTTATTTAGTCGTATACTTAACTAATCTTTTAGCGGTTTCCATTTTTAGCGAGGTTGTCGTAGTTCATTTTAAATAGTCCGTAAGTCCACATCCAAATTTAAGCATAGGTAGTAGCACTCGACAAGATTCATTTTAATACGGGTAACGTTTATTTTTATCGGTTTAGTTGATTCTTTTTATTAATCTGCTCATTTTACAATCTAATATAATCCTACTTATAAATCAATTTTAGTGACTAAGTGATAAATTCATTTTGACCAAAATTGACCCAAAAATAACCCTAATGCCGTGAGCCTTTATTTATTTAGCTATTTATTTCTTTTGTTGTTTTTATTAATAAATCACTACTTTAACTATTTTAATTTCTTAAGTGGTAAAAATAAAAAGTGACAAATTCATTTTAGGTCTAAAATTCAACCCAAAACCGTGGCCTATTATACCTACACCATTTATTTTTGTTTTCTAATTTTATCGGTTTTTGATTTAAAGTTTTTATATACTAATTAATCAAATTAATCTAAGGTGATTTAAACTAGTAAACAAAAACGATAAATACTAAAACTTATAAAAATTTATAAATCAAAACTTAGTCATATGATGAAGAACACAATGAAGATGTGATGAACTCTAATGTTTTTAATATGAACAATATTTAGTCAAATTTTTATATGTTTATATAATTTTCTCAAATTTTTCATACAAGTCTAATTTAACTATACTAATCATAATATGTTATTTAGAAAAATTAAAACTAAAAATTGGTCCATATAAATCAATTTGGCCGTGTATATATATATATGTCCATAAATTTTGATTTTTGATTTTTATACTTCTAATTCAATAACTAATTTATCTTATATTATTTATGTATTTAATCATAAGTAGAAAACATAACAAAACATTAACACACATAAATAAAATCATTCAAAACACAAGAATAACATAAACATTCAAGAACACACATAATACATTAAAACACTTAAAAATTCATAACAAATTCATTTTAAATCCTAAACAAAAACTAATTATATCCTCATGTTCATTTCATTATAAGTATTTTAAGCATGCAATTTACAAAAATTAAAACGAAAAATTAGACAAAAATTAAGGGTTAGGCCGTGTGATGTACATATGGACAATATATTTTATTTTTTGATTTTTGTCTCCTAATTTAACATGTGAAATACTAGGTGATAAAATAAATCATACATGCATCAAAAACAATAACACATAATCAAATTCGAGGCGCTTATCATATAAATGTATGGAAGCACCTTAGTTAGGTTATGAGTGAAATAGCTTAGCAGTTAATAGGGATCAATGATATGATCGAATTGGCTAAGATCGACTCCACCACCTTGCTCCTCGCCTTTGATTAGGAGAGTACATAAAAATGAAATACACAAGTTAGTAATTTATTTAAGCTAGTTAAACTATACTAAAAGTTTTATGTGTAGTATTGTTTTTTTAGTTTAGGTGATGTTTGTATTTTAAGTGATTTTGATTTATGTTCATTTTTAATTTGCATGTAAAGATAAGGAGTGAGTACTAAATATAAATGGTGAGGATTTATTTAAGTATGCTAATAAATTTAAGCAAATGAAATGAAAGTTTTAAGGAAGAAATGAATTAAAGAGGATGAAGATTCAAGAGGTGTTCTTGAGGTTGGAGATGAGTTTAAGCTTACAAGTTCTTTGAGTATGAATTATTTAGAGAGAAAAAGAGTTAAGTGTTTGTGTGTTGTGCTTGTGTTTGTGTCGTGTGTGTGTAGTATGTAGTAGTAGTTGTTTTATTTTTTGTAGTATGTAAGTTTGTAGTATGTAAGTTGTAAACTTGTGTAAGGAAAATAAGGGCATGCTTGAGACAAGGAGACACATGTGTGTAAGAGGGTAAGGCATGCTTGTAAGAGGAAGGAATGCATGCTTGAGACAAGGGAACAATTGTGTAGGAAAAGCAAAAGGAAAAAGGAAGACAATGTTGAGCTTGGAAGCTCCAAAATCTCTACCAACATGGATCACTTGGCCCGATTTTTCGTTTTTGAAATTTTCGATTTACGCGTACGCGAAAAGTCTCAAAATGAAATATATAGTCTTGAAATAATGTTTAGAAGTGAGATCGAAAATAAAAATGAAAATAAACCTCAAAACGAATTCAAACAAAATTTGGGTACTAGTTTGTCTCGCAACTTTGAAATAAAATTTTATTCGATCGAAATATATATTTTTTTTGTTGAATGTTATCGAATTAAATCATTATCCTCAAACGTCAAAAAGTTTATCAGTTTAGGCTTAGTGTAACTCAATATATCGAGTTTTAGTGAAAGTGTTAGTTAAATCAAAGTGGAATAGTAATTTGATATTATTATTATATGTTGTGTTAGTAATAATCAATATGATTAAGCTTAAGCTACTTTAATTAGGTTTGGATTATGAGTAATTATATTTAATAAAGGGTTAGGTGACTAAATCACATTTAGGTGGCTTGGCCCTTTAGTCAATGTTTGACCTCGATTTGCGTGCCAAAATTTGCCGTTGAGAAAATTGTCGAGGATTCTCCATTTGATTTATCGAGTTTGAAAATGTAAACATAAAGTTCAAATTCAAAGTAATTCAAAATGGTTTTAGTTTAGGTGCAAAAATGATTGTAGTGTATTGTTTTAGGAAATTCAGTGAGCGAGGATGATTAATTATTGATTTCCTAATTATAATTAGCTTAAATTAACACGGGGTGTTACAATCCTCCCCCCTTAAAGAAGTTTCGTCCCCGAAACTTAAAGTACTCTGGGTGGTTAAGGTTACCTGTGCTAAACAGCTCCGGGTACTTTTCCTTCATCGACGCCTCGGTCTCCCATGTTGCTTGTTCAGTCTTCTGTCCCCTCCAGAGAACCTTGACTAAGGGTATCGACTTGCGTCGTAAGAGCTTGGTCTCTCTGGCGAGAATTTCCACTGGTTTTTCAGAGTAAAGCATGTTAGGCTCGATGGCGATCACATCGGGCGTAACAATGTGGCTCGGGTCGCTTCTGTATCTCCTGAGCTGAGATACGTGGAATACATCGTGCACTTTGGATAAGTTTGGCGGTAAGGCGAGTCGGTATGCCACCTCGCCAATTCGTTCAAGTATTTCGTAGGGTCCGATGTACTTTGGACTAAGCTTCCTTCATCAAAGCGTCTTACCCCTTTCATGGGTGAGACCTTTAAGAAGACCTTATCTCCACTGTTGAACTCAATAGGTCGACGGTGCTCGTTCGCATATTTCTTTTGGCGATCTTGAGCCGCTTGTAGTCGCTCCCGAATAACCTTTATGTGTTCAATCTGATCCTCAGATAACCTGGGGTCGGTACCCACACATTATCACTAGCGTCGTCCCAACAAACCGGATTGCGACACTTTCTCGCCATACAAAGGCCTCAAAAGGAGCACACCCTAGACTAGCATGATGGCTATTGTTGTATGAAAATTCAACGAGAGGTAAGCTCTTTTCCCAGTTCACGTTGAATTCCATCGTGCATGCCCTCAACATGTCTTCCAGTGTCTGGATAGTTCGCTCTGTCTGACCGTCAGTTGCTGGATGAAAAGCCGTACTCATTTTCAATTTACTACCCAAAGCCTCTTGCAATTTCTTCCAGAAATGCGATGTAAATCTTGCGTCCCTGTCTGATATGATGTCGAGGGGAACGCCATGGAGTCGTATTATTTCCTTTTCGTAAGCTTTGGCCAGTTCTTCCAATCCCTAAGTCTCCTTGATCGGGACGAAGTGAGCTGCTTTAGTTAGACGATCTACAATAACCCATATCGCATCCTTGCCACCTGCTGTCCTTGGTAACCCCATGATAAAATCCATGGATATGGAATCCCACTTCCCTTGAGGAATCTCCAACGGTTGGAGTAGTCCTCCTGGTCTCTGGTGTTCAAATTTTACCTTCTGGCAAATCATACATCTGGCTACATATTCGGCTATCTCCGCCTTCATTCTTATCCACCAGAAGCGTAATTTGTGTCCTTGTACATCTTGCCAGAGCCAGGATGTACCGAGCAGCGGGTACTATGTGCTTCGGCAAGGATTTTGCGTTTCAAATCTTCATTGTTAGGTATGCACCATCTGCCGTTGAAGCGTAGACTTCCATCAGTGTAGATCTCCAAACCCTTCTGTTCCCTCTGATGGAACCCTTTCTCTGATTTCTAACAAGGCTGGGTCTTCCCACTGTAGTGCTCGTATATCATGGAATAAATGCGTTCTACCACCATTGCATTTAGGTCAACGTCATCCGACCGTACTGCATCCAAGCTCGACCTTTTCAGGTCTTGGGTAATGTCCGAGGGTATTTCCCAAATGTTGTTGAGTATGTATTGCCTTACGACTCAAGGTCGTCGGCAACTACGCTGGCCTTTCCTTCGTGGGTACAATAACTCGATTTTGTAATCCTTGATCAATTCTAACCACCTACGCTGCCTCTAGTTCAATTCCCTCTGGGTAAAGATGTACTTTAAGCTCTTGTGGTCGGTGTAGAATTTGATGGTGACCCCATAGAGACAATGTCGGCAAATCTTCAGTGCAAATACGATCGCACAAGTTCCAGGTCGTGAGTTGGGTAATATCTTACGTGTACTTTAAGTTGTCAGGATGCGTACGCTATTACTTTCCCATGTTGCTTCAGTACGCAACCCAAACCATTCAATGACGCGACACTGTACACTTCATATTCGTCTCCATCTGTTGGCAAGGTTAAAACTGGAGCAGTAGTAAGCCTTTTCTTAAGTTCTTGGAACGCCTTCTCACAATCGTCGCTCCATAAGAACTTTGATTCCTTTTGTAGCAGTTTAGTCATTGGGCGGGCTACCTTCGAGAAATCAGGAACAAACCTTCGATAATAGCCAGCCAATCCTAGGAAGCTTCTGACTTCCGTGACTGTTTTTGGTGCTATCCATTCTTTGGCAGCTTCGATCTTTGCTGGATCTACCATTACTCCCTCCTTGGAGATTACATGGCCTAGGAACGCCACTTGGCCTAACCAAAATTCACACTTTGAAAATTTGGCATACCATTTATGGTCTCTCAAGATACTTAGGATAATGTGTAGGTGCTCTGCGTGTTCTTCTTTATCCTTGGAGTAGATCAGGATGTCGTCAATGAACACGACCACGCCAGATGTCGAGATATTCATGAAAGGTCCTGTTCATTTGGTCCATAAATCTGCTGGAGCGTTGGTAAGGCGAACGGCATTACTTTGAACTCGCAATGTCCGTACCTTGATCTGGCAGTCTTTTGTATATCCTCTTTGCGGGACCGCAACTTGTCGATGGTATCCTCGACCTTAGGTCAATCTTGGAGAACACTCCTGCTCCTTTGAGCTGGTCAAAGAGATCGTCTATCCTAGGCAAAGGATAACGATTTTTGATTGTCACCTTGTTCGATTCTCGTAGTCAATGCAAAGCCTCATACTCCCATCCTTCTTCTTTACAAAGAGTACCTGGCACCCCAAGGTGAAACACTCGGTCTTATGAATCCCAATTCAATCATCTCCTCCAAGCTGTTTCTTGAGTTCTTGGAGTTCGACAGGCGCCATCCTGTATGGTGCCTTTGATATAGGTGACGTGCCCGGTATGAGGTCGATCGAGAATTCAACATCTCGTGCAGGAGGCATACCTGGTAATACGTCTGGAAAAACATCGGGGTATTAATTCACGATTGGGATATCTTCAATGCGTAGAGTGTCCTCGACCTTAGTAATGCTGCAAAAATATACCTGGTGCCCTTTCCTCTCCATACTCTGAAGTTTCAGTACAGATACTAACTTCACTCCTCCTTTCCTCTTAAAACTCTGGTATGACACTTCCTTCCCTTGGTTAGTTTTCAAAGTGATTTTCTGGTCGTGGCATTTAAATGTTGCGTTATGACGAGCTAGCCAGTTCATTCCCAGTATTACATCGAACTCGGGAAGGTCAAACAATACAAGGTCCGACAGAATTACATTTTGTGAATCGAGATTTTTACGTTATTGTATTTTGAAGAACAAGGAATGTTTTTACCATCTGGTAGTGATATGTTAGTTCTGATTTGTTCAGGGTTTGTGAGTTTGGATTGTTTGATAAATTTTGAGGATATAAAAGATAGGGAAGCTCCTGTATCAAATAAAATGAAAGCAGGCACAGAGTTAACCAGAAATTTACCGGTGATAACGTCGACATCGATAATATCATCAGCCCCTTCTTCCGCTTCTGTCAAGACGTATACACGTCCCCTGAACCCCGACGGTGGCGGTGGTCCCGCATTTGCCTTTGCGTAAATACCCTCTTTGGGCATTCATTCGATTTGTGCCCAACTACCTTCTGTATAGCACACCACCGGCTCTCCGTTGCAACGCTTCCCTGGATGATTCGGTTGTCGACAGAAGTGACAATGACCTGCTTGTACGGTCGGAGCTTTGGGAAGCGGTTGTTGGGTACTCTTTGCAACGTACGGAGTGGTGTTGCGGTTGTAGAAATGAGTCTTGCCTTGGTTCTTATTGCGGCTGTCTTGATTCTGGTAACCCGGGCGACCAAACATGGGTTTATGGATAAAACTGGCACTCGCCACAGGGGGCGTGAACGTCTTCTTCTTCTTCTTCTCCTCGGCTTCCCTCTTCTGGATGGGTGCCCAGATACACGTTGCCTTTTCGTAGGCTTCAGCGAAGTTCTTACAGCCGAATCCGCTCATGTTTATCCTCAGGTCATTGTCCATGCCTCGTACGTAACGAGTTGCGAGTTCCTCCTCGCTAGTCAATATCTTAGGAGCAAACTTGGACAGTTCCTGATATTTTTCTGTGTAAGCTTGTAGGGACATTTCACCCTGGGTTAGATTCCTGAACTCTTCTTCTTTTTCCCACTTCAACTCTTCCCCAAAGTACTTGTTTTCCAACATGGTCTTAAACTCACTCCAGTTATAGAGCCTTAGGGGAAATTGGGCTTTGATCAGGCGCCACCAACTATTTGCTTCTCCTTTCAGGTAGTACGCTACCACGTTCACCATTTCGTTAGGTGGTGTCTTGCTCAGTTCTAGTAACTTTTCCATCTCTTGATCCACTCTGTCAAGACTGGGGTCGGCGAGCAGAAAAAGTTTGGGGTCGGTGCTTGGAGAACTTCTCAAATGCTGGTGATTGTTTAGCCATACGATGTTGATACATATTTTGAGCAATTTTGTAATTGCATCTTGAACCCTTTCCTCCTTGCTTCTTCTTGACAAAATGTTGAGCGAAGTTCGGGTTGTCCATGTTGTTTAAGTTGTTTGCATCCATTACGAAAATATTACCTTTGTATGAATTTTGAGTAGATCCAAAAGATAGACATAATATAAAATGCAAGGTAAAAGACATTTCATTGATAATGTAAAATGTTTACATCAAAACGTTACAAGCCTCCTAATACATTCTCTATGAAATGAACTAAGGTGAAAACTTAGATATAAGTTCCCAAAATAACATAAAAGTTTAGATACATCCTCATGAGATATAAAATTTGATCGAGAATGACAAAAGATTAGCCCTAGGTCCTATGCAAATTTCGAGTAGCGATGCTCCTCCTCCGCGAAGCTATACTTATACTTAACAGCATAAGTCATGTCGCTCAAGCCAAGTTTGAAATCCTCCCAGCTCAGGTAGTACTCACCCTCAAGTATAGCTGGGGAGCGTAGTCGCCTCCACCATGCTTTGGCCTCCTCGTCAAGGCACGCAGCTGCTAGGGAGGTTTTCCATTCCTCTCTAACGGAGTGTTCCAGGAACCTCGCATTCATACTCCTGATCCATGGGTATAGTGTCCCACTGATCCCCTCAAATGTCTCAGGTTTTCCCTGCATGAACGCTTCGATCACATCTGTATATTCTGAGGATCGGCGAAGATGATCAGGAATTCGATGTTCCATATACGGAGTCTTAAGTGCCCTAGTCTTCCAATCGACTTCCGCATTGCTCGAGTCCTGTGATCTCTTCCATGACTTCAATTGTTGACGTCGCGTGTAGGCCTCGATGGCCTTTTTGCGGGCCTTCTCTTTTGGGGTCCATTCGGAGTACTTCTTACCGCACGGTAGTCTCATCTGAAATCAATTTAGATCAGGTAATTTAGATGAGATTTGGAAGTACAACATGTATGTAAAATTTTAAAATAATGAATTAGGAAAAGCACAAGACTAGGTAGTAACATAACGTCTCCATATATATAAACATATACATGGGTAAAATATTACATTTCAAAGGAATATAATACATAAGTTCACCAAACGTCACATCCGAACATAACATCCATAGCCGTAGGAAAAGAAGACGATATTAAGATCGTTCTTAGGATGGTTAAAAGTCCGTTACATATATTTTACAAACTGGAGTCAAATGACCCTAAATATGATTCGCAACCCTCAAGAGTCTTCCAGAGGTGAAATCTCTCTCCCATATGATTGGAGGTATGATGGCATCGGGTGGAGGTGGAGGATAGTCGTGTTTATATTCTTGCTCCATCAAGTCCTCAAGTAGTACCTCGTGTTCCATCCACCCTGGTGGTTGCATCTCCCTCAAGAGTGGGTCGGGGTGATACATGCGATCCATATATAGATCGTAATCCAAGAGAAGTCGCCATCCTAGAGGTGCCCAAAATTAAATCGTATGGGTGGAAGCTCTCAATCAGCATCAGGCCTATGCCAATGCCCTTTGTGTGGTAGGGTCTGCTCGTTGTGATCCCATTGGCTTCCACGTATTGCTCTATGACGTGGGACTGGCCACTTATATATGCATCTAGTGGCATCATTGGTGGACGTCGTGGTAAATTGTTACGGGAGTAACTGAAGGACGTCATCCTAAGGGCCTTTGTCAAACTAGAGTTAGCCATAGAGCAAATAGCAAGTAAAGAATCATAAAGTTAAGATTCTAACGCTCATCTAACTAGTTCATTATTATTTGGTCGGTCCTTAAGATTCTACCCTTTTCTCACATTTTAAACTGATCTAAGTTATTGTTTTAGCGATCTAGAGATTCCTAGTTTATTATTTTATCCTATAAGTCTATGCCTGACATATGATATGAATGTCTGGCCCAGGTGTCGTCTCGCTATGTGAGATAACTTTAAGTCATTCACGGTCATAAGAAGACTCGATACCAATCTGTAATAACCTGGTTTTTCGTGACTTTAATTAAACTAAGGCGGAAAATTAATTAAGTCTATATATTACAAAACCAAATTTGTTATCGTTTAACAAACTCAGTATACATAATACGAGTTTATAGATAAAACAGAGTATTTAGATTACAAGTCCTCTCAAAATAGATTACAAAATAAGGCCTTCAAATCCCCTGATAGATCAACGGTCAAGACTCGGGGTACCTGCATTAAACTCTCATCATTTTCCCGCACACTCTTTCGACACAGGCAATTCTAAAGCAATATGCGATATGAATAATAAATAAACAAGGAAAACAAATAGCAAGTATGCAAGCAAACACATAAGGAGATCATGATGATTTAATGCGAGTATAAACCAACCAAATAACATACCACGTTCACAGATAAACATACTCAACAAATCACATTCCAATACTCAACCAAATCATTCAGATAATCATCAAACAAACCAGGAAATGCATTCAACATGTGATAACAAATGAATCTTCGTTAGTAAGGCTAAGCATGCGGACATAATCCGCAAGATGTACCAGGGCGAAACGAAATCGGACGTAACTGAATATGCTAAAGATATCTAAGGTAATAAGGACGGCCTAATCCCTTGTCTAATGTATGCATACACCACCTATCGAGGATCATACTTATTCGCTAATCAAAAGGTATTCACCAAGAAAATGTTCGACTATCACCAGAGACGGGTACCCCGGATGGGGTTGGCGTTTCACCATCGATATATGGGCCCACGGTAATATCAAGTATGCCCCATCCCCGAGGTTGATACTCACAGAAAAGAAATCTTAAGATTGTTAATCGCCTTGGGCAACTCTGGGAGGGAGCCCAAGTCCCCATATACTGCTACCTCGTTAACTTCGGATTTCAAGAGTCGCAACATGGCGATCAATCCTAGTCTTTTATTCATGTACTCGTTTTCTTAACTTCTCATTCTCTTGCTCATAAATAACAATAATGACAAACTTGTATCATAAATATAACGTCAAACTTGTATAATGAAACTTTAGTAACAATGATTCTTGAGTAAAGCAGAACACATAAAAAGACTAAATTTTTTATTTGAGACAGTTCGTACCCTTTAAATATTTTTCACTATTCATTATTTTACTATTCACCGTATTTACTATTCATCGTATTTACTATTCCTCGTATTTACTATTCCTCGTATTTATACGTATTCGTATTTTCGTATTCGTATTTATGCGTATTTTTATACTTAAGTATTTTATTAGTATTTTATACGTATATGTATTCTTATACTTAGTATTTATTATTTTATTTTCTTTATACTTAGTATTTTTATTTTATTTTCTTTATACTTTAGTATTTTTATTTTATTTTCTTTATACTTTAGTATTTATTATTTGACTTTATTTATACTTAGTATCTTTATACTCTTATACATTTTTGTTATACTAAGGATATTTTAGAAAATAAAACTAAGCCTTTTTATTTTCTAAGTGTAAAATTCTAGTTTTAAAGTCGTTAGGTTCGTTTTGTATTTAGTGATTTGAAAAATGATTTCGGAAGTAAAACTTAATATAATCTAAGTACAAAATTCTAGGGTCAAAGTTGTTAAGTTCATTTTGTACTTGGCGATTTTAAATAACATTTTAGAAGTGAAACTCGGTTTTATTTAGTCGTATACTTAACTAATCTTTTAGCGGTTTCCATTTTTAGCGAGGTTGTCGTAGTTCATTTTAAATAGTCCGTAAGTCCACATCCAAATTTAAGCATAGGTAGTAGCACTCGACAAGATTCATTTTAATACGGGTAACGTTTATTTTTATCGGTTTAGTTGATTCTTTTTATTAACGGTTCATTTTACAATCTAATATAATCCTACTTATAAATCAATTTTAGTGACTAAGTGATAAATTCATTTTGACCAAAATTGACCCAAAAATAACCCTAATGCCGTGAGCCTTTATTTATTTAGCTATTTATTTCTTTTGTTGTTTTTATTAATAAATCACTACTTTAACTATTTTAATTTCTTAAGTGGTAAAAATAATAAGGAACAAAACCATTTTAGGTCTAAAATTCAACCCAAAACCGTGGCCTATTATACCTACACCATTTATTTTTGTTTTCTAATTTTATCGGTTTTGATTTAAAGTTTTTATATACTAATTAATCAAATTAATCTAAGGTGATTTAAACTAGTAAACAAAAACGATAAATACTAAAACTTATAAAAATTTATAAATCAAAACTTAGTCATATGATGAAGAACACAATGAAGATGTGATGAACTCTAATGTTTTTAATATGAACAATATTTAGTCAAATTTTTATATGTTTATATAATTTTCTCAAATTTTTCATACAAGTCTAATTTAACTATACTAATCATAATATGTTATTTAGAAAAATTAAAACTAAAAATTGGTCCATATAAATCAATTTGGCCGTGTATATATATATATGTCCATAAATTTTGATTTTTGATTTTTATACTTCTAATTCAATAACTAATTTATCTTATATTATTTATGTATTTAATCATAAGTAGAAAACATAACAAAACATTAACACACATAAATAAAATCATTCAAAACACAAGAATAACATAAACATTCAAGAACACACATAATACATTAAAACACTTAAAAATTCATAACAAATTCATTTTAAATCCTAAACAAAAACTAATTATATCCTCATGTTCATTTCATTATAAGTATTTTAAGCATGCAATTTACAAAAATTAAAACGAAAAATTAGACAAAAATTAAGGGTTAGGCCGTGTGATGTACATATGGACAATATATTTTATTTTTCGATTTTTGTCTCCTAATTTAACATGTGAAATACTAGGTGATAAAATAAATCATACATGCATCAAAAACAATAACACATAATCAAATTTGAGGCGCTTATCATATAAATGTGCGGGAAGCACCTTAGTTAGGTTATGAGTGAAATAGCTTAGCAGTTGTCGGGATCAATGATATGATCGAATTGGCTAAGATCGACTCCACCACCTTGCTCCTCGTCTTTGATTAGGAGAGTACATAAAAATGAAATACACAAGTTAGTAATTTATTTAAGCTAGTTAAACTATACTAAAAGTTTTATGTGTAGTATTGTTTTTTTAGTTTAGGTGATGTTTGTATTTTAAGTGATTTTGATTTATGTTCATTTTTAATTTGCATGTAAAGATAAGGAGTGAGTACTAAATATAAATGGTGAGGATTTATTTAAGTATGCTAATAAATTTAAGCAAATGAAATGAAAGTTTTAAGGAAGAAATGAATTAAAGAGGATGAAGATTCAAGAGGTGTTCTTGAGGTTGGAGATGAGTTTAAGCTTACAAGTTCTTTGAGTATGAATTATTTAGAGAGAAAAAGAGTTAAGTGTTTGTGTGTTGTGCTTGTGTTTGTGTCGTGTGTGTGTAGTATGTAGTAGTAGTTGTTTTATTTTTTTGTAGTATGTAAGTTTGTAGTATGTAAGTTGTAAACTTGTGTAAGGAAAATAAGGGCATGCTTGAGACAAGGAGACACATGTGTGTAAGAGGGTAAGGCTTGCTTGTAAGAGGAAGGAATGCATGCTTGAGACAAGGGAACAATTGTGTAGGAAAAGCAAAAGGAAAAAGGGAAGACAATGTTGAGCTTGGAAGCTCCAAAATCTCGGCCAACATGGATCACTTGGCCCGATTTTTCGTTTTTGAAATTTTCGATTCTGCAGCGTCTGTGAAAGTCTCAAAATGAAATATATAGTCTTGAAATAATGTTTAGAAGTGAGATCGAAAATAAAAATGAAAATAAACCTCAAAACGAATTCAAACAAAATTTGGGTACTAGTTTGTCTCGCAACTTTGAAATAAAATTTTATTCGATCGAAATATATATTTTTTTTGTTGAATGTTATCGAATTAAATCATTATCCTCAAACGTCAAAAAGTTTATCAGTTTAGGCTTAGTGTAACTCAATATATCGAGTTTTAGTGAAAGTGTTAGTTAAATCAAAGTGGAATAGTAATTTGATATTATTATTATATGTTGTGTTAGTAATAATCAATATGATTAAGCTTAACCTACTTTAATTAGGTTTGGATTATGAGTAATTATATTTAATAAAGGGTTAGGTGACTAAATCACATTTAGGTGGCTTGGCCCTTTAGTCAATGTTTGTCCTCGATTTGCGTGCCAAAATTTGCCGTTGAGAAAATTGTCGAGGATTCTCCATTTGATTTATCGAGTTTGAAAATGTAAACATAAAGTTCAAATTCAAAGTAATTCAAAATGGTTTTAGTTTAGGTGCAAAAATGATTGTAGTGTATTGTTTTAGGAAATTCAGTGAGCGAGGATGATTAATTATTGATTTCCTAATTATAATTAGCTTAAATTAACACGGGGTGTTACACAATTACCTTGGACCCAATAAGATATGATCTGAACTTGTCTAACGCGTAGACAATGGCAAGAAGTTCCTTCTCCGTCGTCGCATAGTTCACCTGCGCTTCATCCAAGGTTTTACTAGCATAGTAGATAGCATGTAATACCTTGTCACGCCTCTGTCCTAACACCGTGCCGATCGCATAATCACTAGCGTCGCACATAATCTCGAACGGCAAGCTCCAATCTGGAGACTGGATAATCGGTGCTGAAATTAAAGCCTGTTGAATCCTGCGAAAAGCTTCAACGCACTCATTAGTAAACACAAAGGGGGCAACCTTCAGGAGGAGTTGGGTAAGTGGTTTAGCAATCTTTGAGAAGTCCTTGATAAAGCGGCGATAAAATCCCGCATGACCAAGGAAACTTCGAACCCCTTTCACGTTAACGGGAAGGGGTAGTTGCTCAATCACTTGGATTTTAGCTCTGTCAACCTGGATGCCCCTATCAGAAACAACATGACCAAGGACGACACCCTCTTTAACCATAAAGTGACATTTCTCCCAATTCAAAACCAAGTCGACTTCTTCACAACGCTTTAGGACTTTAGACAAGTTACGCAAACAAGACTCAAAATCGGTCCCGTACACACTAAAATCGTCCATGAAGACTTCCATGATAGACTCGATAAACTCAGAAAAAATGCTAATCATACAACGCTGGAAAGTAGCAGGTGCGTTACATAAACCAAACGGCATTCTACGATAAGCGAAGGTCCCGTAGGGACACGTAAAAGTGGTCTTTTCTTGATCCTCAGGATGAATGGGGATCTGAAAGAAACCTGAATAGCCGTCTAAATAGCAAAAATACCTGTGGCACGCTAACCTTTCCAACATTTGATCAATAAATGGAAGTGGGTAATGATCCTTCTTCGTGGCGGCATTCAACCGTCGATAGTCGATGCACATCCGCCATCCGGTCACAACTCTTGTGGGAATCAGCTCGTTCTTCTCATTTTTAACCACCGTAGTCCCGCCCTTCTTGGGGACAACTTGGACAGGACTAACCCATCTAGAGTCGGAGATCGCGTATATAATACCGGCGTCAAGGAGCTTCATCACCTCCTTCTTAACAACCTCCTGCATGTTTGGGTTCAACCGCCGTTGACCCTGAATCACCGGTTTGTGATCTTCCTCGAGGTGAATCCTGTGCATACAGAAATCAGGACTAATACCTCTCAAATCACTAAGACTGTAGCCCAAAGCCTTCTTGTGGGCTCTCAAAACCTCCAGCAAAGCATTAAGCTGGGACTCCGTAAGATCTTTACTGACGATCACCGGATTCATCTCCTCTTCATCTAAGAATGCGTACTTCAAGTGAGTAGGCAACGGCTTCAACTCGGGTTTCTGGACCTCAGCAGCATAAGAGGTCTCAACCGTCTCAGTGGTGTCGAAGTCTCTCCGTTCATCAGCATATAGGAGAGCTTCAAGTTCAGCTACTTCCGCATTCCACGGACCTGTTTCATCATCTGCACAATCACCACACATCAAAACTTCCAAAGGATCCTTGGACAAGAATCCCTCGGAGACAAAAGACACCGACTCATCAACAACATCAATAATATCATGATAGTAGCAAGACTCCTCTAACATCGGGCTCTTAAGGGCTTGGTTAAGGTTAAAAGTGACCTTATCCCCTCCTACCTCTAGAGTCAACCTACCATTCTAAACATCGATGACCGCCCCGGCTGTGTGTAGGAATGGTCGTCCTAGGATAATAGGTATCTGGTTATCCTCAGCCATATCCAAAACAATAAAGTCAACAGGGAAAAAGAACTTCCCTACCTTCACGGGGACATCCTCAAGCACTCCTAAAGGTCGTTTGACCGAGCGATCGGCCATCTGCAGGGTGACACTAGTACACTTTAACCCTCCCATGTTTAGTTTCTCACAAACTGAATAAGGCATAACACTCACGCTCGCCCCCAAATCACTCAAGGCTTTATCAATAACGTGGGTGCCTATGGTGCAAGGAATGGAGAAACTACCCGGGTCCTTCAGCTTAGGGGGTGCACTACTCTGTAGAAGGGCACTACACTCACCTGTAAACGCTATAGTTTCAACTTCATCAAAGGAACGTTTCTTAGTAAGAATATCCTTCATAAATTTAGCGTAAGAAGATACCTGGGTAATGAGTTCAGTAAACGGGACGGTTACCTGCAGATTCTTCACGACCTCCATAAACTTACCGAACTGCGTCTCGGCCTTAGCATTTCTTTGACGTCCCGGAAACGGGAGTTGAATCTTTATCGGAGGTGGAGAAGTAGTAGTAACATCTTTAGAAGCATCTTGGACCTTAGCTTGAGCTTCCTTAGCTCTCTGCTCAACTTTCTTCCCCAAATCAACATCACCCGTAGTATTGGGGTCACCAGCCGGTCGGCCGACCGGCTGCCGGTCGACCGGCTCCGGTGACCTGACGTCCTGTTTTCGCAAATTTTCAGCCTCAATCTCGTCCGGATGCTTCGGACCGTCATAATGTGTGCCGCTGTAGATACCCGTATCCGTACCCCCCAAAAGCAAACCCGATGACGAAAAGGACTTTCATGCATGTTTTAAAATGAGACAAAACGGTACATAAGTGTCTAAAACATTTTAGTCATTTTTAACGTATTAATTTGAATTTGCATATTTCGTAAAAATGAATATTAATTTAGTCATTTTAAATCTTAAGTCAACACAATACACACAAACACGAGACATACACGCCTCACAAAATGGCCCGAAAATACAAAAACAACCCAAGCACACAGAAACGGCCTAAAACACACAAAATGGCCCAAGCACCCGAGCGGGCCAAAATGCGCCCCGGGTCACATTCTTACAAAACAAAATCCCACAAAGTCGTAAAATAATGCATTACAATATTATTTTACTTCGAGCCAAGATCGAAAAACAAAACGAAAAACACGACGAAAAACCGAAACACGAAACACGAAACACGAAAATCGGAGCCAAATAAAACAAGTTGACCAATCAACTTGTACAAGTTGATGATCCAAGGCACTCAAAGTCAAGCAAATTGCTCGACAAAAGCCTCACACCTACGAAAACATGTCATACAAAATACGGCGCTACAATGTGTCAGAAACAGGCCAAAAAATCGCCTGAATACTGGCGATTTTTTGGAAAATCGCCAGTATACAGGCGATTTTCCTGGCCTGTTCTGACATTCTGGCGATTTTTCACTTAATCGTTGGTTCTCTGGCGATTTTCTGAGCGATTAGGCATAAAACACGAAGCATTTGCTATAAATAGCAGCCCTTACTCGACCCAAATCATCAACAACTTACATCAAATACATCATAAAACACAATCAATTCTTACAACACTCTCTAATCAATTCAATTCAATACAATACTTATACTCACAAAAGCCTCTCGCACTTATAAATTTCCACTCTAAAAACCGTCTTTGCATTTCAAGGTAAAGAAATTTTACCTTCCGATTGGACGTTCGAGACTTATAGGGTTACTCTAACCCACCCCGATATTGGCATTAACGAACTCGTATTCGCAATACGATTGTAGTAATTCGAATCAAATGATTCGTCTAAACCCCGCCAATATCGCATAAATAAACGACTCAAAATCACTAAATTAAGCACTCACTTTTACATTATGCAAATTCTCGATTCATGCATTAAATTACGACTAAAACACGGATTCGACATTTAACTGTACCGTTTCAACTAGTCTCTTTAAACATGCAAAACCGAGGGTTTTACAAAATCTTAGAATTGAACACAAGTCGGAAAATAACGTTTAGTTATTAATTCAAATACAATGAATTAGTAATTTTACGTATATTTCCTATATTAAATCGTCATAGCTTTGACGGCTTACATTTATTTTACATATTTGTCGAGTCATATATTTGCATTTGTACGTAGCGTCCTATTAGCCCAAATATCGAAATTAAAGCATATGTTTTCAAATTAGTAAAGACTACTTTTACGTAGGCCTTTTTATTACAGTTTTCAATACACATTTTGTCAAAACTTTAGAAAGGTAACCTCACTCCGAATCCTCTCTGGTTTCACAATAACCTCAGACGGATAGGTATCGACGCACCTTGAAATCTGAGACACCCGTGTCTTATATTTTAAGACGCGTTGAATAGGTTCCAAATTCCTTTAATATTTGGTGGCGACTCCAAAAACACGTTTTAAAAGGATTTTTATATTTCTTTTTATTATCTTCACATGCAATGACACCCCCCTTTTTTAAAACAAAAGAATGCTCGAGCGAGTTGAGCCAAGCAAAGCAGTTAGAAGCGAAGCTTAGCGCGCCCGAGCGAGCTTCTTGCAAAATTTATTTCCCGCGCCGTGCATTCCGCTCCATGACACGAGGGCGGGCGCGAGCGGGGCGTCGAGAAGGGATCACCCCAAGTCTGGTATCCTCAGTTGGCGACTCCGCTGGGGACAAGCATGTTTTTTTTTAATTTTGAAAATTAACTTTTCATTTTATTTTAAAAACATAAAGAAGTGAAACTTGAAACTTTGAAAACATTTCTGCTTTCGATATTTGGGCAATAGTACGTTTGAGTCGAATCCTCCTGATTCATAACCACACCCTTCGAGGGACGGCCCCAAGTAAAAACACGCTTCCTAAGCGTGTATACTCTGGACACGTCGATCTCTCACCCTTCCACGATCACAAGTATGGTATCCGTACAAGTGAATCGTAGCAGGTCAAACTCGAACGCTCTAGACCCCGTATTGAATCCACACTGATGTGTGTGATCTTGCGGATAACTCTACACAAACGTTGCGGGAATGACCGGAAGGAACCTTACCTTAAAGCCAAAAACCGCGTCTATACGTACAAATCCAAAGCTATAGCACCCTCGCTTATGGTCGTCTTCAAACGCATGCAAAAACATTTTCATATAGCATTACGCTTTCAAAAGACGTCTATTTTGAAAGTACATTTTCAAACATTTTTCAAAAGGGCATACTTTTAAGCATACTGATCGGGGTCATTGACCTATAGTCAATCGAACACGACTAACATTACACCATGATATTCAAAACCGATCGAAATAATCACTACATTTAGATCTTTTACAAAACATAAATGCATTATACGACCGACGTATCGTCATAATACATTTATTGCAAAAACATTTCGCAAAGCAAAACCCGAGAATGTCAACTCACTTCGGATATTTCAAGTAAGCAGACACTTTCACATTTTTGAGATAGCCTTAAGTCGAGTGACTTGCTAGTCACCCTGACTTAAACGAACTATCTCTCTCAAAAATAAACAAAACGCGGACTCGTTCAAATACGAACCCGTTGATTTACTTGTCAGGTTGGATGACTTATCGTCATTACAACTCGACTCCCTGTGTCACACGTAAAAGGCAAACAACAGTTGCTTTTTACCCAATTTAACATCCTCAGATCGACTAGCTTATCGCAACATCGGTCTGACTCTTTTTTACATCACGACCTAACGATAAACCCCTGGCGACATACCGCTAACTTGGGTTAATCAGGTCGTGATCATGCAAACCTTATTTATTTCGAGGCTGGGGACGCGCCAACGCATCCTTACCTCAAAAGCTTCCCGTGTCTTTTAAGCTAAAAACACGAGTCGAGTCCTGCACACGCTCTTCACACTTTTTTATTTTTCTTTTCTTTACAACAAATTCGACTTTACTTTGAGTCTTTATTTTCTTTTGGAGGGCACTAAGGTTTGAGACTCTGCAGGTTCATCCCCTAAAAAGTCCTGGATACACGACGAACTAAAGACCGTCATCTGAACCCTCCGCCACCTCCAAAGAAACGTACCTACAACAGATCAAAACCTAGAACAACCATGGCACTTAACAATGAAGAGAATGCCGGAGGAATCCCTACTCCTCCCGTCGATGAGTTCTGCGAGAACATGTTCAACAGCTCAACAGCAAGATCCTTAGCCTCACTGCTGCAATCGAACAGATGGCCACTATGCAGAAACTCGAGGCCGAGAAAAATGCCAAGTACCTTGCTGAAGAGGCTGAACGAAATGCTAAAAGAATTCGTTCAATGGAAGAACGCCTCACCCACTCGAAGGGATATTCCATTTATGAGGAAACTGAACATGTCCCAAAAAGCGTCAAGTCCTTACTGCCGGCTAAGCTCTCACTCAGCGATCTCCCCATCTTCAAGGGTCATGAAAGTCCGCTTGTACACATCAAGGATTTCAAGGCTAAAATGGCCGTCATGGGCGTCGATCCCTCGGCCTGGGCTACTCTATTCCCGCATTCTTTGGATGCACAACCTAGGGCCTGGTTCTACGCCTTAGACCCACACAAGATTACTACTTTCAAAGAAATCACGGTCCAGTTCGACAATCAGTATCACGACAATAACGATACTCAAGTCTCGCTACGTACCCTGGAAGTTCTGTCACAAAAGGACAATGAAGGCTTCAGTGAATACCTCACGCGTTGGAAGAAACTTCGGTGCCAGGATATCTAACCGTCCCAAGGACGCAGAATCGATCACCAAGTTCATTAATAATCTCACTTTGCATATCGGCGGCATTTGCGCTACGACAACTTTGTGATTTTGCTTCGGCTCGATGCGGTGGGTCAATTGATCGAAGACGACCTCGTAAAGAAGACCAAGGTTGCAAGCCGAGGTTACCAGGGTAGCTCGTCACGGCAAATACCAAAGCGGAACGATTCATCGTGCATTAACGCTCTGGAAGAACTAGCGCCTTCCCCAACTTACACCACACCAGCAAAGTACACCACACCTCCCACTAAGGCGTCATACTCATCTGCAGGCCAGACTTCGTCAAAGCCACGACGGAGTTTTGACCCGATCTACATGACTTACTCTAAAGCACTACAGAGACTTGTGAGCCGAAACGTGCTTCAACTCCTGGGACCCACTAGCGAGCCTCCTCAGGATAAAAAGCCCAAGTCATGGGATCAAAATGCGTACTGTGAATTCCACAGGGGAAAAGGACATGACACTGAGCAATGCTTCCGTTTAAAGAACATAATCCAAGATTTCATCGACGACAATACCATCGAGAAACCTACCCCAGGTCCTAAACCCTCGAACCAGCTCAATCCTCTGCACACCCATGCCATCTTCGTGGGTACACACCCCATCCTCGACTGCTCTCACCTGATCGTCTCGAAAGACCACGAAATCAATGGCATCTGGGACAGTTCTGATGAGGAGGACAATCGCACGGACAAAGCGGTTACCTATTCCCGCAGGAAGAAGAAGAAGAGGAAGATCGAGAACCCACAGGTATATACGGGAAAATGCCCCACAAATACCCAATCAGGTTGTCTGATAGTGACGATGAGATAGCCTACTTAACTCGCTCCGGTCGTCCATACAGAGCCTCGCTGAGTCTGCTCGAACCCCCAGGTTTTCCGTCAAAAACCACTAGCCAAGACAAAAACAAAGGCGTAGTCATAAGCGAGGCTACAACATCGCCTACAATGACTACAACATCACCTCAAGTAGCTACACCTCCGCTTGCAGCTACTACACCTGTTCAATCGCAAACTGACATGGCATCGTCAAGCGCCACTCCAGCACCTGTGCCTGAAATTGGAGATTCGATTCAAAAACAGCTCCTAAAAACAAAAGCGGATATCTCAATCTGGCAGCTCTTAAGGGAATCATTGGGACACCGTGAAGCTCTCTACCGAGCTTTGCAGGTCACCCCTATTACAACAGAGATGTCGCCTGAAAAACTAATCAGCCACATCACCCGCGAATGGCAAGCTAGCGCCATCACCTTCTCTGACAAAGACCTCCCGCCATTCGGAGGCACTCACAACCTAGCACTCTACATTAACGTAGAATGCCATGGCATGACACTACCTGTTGTCCTCATCGACAACGGATCTGCGATCAACGCCCTACCCCTGAAAGCGACTAAAAAGCTAGGAATCAAGGAAAATGACTTCATTCCCTGTGCCAGACGGCGTCGAGCCTCACGACGGTACTCGCCAAAGATAAAAGGGACCATCTCTTTTCCTATCATGACGGGACCGCCATAAGGAAACCGAATTCGGATAATCGATATACCCCGCATACAACATGTTATTGGGTAGACCCTGGATCCACGCCACTAAAGCCGTCACTTCAAGCTTGCACCAAAAAGTCAAGCTTCCCCTGGACGATGAAGTCGTCACTATCCACGCAACAAACTTTCGAGCTTCCCTACAGCAGCAGAAGCTCGACAATGACACTGCAAGAATAAGCACCGAAACCCCGGACATCACCTGTGGTTTTGATTTTGATTTTGACATCTGCACATTGACTCGCGAGGAGGAAATTACAGCACTCTATGTAAAGGATAACGACAACAAATGGCCTACCATGGGCCTAGGTTATGTGCCATGGTCTTACGAAGTTACCCGTGGGGAACAAGCATTCAATGACCGTAAGAGAGGTCGTGACTTTCGCATAGAGCCATATCACATATTCACAGACGAATACTTCGTCAAAGAAGGCGCAAGCAAGATGCCCAAGGACTACTTCTCTCGTACCATTGCAGGGATTGAACTCGTTTCTGACATCCTGCGCAACCACAGCTTTAACCCCACCGACCTGATTGTCCCGTTTGAGGAGAAAACGCACGACGGATGGTCAAAAACCCTTAAATGGACTGACAAGCAGGGTCGCACTTTCAAAATCACTACGGGAGAAGGCTACACTTTCGAGAACTCTGACTCGGGAGAAAGCGAAGGAGAGAACCCTGACGACAAATCCATCATAGAGTTTAGGCCCCCGCGTCGTCACTTCAAGTCTTTCACCCCAACCAAGCCTCCGGGCTATATTCCCGATGTGATAGACATAGACAAGGAACTAGAGTCTCTAAGGTTATCTAAAGCTCCTCTGTCTGAGCTATCTTCAAATGTAACTGCTTTCGAAAACAATAATAACAACGTTTCTGGTTACTACTTGCCTTGTTTTCCTCTAAAAACTGCATTTTCTAATACTCACGATAACATTAAGCACAATAGCATTGCATTACATAAATACATTGCAAGTATCGTCTCAAAACCCGAACAGGACCCCATCATTGAAGACACAACAATCATTGATGTGGGAACACCCGAAGAACCCCGAAAACTACAGCTGGGGGCTTCCTTGAGCATGGAAGAAAAAGCTGCGCACACCGAACTACTCACAGAATTCAAAGACGTCTTTGCTTGGTCCTACAAGGATATGCCTGGCATTGATCGCGAAATAGCAGAACACCGCATCCCACTCAAACCAGGTGTCAAACCTATTAAGCAAAAACTCCGCCTTATTAAACCAGAATGGTCTCTCATGGTCAAGGACGAGATCGAAAAGCAACTACAAGCAGGTTTCATCCAAGTCATCGAATACTCAAACTGGGTATCAAACATGGTCCCAGTCATGAAGAAAAATGGAAAAATACGAGTATGCGCAGACTTTCGGGACCCAAACAAGGCTTGCCCAAAAGATGATTTCCCATTGCCCCACATGGACATACTTGTAGACAACACGGCCGACCACGCGTTACTGTCATTCATGGATGGGTATGCGGGTTACAACCAAATCAAAATGGCAACAGATGACATGTCTAAAACCACCTTTGTGACACCCTAGGGCACATACTGCTATACTGTCATGCCTTTCGGACTCATTAACGCCGGCGCCACTTATCAACGCACCGCAACTACTCTGCTACATGACATGATGCATAAAGAAGTAGAGGTCTACGTTGACGACATGATTGTGAAATCAAAGCAAAGGGAAGATCACATTACCAACCTTCGTAAGTTCTTCACCAGAATCAGGCAATATAAAATGCGCCTCAACCCACAGAAATGCACTTTCGGGGTTACATCAGGCAAGTTATTGGGTCACATCGTAAGCCAACGTGGAATCGAGATCGACCCTGTCAAAATCAAAGCAATACTGGAGATGAAGCCTCCAAGCAACATTGATGAGATCAGGAGTTTCTTGGGACAAGTCCAATACATCTCTCGGTTCATTAGCAAGCTCACAATGGTCTGCGAGCCAATTTTCAAGAAGCTAAAAAAGGAAGAACACACAAAATGGGACGACAACTGTCAACAAGCATTCGACAAAGTCAAAACCCTACTTACCAATCCACCTGTTCTGATGCCACCCCAGAAAGATCTACCTCTCTCGCTCTACCTAACGACTACACCAAACGCCATGGGCGCCATGCTCGCTCAGGAAGTTAACAACGAAGAAAGAGCAATTTACTACATTAGCAAGAAGTTCCAAGACTACGAGACTCGCTACGAACCTGTGGAGAAAAGCTGCCTCGCTCTAGTCTGGGCCACCAAAAAGCTTAGACATTACCTCCTCGCCACACAACCGCAGTATACTCCCTAATGGATCCACTCAAGTACTTATTTGAAAAACCAGTACTAAACGGCCGCATGGCCAGATGGACGCTACTGCTAGCAGAATATGAGCTCAAATACTTACCTTTGAAAGTCATTAAGGGAAGAGCTGTTTCAGACTTTCTCGCAGAGTATGCCATCATTGAACAACCTAAAATTGACACAACATCATTCCCTGATGATGGAATTTTCGCCGTCGAAACTGAGTACTGGCAACTCTACTTCGATGGAGCCTCGAACTACCGCGGCTATGGCGTGGGAATACTTCTAATATCTCCCAATGGCGATCACACACCCATCTCAATCAAACTCGACTTTAACGTCACCAACAATGCCGCAGAATATGAAGCCTGCATATACGGCCTACAAGCAGCCATGGCCCTCAACATAAAACACCTCAGGGTACACGGAGGCTCCTTCCTAATCATAAATCAAGTAACAGGAGCATGGAAAATCATGAATGAAACCCTAGCAAAATACCAAGCAAAAATACAAGTACTCCTGACAGAATTTGACTGCATAGAATTCTATCACCTCCCAAGGGAAGAAAATCAATTTGCCGACGCACTGTCAAAACTTTCATCCCTCCTCAACATGCCGCCAAACGTTGACACACTACCCATTATCGTCGAAAGACGTGGTGAACCCGCATACATCCACACCATTGACATCGATGAAGCTGAGCACACAGAACCATGGTACCAAGCCATATTCAACTACAAAACAAGCAATTCTTACCCACCTAACACCGACAAGCGAGGCAAGAGAGCCATGGGACAATTACTCAAAAAGACACCACAAGGCACCTTACTCATGTGTGTCGATTACAAGAAAGGGCAGGAAATCATTGCCCAAGTACACGACGGCGAATGTGGCCCACACATGAACGCAAGAGCCCTATGCAAGCAAATCTTACGACTAGGATGGTATTGGACGACTATGGAAGCAGACTGCATTCACTATGTCAAACACTGCCATAATTGTCAAATATTCAGTAACGTGCAACACGTACCTCCTTCACCACTATACACCCTCACATCTCCATGGCCCTTTTCAACCTGGGGCATTGACGTGATAGGCAAAATCCATCCCATCGGAGCAGGAGGACACTGCTTCGTACTAGTAGCAATCGACTATTTCACAAAGTGGGTAGAAGCGGCGTCTTTTCGCACCCTCGGCTCAAAAGAAGTTGCCAAATTTATACAAACAAACATCATATGCCGATACGGCATACCGCACGAGTTTATAAGCGATCAAGGTTCACACTTTCAAGGCGAGGCAGAAGCGATACTTGCCAAATACAGCATACAACATCACAGATCCTCCCCTTACCGACCCCAGACCAAGGAGCCGTAGAGGCAGCAAACAAAACTGTAGTCACCATCCTGGAGAAAATGATCGACAGTTGTCGGGATTGTCCTAACAAAATTCCATTTGCACTATGGGGATATCGCACAACCATACGCACACCCACAGGCATGACGCCTTACTTTCTTACCTATGGCATGCAAGCCGTGCAACCCGTGGAAATCGAAATGAAATCCCTACGAATACTGATGGAAAGTAGCATCCCAGAAGCAGAATGGGCTCGCGAACGCTACGAGCAACTGATGCTCCTGGACGAACGCAGGCTAAATTCTTTAAGCATTGTGCGAATGTACCAAGCACGACTACAAAGAGCATTCAACAAACGAATTCGACCACGAAACATAAAAGTGGGAGATCTAGTGTTGAAATCGATCTTGTAGCGCCACTTCTGTTGACCCACGAGGAAAGTTCAAACCTAATCGGGCGGACCTTACCTCGTCAAAGAAATTTACACAGGCGGAGCGGTCAGACTAACCGACCTAGACGGTCAAGAATTTAACCTAGCAACCAACCTCGATCAGCTGAAGAAATACTACCCCTGAAACGCTTGCAATGTATTTATAACATGCGCATAAACACGATTCCACAGGCCGGCATGCCCCTAAACATGCACATCCATCACAAAAAAGCAAAACACAATTCTACGGGCAGGCATGCCCCTAAACTTGCATTCAAAATAATACAACTCCGAACTACGCCGGCTTGATTCCATTTATATGGATACGTAGGCAGCTTTTTCAAAAGCACAGCCGACATTCAACACAAAATCACATACTCAAAACGTCTCAAGAGTATGGCAAACATAACAGGATTCAAAACACAAAACACGCGTGTCTCTAACCTTAAAAGAAGCAAGGCAAGTTACACAAAAGAGATTTTTGTTTTATTATGCTGGAAAGGGAAACATTTACATTTGGATTTCGCAATTGGGAGCACGAACATTACACTACTAGCACACACGACACCTACAAGCATTACATGATCCCGGCATTACCTTCGGGTTTAGGGAATACAAAAACAAACAAACAACTAACAACAAGCATCCAGATAACATTCTTCGACTGGGAGGAGAACTCAACCCATATGAGAAGCACCATCACTACCATCCTGGCCTGGAGCATTAACCATGATGAAGCCGAGATGACTAAGCTCCGCCTCCATGGACGGTGCGCTTCCAGAACTTGAACTTCCCCGACTTCCACGGCCAAAACGCACTGGGTGGAAGGCCAGGCGTCGGGCGGCTCATTTTGCTCTATAGCGCGGCGGGCCCTTCGGCGAGTAGTTGTGGCCGTAGTCCACCGTATATTCGACCTCGAAGCCCCCACCGTGGCGGCTATCCCAGCCACCTGCCATCGGGGACGCAAAGCCCATCCTCGCGACCATGCATCAGTGATTTGGCTATTAAGCACAACCAAATCCTGGATCGTAGTATCACGCTCGGGATGAGCGAGCATAGCCCATTTGCCTTCACTCTCGGGGGATGAATAAACACCCCAATATCAAAACCGCATAGCATGACTCGAGGACCGCCACCCATCGTGACCGCCTTGCCACGGAGGTAACCTCCCACCATGGCACAACCCAACGAATAGCCGACGCCCTCACAAAGGTGGAGAAGTAGTCACGAGGACGGCCATTGGGACCCATCCACCTCACGCCCCGACTGGTTACGCCTGCCGCCGTGTAGGATACACCGTAAGGGATGGCTCCAAGCACGCTCAAATGTTCCATCAGCCAAAACTGCAAAATGACGGGACAACCACGATAAGCATGCACTCTATTACACGCCCGATCATCTAGGCCTAAGATCGTCTCCGCAAGGATCAACGCCGCAGGGTTGTACCCCATCTCCATCTGCTGCACGACGCAGACCAGACGCGCCTCGCCAAACCCCATCGCGTCCACTGAATCGGGGAACATGAAACAGTGCACAAGGCAAAGGGCCAAAGCCCTCCTGCGAGCAACAGCGCCAATACTCCCATCATCATAATTCATAAACTTTTGACAGAGTCGGATCATATTCAAGCGCCCATCCAGGAACAAGTCCTCCGTCTCGGGCCTCGTCATCTTAAGGAAGTTTTGCATGTTCCTTTGATAACCAAGCTCCTGACGAACACACACTGGAGTCACAGTGCGGGTCCAACCTCCAATGGCAGCAAACTCCTCGACTAGGGGGCAAACCTCCCCGTCAGGGAAGCGAAATACATGGTATGCCAAATCCCAGTAGTGCAGACAGGCATCCAAAAACTCCGGCTCCATCCGAACCTGCCTTAAACCTAGGAATATGCCCAAGCCACAACCCCTGAGGTTCCTCTTCTCGATACCCGATAGCATAGCACACCACATCCTCACAAGTCCCTCCAAATGCTCCATTACTCACAAAAAGGAAAACGCTCTGCAGGATATTATGAATACTATTATAACACGAGTAATGAAGATGCAAGTTAAAACGTAATATGAAGTATGGTTGGAGAGATGGATGAATGAACTAACACGAGCACCCTTTTTATAGGCAACGTCTTCAAGAGGCAACGACACAACATATAATCGCTAGTGAACCAGCGATTAACCAAAAAATCAAAACAAAAAGCCAAAAACAACACAAAAATCGCCAGAAAACAGGCGATTTACACAAAAATCGCCAGATGACTGGCGATTTTCACATAAATCGCCTGTTTTCTGGCGATTTTTGTGAAAATCGTTGGTATACAGGCGATTTTCTGTGCTTTTCCGACATATTTGACGCGACGACTGCACACCGCCTTGCAGCCTACGAGTTGCAGAAAGTTTTTCACAGCCTACGCACCGCTGTTTTTACTTTTTACGACGCATTATCGATTACGTTTCCGATACCCGGCTTTACGTCGTATTGGGTCATTTTGTGATCGACTCTCGACTAATGTTTTGCACATACGCTTCACAAAATTCAACCGTCTCATTTCGCGAGCTCACGTTAAAGCACGACGTTCTTAATTCACACTTTACGAACGTCAAAAACACCTTTTACGGTCTCACAAAATTCAACCGCCACATTTCGTAGGCTTACGTTAAAGCACGACGTTCTTAATTCACATTTTTACGAACCTCAAAAACGCCTTTACGGTCTCACAAAATTCAATCGTCATTTTTCGCAAGATTACGATAAAACACGACATTTTCAATTAACATTTCTATGAGCGTCAAAAGCGTCTTTTACGGACTCAAAATATTTTCTTCAAAATGCATGTTTTATAAAAATCTTACGTATGCATACTCTTATTACGGGTCAGAAAAATCTCAATCGAGATTTGTGTTCTTTTCACGACTAACAATCTAATTGCAGGAACACTAGATGAGCACGTCGCGAAGGTTTCAAGTGAAAACAGCAACACAAGCGGTCGTACTACAAAACGAGGCAAAATAACCAATAAAGCTTCCGGCATCGCACGCATGATCATTAATCACGAAAGCTACGCCAACAGGGGCGCTTACCATAGTCAACAAATACACCTGCTACATAATCAAAGCACGCGTACGAGGTCACGTAACCTACTCATGTCAAGCCATGGACGCGAGTCAACGTCGTACGACTCCTGCAAGTATGACCATACAAAAGTACCAAAACACGCACGCAAGGTCGCAGGGCCTTATCGCGTCAAGCCGCGGCCACAAAAAAGAATGGACCTCACGGGGACTCCTACATGTCCAAATACATACAAATACGACCACAAAATGAAAACAAGTCCATGAAAATACGCCTACGATCCTAGCATACATCCCAAATCAATTAGCTTGATCTCGACGACTGAGCTCCGCGCGCAACGAATCAATCTGAGCACGGTAACCAGCTAGCTCCTGCTCCCGCTGTAGCTCAAATTCCGCTCGCAGACGTGCCTCCTCAGCCCTGGCCCGCCCTAGCTCTATCTGACTCTGCGCGACTGCAGCCTGCAACTCTGAAGCATACTTCTGCGCTTTGCAAAGCGCGACCGCTTTATCATTAAAAGCCACGCGCCACCGGTTAGCTACCCTCCACAAATTCTTGTGGACATCCAGAGTCACCTGCAAACAAATACGGCCTTCATATGCTCAAATCGGGGGCTATAATCAAAAGCAGCTTCAACAAAGTTTGACTAACGATTTTAGGACAAAATCTAACTCAAACTGGGGGCTATAATCAAAAGCAGCTTCAACAAAGTTTGACTAACGATTTTAGGACAAAATCTAACTCAAACTGGGGGCTATAATCAAAAGCAGCTTCAACAAAGTTTGACTAACGATTTTAGGACAAAATCTAACTCAAACTGGGGGCTATAATCAAAAGCAGCTTCATTTCAAGTTTAACTAACGATTTTAGGACAAAATCTAACTCAAACTGGGGGCTATAATCAAAAGCAGCTTCATTTCAAGTTTGACTAACGATTTTGAACAAAATCTAACTCAAATCAGGGCCATAAGCAAAAGCAGCTTCAACAAAGCTTGACTAATGATTTTAGGACAAAATCTTACTCAAGCTGGGGGCTATATACTACATAAAACGCAAACACAGAATATAAGTCATACCTGCTTCACCCGGGGGCTCCAACTATCCATGCCAGCGTCAGTCACCGCAGATAAGTACTGCGGCAGTGGCATCGAATGCCGACAGCCATCATCATGCTCAAAATCCAGACGCTCATAGAAAGGAGGAGGCTGAACCTCAAGGTCAGGATCACGTGGCTACAAAATACAAAAATCACGATCAATTTTTGCTTTTTAAACAAGTAATGTACACAAGCAAACGCAAAAACAACAGCAAACCTCAATAACAAAGAGCGCCAAAGCAAGACGCGCCACGATTTAATAATCCTCATCCGGCCTCAAGAGAATCTGACTCACCCTCGTGATATACATCACGATTTAACATCGACATCCGGCTGCGAACAAAAAGGACCTTAGGAGGAGATGCAGGCACAACAAACTTACCCCTGGTCGTCTGCGCTGACAGACGCTCACCTAAGAACCAATAGGAGTCATACTGAGTTGCGATGTACAACCTCTGTGTATCGCGAAAAGCAAAGCGAGTCGCGATCGACACAGGGATATCCGCATAATTTGCCCAAGGGTTACGAACGAACTGCAGAAAAAGGAAATAAATCAAGACCTGCAACCACAATCAAAGCAGGAACACAAAGCATAAAAAGGAATACGGACTCTTTATACCTTATCAACAGTCATCCCGTTGAACCGCGCTCGAGCATCCTCATAGGTCAAGCGAATACCTTTCCTATTTGCCGTCGCATCTGGCGTGAAGCAGGGTACTCCGCCTTCACGGAAAACGTGTCGGGAAGCAGCGACGGGAAATGAGCATAACACCAGGACTACACAAAAACAGAAAATGCATCACTAAAGGAAGGGAAAACAGTAGCAAAGCAATAGGGCATCACAGAAAGGAAAGAGCAAAACAAACACACCTCCATCAGCAAGCGGGGCCAACCAAGGGCGGTTGAGACCCATCATCGATCCGATCCAGGTAACCGCGTCCCTGCAGAATCGAATCAGGAGACCCATAGCAGGAGTAACCCAGTCAAAATCACCCAATCTGGACAAGTCCCTCAGCGCCATTAAAACAGCAGCTGACGCCCGCTCTCCTTTATCCCCAAAGTGAGTGGACGTCAGAAACCACCATAGCCACAACCGAGCATTCTGCTCATGACTAACCTCGCTCACCTGCTTCTTTCCCTTGCCCTTAAAATAATCATCAAACCATGATGTCCGAGGCTGAAAAGTGTGCCTCTCATCCCTCGCACACCTAATACCACCCCCGATCAAACGGACAACCGTAGGGCTCGAGATAGCAGGGCGTACTCTGTCCCACTTAATCACCTCATCTCCATGGGGAAGCCCCGAAACAATCGCAAGAGACGAGAAAGTAATACCAACCTCGTACCCTGGCATATGGAACGTGTTAGTAGTGTCCCAAAACCTGTCTAGCAACGCTCGAAGCACAGAAAGATGAGAATTCACATTCTTCTTACGCGCCTCCTTCCACTTTGTCACCAACGGACCAAAGGCTGTGCCAAGGATTATTTTCTGTGACTCAGGAGACAACTTCTTGTTAAAACAATCTATGACAGTACGAAAACCGGAAAAGGTCCTCATATTACCCAGCTCGAAGCCAACCTTCACCCGGGTAGACAAATGCTCCATGGTGTTCCAAACTAAGCTTACACCATCCCAGTCCTTGGCAACCTTCGCCCACAGTCTCGGGCCATGAGGAAACGATGGCCTCAAGCCCAGCTCATCAACCACGCCCATGAACATATTTTGCGCAGCAGCCGGCCCGGCATCGGCACCAGCCTCACCACCTACACTGACCAAAGAAATGGCAAAGACCACCTCCAACATTACCTGCAACCTCAGCCGCCTCATCCACAACCTGCTCATCATCCTCTTGCTCCTCCTCGGGCTCAGGAATGTCCTCAAAAGCATCCTCAAGTCGACGAGGAGGACCACGTCTCGGCTTATCAACGGCAGGATCATCTTCCTCCTCAGCCTCGTCAGAACTCACCTCCCCTGAAACACCAGCACTACTATCCTCACCTCGCTCACAACTACCACTAGCCTCTGGCCGCACGGCGACCCGCGGCGTCCGAACACCACCCTCAGTACCACCAACAACATCAGCTACTTTACGCTTCCTACTAGGCCTATCATTCTTGCGTCCATCCCCACGACCTTTACCTCGACCCTTCCCGGCAGACACCAATGGCTCAGGAACCCCACGTCCACGCCCAACGCCATGCAAAGGTACAGGCTCGGCTCCAAGCCCACTAACAGAAGGCCTAGGCAACTCGACAGCAGCCCCACGTCCACCTACGGAAGGCATAGGTAACTCTACGGCCGGCTCCACAGGAACCCCGGTCATGTCTGCGACACGCCCTGCATCACCAACAGAAAGTCCTGTCGGCTCTACGGTAGTGCTGTGCTCGCTAATAGAGGGCATAGGAGACTGCAGAGCGACCCACAGTACCTCGTTCCCTGGCGTCAAAATAGGAGGAGTTTTGAACAGATCAGACTGCGACGGACCTTCAGAAGTCGCCAAGTGATGACGCAGCTCGGACATTGGGGTACGCTCCTCCCCGGTAACAGTAAAGTCAATGTTCTCGATGACATCTTGCATAGCACTGGTCGTAGGTATCACGATCTCAGGGTCACCTGCATAGATTCAAGAACAATCTTAAGCTACGCAGCCATATGATGATACAAAAATGCAATTCAATTTAAGCAAGTTCATGACCAACAGAAGGATGCACATGCACAAAAGTAACAGAAAAACAAGCCTTAGGCCTATCTTTGACAGAAAGGGCTAAAAGGCGAAAAGAAATACAGAAATGCATTTTTAATGACACAGAGACGATATCTACGTTATACGCGTTTAATCCAAGGAACAAGGATGCACAAGAACAGAGAAAAATCAAGCAAAACAGCAAAAAGCAAGCCTCAAGCCTATCTTTGACAGAAAAGGTTAAAACGAAGCAGGAACCCGAAAATGCATATTTTGTGACAAATATACAATATACACGACATGCACAGCAAACCTGAAGAGCAACGGTATGCAAAAGCAAAGAAGAAGCAAATGAAACAACGAAAAGCAGACTTTAGGCCAAATTTTGACAGATAAGGCCGAAACAATGTGGGAGCGCAGAAATACATATATTATGACACGTATGCAATGTATACGTCATACACAACCAAGACAAAGAGCTAGAAAGGATAAAAATGACTAGAAACCAAACAAAACAACAGAAAATACGCTTTAGGCTTATTTTTGTCAGATAAGGCTAAAATGGCGCAGAGACACAGAAATACCCGATGCATGACACGATATGACATACAAGTCATAACGAACACCCACAAAAAGTTTCGTACAAAAATCATGTCCCGAACACCTCGACTGAATAGCTTTTGTAAACCACGCGCAAACTACAAAAACAACCTTTTTATGGCCTTTTCTTGACCAGAGAAGCCCTAACCTCCCACGAACCAACACTTTAGCCAACCCAAACAGCTTAGATGACAATACGTCCTAGACTCGAAGCACGAGAAGCAAGGAAAACGGTTTCAAGAAGCCTAGCTCAATTACACAAAAACGCTCCAAAACGCTCCGAAACGCTCCAAAACACCTCCAAATCACGCATGCTCAACAAAAATGGGCAAGCCATACACCATACAAGTCATCATGACCCAAGACAAAAAATTTCGACAAGTTTCGGGACCGAAAATTTCGACCCATGAAACCGTCTCCACACAAAAACACACGAAAATTACGGATTTTCAAACCGCTTTCCACACACAAGACACCCATAGCCTTGTCATTAGCATACAACTACATTTCAAAAACAACCAAGCCAATCGGTGTCGTTTTACACGACAAAAACAGAGCAAAACCCCGACGAAACCCCCTGTCACACGGTTTTTAGCCCAAAAAACCCGACTTTCGCGCCAATTTCGACGAAACAAATTTACCCAAGCATTATACTACTAATTTGTAACCTACATTGAAATGTTGAGCATATTCCGAGACGAAAAACGAAAAATGACCAAAATGCCCTTGGCCTTCTACACGAAAAACAGCCCTAATACACGGGTTTTTCACATACAATCACCAACAATGGCGAGGCAAGTCTCATAGTACTCTCAAGCATCGATTTCAAGTGACAAAGATGGCTAAATTCGAAACATGCAAAACAAATCGACATAAACCCTAAAAAAACGAATTTTCAGTTAAAACCGACTCAAATCGACTTCAAAACACGAATTAACAACTTGATTGAGTGCATACCTTGGTCCATTGCGAATCGTAGGAGTCGAAATCACGAATTTTGGTTGAGAAATCGCTGAGAACAAGTTTTTTCGATTAAGTGATGTTTGTGTGTGTGTTATCGGCTGCCTTGCTCTCTTCCCCTTCCCGTGTTTTTGAACCAAAAATGGCACACACACACTAAATCGCCAGAGCTCTGGCGATTAAGTGGTCAGGCACGGGTCAATTTTTAGTTTAGACTTGTTATTACGGTCCATTACGCTATTAATTCACTCTTTTATGCGCTACTATGATAAAACACGAGAATACACATGCTCGTTACAAACCGAGAGCCCGAATTTCACAAAATAACAACACATATACACTCTTTACGAGTCACAAAATCAAAATACGTATACTCATCACGAGTTAAATACGTATATTTTCAAAAACAAATACGCTCTATATGAGTTAAAAATCAAAATACGTATATTTCCCACCAGTTAAATACGTATATTTTCAAAAAACAAATACACTCTTTACGAATCACAAAATCAAAATACGTATACTCCTCACGAGTTAAATACGTATATTTTCAAAAACAAATACACTCTTTACGAGTCACAAATCAAAATACGTATACTCCTCACGAGTTAAATACGTATATTTTCAAAAACAAATACACTCTTTACGAGTCACAAATCAAAATACGTATACTCCTCACGAGTTAAATACGTATATTTTCAAAAACAAGTACACTCTTTACGAGTCACAAAATCAAAATACGTATATTTCCCACAAGTTAAATACGTATATTTTCAAAAACAAATACACTCTTTACGAGTCACAAATCAAAATACGTATACTCCTCGCGAGTTAAATACGTATATTTTAAAAAACAAGTACACTCTTTACGAGTCACAAATCAAAATACGTATACTCCTCGCGAGTTAAATACGTATATTTTCAAAAACAAGTACACTCTTTACGAGTCACAAAATCAAAATACGTATATTTCCCACAAGTTAAATACGTATATTTTCGAAAACAAATACACTCTTTACGAGTCACAAATCAAAATACGCATACTCCTCACGAGTTAAATACGTATATTTTCAAAAACAAGTACACTCTTTACGAGTCACAAATCAAAATACGTATACTCCTCACGAGTTTAAATACGTATATTTTCGAAAACAAATACACTCTTTACGAGTCACAAATCAAAATACGTATACTCCTCACGAGTTAAATACGTATATTTTCAAAAACAAGTACACTCTTTACGAGTCACAAATCAAAATACGTATACTCCTCACGAGTTTAAATACGTATATTTTCAAAAACAAATACACTCTTTACGAGTCACAAAATCAAAATACGTATATTTCCCACAAGTTAAATACGTATATTTTCAAAAACAAATACACTTTTTACAAGTTATAAATCAAAATACGTATACTCCTCGCGAGTTAAATACGTATACTTTTCAAAACAAATACACCCTTTGCGAGTTACAAATCACAATACGTATACTCCTCACGAGTTAAATACGTATATTCCTCAAATACACACACTTTTTACGCCAACAAAATATACACTTCTTATTTCGAATCAAGGATGCAGAAACACAGATTTTCTTTGCACATCAAGAACGCTAACACCCATTCTCTCTGCGAGAAGAAAAGGCAAATCACAGATACACAAGCAAGCACGCAGCAAGCATGCGAGACGCAGGATATGGCCAAGCTACAAAACGCCATCAAATGACATCTAAGCAACAACAGGCCGGCAAGCCCTTAAACATGCAGGACCGTCATGTCCTTAAACATGCTGTCCCTCCCCGCATTCCCGGCGCTAAGTCCTCGTCTCTCCCCGAGACACATACTTAGCGTCGCCAGGTAGTATCGAGACTGTAATGGTCCGGATACTATCTTCTAAGTTTGACTAGCGCTTTAGTCCAAGCTCAGTCAAACTGGGGGCTCTGTAGATACCCGTATCCGTACCCCCCAAAAGCAAACCCGATGACGAAAAGGACTTTCATGCATGTTTTAAAATGAGACAAAACGGTACATAAGTGTCTAAAACATTTTAGTCATTTTTAACGTATTAATTTGAATTTGCATATTTCGTAAAAATGAATATTAATTTAGTCATTTTAAATCGTAAGTCAACACAATACACACAAACACGAGACATACACGCCTCACAAAATGGCCCGAAAATACAAAAACAACCCAAGCACACAGAAACGGCCTAAAACACACAAAATGGCCCAAGCACCCGAGCGGGCCAAAATGCGCCCCGGGTCACATTCTTACAAAACAAAATCCCACAAAGTCGTAAAATAATGCATTACAATATTATTTTACTTCGAGCCAAGATCGAAAAACACGACGTAAAACCGAAACACGAAACACGAAACACGAAACACGAAAATCGGAGCCAAATAAAACAAGTTGACCAATCAACTTGTACAAGTTGATGATCCAAGGCACTCAAAGTCAAGCAAATTGCTCGACAAAAGCCTCACACCTACGAAAACATGTCATACAAAATACGGCGCTACAATGTGTCAGAAACAGGCCAAAAAATCGCCAGTAAAAATCGCCTGAATACTGGCGATTTTTTGGAAAATCGCCAGTATACAGGCGATTTTCCTGGCCTGTTCTGACATTCTGGCGATTTTTCACTTAATCGTTGGTTCTCTGGCGATTTTCTGAGCAATTAGGCATAAAACACGAAGCATTTGCTATAAATAGCAGCCCTTACTCGACCCAAATCATCAACAACTTACATCAAATACATCAAAAAACACAATCAATTCTTACAACACTCTCTAATCAATTCAATTCAATACAATACTTATACTCACAAAAGCCTCTCGCAGGAACACTAGATGAGCACGTCGCGAAGGTTTCAAGTGAAAACAGCAACACAAGCGGTCGTACTACAAAACGAGGCAAAATAACCAATAAAACTTCCGGCATCGCACGCATGATCATTAATCACGAAAGCTACGCCAACAGGGGCGCTTACCATAGTCAACAAATACACCTGCTACATAATCAAAGCACGCGTACGAGGTCACGTAACCTACTCACGTCAAGCCATGGACGCGAGTCAACGTCGTACGACTCCTGCAAGTATGACCATACAAAAGTACCAAAACACGCACGCAAGGTCGCAGGGCCTTATCGCGTCAAGCCGCGGCCACAAAAAAGAATGGACCTCACGGGGACTCCTACATGTCCAAATACATACAAATACGACCACAAAATGAAAACAAGTCCATGAAAATACGCCTACGATCCTAGCATACATCCCAAATCAATTAGCTTGATCTCGACGGTCGAGCTCGCGGCGCAGCGAATCAATCGAGCACGGTAACGGCTAGCTCCTGCTCCATTGTAGCTCAAATTCCGCTCGTGACGTGCCTCCTCGACTGGCCGCCCTAGCTCTATCGACTCTGGCATTGCGACTGCACCTCTGATGCATACTTCTGCGCTTTGCAAAGCGCGACCGCTTTATCATTAAAAGCCACGCGCCACCGGTTAGCTACCCTCCACAAATTCTTGTGGACATCCAGAGTCACCTGCAAACAAATACGGCCTTCATATGCTCAAATCGGGGGCTATAATCAAAAGCAGCTTCAACAAAGTTTGACTAACGATTTTAGGACAAAATCTAACTCAAACTGGGGGCTATAATCAAAAGCAGCTTCAACAAAGTTTGACTAACGATTTTAGGACAAAATCTAACTCAAACTGGGGGCTATAATCAAAAGCAGCTTCAACAAAGTTTGACTAACGATTTTAGGACAAAATCTAACTCAAACTGGGGGCTATAATCAAAAGCAGCTTCATTTCAAGTTTAACTAACGATTTTAGGACAAAATCTAACTCAAACTGGGGGCTATAATCAAAAGCAGCTTCATTTCAAGTTTGACTAACGATTTTGAACAAAATCTAACTCAAACTGGGGGCCATAAGCAAAAGCAGCTTCAACAAAGCTTGACTAATGATTTTAGGACAAAATCTTACTCAAGCTGGGGGCTATATACTACATAAAACGCAAACACAGAATATAAGTCATACCTGCTTCACCCGGGGGCTCCAACTATCCATGCGGCGTCGATCCGCATGAGATAAATCTGCGGCAGTGGCATCGAATGCCGACAGCCATCATCATGCTCAAAATCCAGACGCTCATAGAAAGGAGGAGGCTGAACCTCAAGGTCAGGATCACGTGGCTACAAAATACAAAAATCACGATCAATTTTTGCTTTTTAAACAAGTAATGTACACAAGCAAACGCAAAAACAACAGCAAACCTCAATAACAGCAGGCGCCAAAGCAAGACGCGCCCACGACGAATAATCCTCATCCAGCCTCAGCAGAGAATCCGACTCACCCTCGTGATATACATCACGACGAACATCAGCATCCGGCGTCTGAACAAAAAGGACCTTAGGAGGAGATGCAGGCACAACAAACTTACCCCTGGTCGTCTGCGCTGACAGACGCTCACCTAAGAACCAATAGGAGTCATACTGAGTTGCGATGTACAACCTCTGTGTATCGCGAAAAGCAAAGCGAGTCGCGATCGACACAGGGATATCCGCATAATTTGCCCAAGGGTTACGAACGAACTGCAGAAAAAGGAAATAAATCAAGACCTGCAACCACAATCAAAGCAGGAACACAAAGCATAAAAAGGAATACGGACTCTTTATACCTTATCAACAGTCATCCCGTTGAACCGCTCGAGCATCCTCATAGGTCAAGCGAATCCCTTTCCTATTTGCCGTCCCATTGGCGTGAAAAGCAGGGTACTCCGCCTTCACGGAAAACGTGTCGGGAAGCAGCGACGGGAAATGAGCATAACACCAGGACTACACAAAAACAGAAAATGCATCACTAAAGGAAGGGAAAACAGTAGCAAAGCAATAGGGCATCACAGAAAGGAAAGAGCAAAACAAACACACCTCCATCAGCAAGCCAGGGCCAACCAAGGACGGTTGAGACCCATCATCGATCCGATCAGGCCGAACCGCGTCCCTGCAGAATCGAATCAGGAGACCCATAGCAGGAGTAAGCCAGTCAAAATCACCCAATCTGGACAAGTCCTTCAGCGCCATTAAAACAGCAGTTGACGCCCGCTCTCCTTTATCCCCAAAGTGAGTGGACGTCAGAAACCACCATAGCCACAACCGAGCATTCTGCTCATGACTAACCTCGCTCACCTGCTTCTTTCCCTTGCCCTTAAAATAATCATCAAACCATGATGTCCGAGGCTGAAAAGTGTGCCTCTCATCCCTCGCACACCTAATACCACCCCCGATCAAACGGACAACCGTAGGGCTCGAGATAGCAGGGCGTACTCTGTCCCACTTAATCACCTCATCTCCATGGGGAAGCCCCGAAACAATCGCAAGAGACGAGAAAGTAATACCAACCTCGTACCCTGGCATATGGAACGTGTTAGTAGTGTCCCAAAACCTGTCTAGCAACGCTCGAAGCACAGAAAGATGAGAATTCACATTCTTCTTACGCGCCTCCTTCCACTTTGTCACCAACGGACCAAAGGCTGTGCCAAGGATTATTTTCTGTGACTCAGGAGACAACTTCTTGTTAAAACAATCTATGACAGTACGAAAACCGGAAAAGGTCCTCATATTACCCAGCTCGAAGCCAACCTTCACCCGGGTAGACAAATGCTCCATGGTGTTCCAAACTAAGCTTACACCATCCCAGTCCTTGGCAACCTTCGCCCACAGTCTCGGGCCATGAGGAAACGATGGCCTCAAGCCCAGCTCATCAACCACGCCCATGAACATATTTTGCGCGGCCGGCCGGCCGACATCGGCGCGACCTCACCACCTCACGGCGCGGCGGTAGCGGCACCACCTCCAACATTACCTGCAACCTCAGCCGCCTCATCCACAACCTGCTCATCATCCTCTTGCTCCTCCTCGGGCTCAGGAATGTCCTCAAAAGCATCCTCAAGTCGACGAGGAGGACCACGTCTCGGCTTATCAACGGCAGGATCATCTTCCTCCTCAGCCTCGTCAGAACTCACCTCCCCTGAAACACCAGCACTACTATCCTCACCTCGCTCACAACTACCACTAGCCTCTGCTGCACGACGACCACGCGTCCGAACACCACCCTCAGTACCACCAACAACATCAGCTACTTTACGCTTCCTACTAGGCCTATCATTCTTGCGTCCATCCCCACGACCTTTACCTCGACCCTTCCCGGCAGACACCAATGGCTCAGGAACCCCACGTCCACGCCCAACGCCATGCAAAGGTACAGGCTCGGCTCCAAGCCCACTAACGAAGGCGCCAGGCAACTCGACAAAGACCCCACGTCCACCTACTGAAGGCATAGGTAACTCTACTACGGCTCCACGGGAACCGGTCATGTCTGCGACACGCCCTGCATCACCAACAGAAGGTCCTGTCGGCTCTACGGTAGTGCTGTGCTCGCTAATAGAGGGCATAGGAGACTCTGGAACAGCCCCCTGTACCTCGTTCCCTGGCGTCAAAATAGGAGGAGTTTTGAACAGATCAGACTGCGACGGACCTTCAGAAGTCGCCAAGTGATGACGCAGCTCGGACATTGGGGTACGCTCCTCCCCGGTAACAGTAAAGTCAATGTTCTCGATGACATCCTGCATAGCACTGGTCGTAGGTATCACGATCTCAGGGTCACCTGCATAGATTCAAGAACAATCTTAAGCTACGCAGCCATATGATGATACAAAAATGCAATTCAATTAAAGCAAGTTCATGACCAACAGAAGGATGCACATGCACAAAAGTAACAGAAAAGCAAGCCTTAGGCCTATCTTTGACAGAAAGGGCTAAAAGGCGAAAAGAAATACAGAAATGCATTTCTAATGACACAGAGACGATATCTACGTTATACGCGTTTAATCCAAGGGACAAGGATGCACAAGAACAGAGAAAAATCAAGCAAAACAGCAAAAAGCAAGCCTCAAGCCTATCTTTGACAGAAAAGGTTAAAACGAAGCAGGAACCCGAAAATGCATATTTTGTGACAAATATACAATATACACGACATGCACAGCAAACCTGAAGAGCAACGGTATGCAAAAGCAAAGAAGAAGCAAATGAAACAACGAAAAGCAGACTTTAGGCCAAATTTTGACAGATAAGGCCGAAACAATGTGGGAGCGCAGAAATACATATATTATGACACGTATGCGATGTATACGTCATACACAACCAAGACAAAGAGCTAGAAAGGATAAAAATGACTAGAAACCAAACAAAACAACAGAAAATACGCTTTAGGCTTATTTTTGACAGATAAGGCTAAAATGGCGCAGAGACACAGAAATACCCAGTGCATGACACGTATACGACATACAAGTCATAACGAACACCCACAAAAAGTTTCGTACAAAAATCATGTCCCGAACACCTCGACTGAATAGCTTTTGTAAACCACGCGCAAACTACAAAAACAACCTTTTTATGGCCTTTTCTTGACCAGAGAAGCCCTAACCTCCCACGAACCAACACTTTAGCCAACCCAAACAGCTTACATGACAATATGTCCTAGACTCGAAGCACGAGAAGCAAGGAAAACGGTTTCAAGAAGCCTAGCTCAATTACACAAAAACGCTCCAAAACGCTCCGAAACGCTCCAAAACACCTCCAAATCACGCATGCTCAACAAAAATGGGCAAGCCATACACCATACAAGTCATCATGACCCAAGACAAAAAATTTCGACAAGTTTCGGGACCGAAAATTTCGACCCAAGAAACCGTCTCCACACAAAAACACACGAAAATTACGGATTTTCAAACCGCTTTCCACACACAAGACACCCATAGCCTTGTCATTAGCATACAACTACATTTCAAAAACAACCAAGCCAATCGGTGTCGTTTTACACGACAAAAACAGAGCAAAACCCCGACGAAACCCCCTGTCACACGGGTTTTTAGCCCAAAAAACCCGACTTTCGCGCCAATTTCGACGAAACAAATTTACCCAAGCATTATACTACTAATGGGTAACCTACATTGAAATGTTGAGCATATTCCGAGACGAAAAACGAAAATGACCAAAATGCCCTTGGCCTTCTACACGAAAAACAGCCCTAATACACGGGTTTTTCACATACAATCACCAACAATGGCGAGGCAAGTCTCATAGTACTCTCAAGCATCGATTTCAAGTGACAAAGATGGCTAAATTCGAAACATGCAAAACAAATCGACATAAACCCTAAAAAAACGAATTTTCAGTTAAAACCGACTCAAATCGACTTCAAAACACGAATTAGCAACTTGATTGAGTGCATACCTTGGTCCATTGCGAATCGTAGGAGTCGAAATCACGAATTTTGGTTGAGAAATCGCTGAGAACAAGTTTTTTCGATTAAGTGATGTTTGTGTGTGTGTTTTCGGCTGCCTTGCTCTCTTCCCCTTCTGTGGAACCCGGGATCGGACCCAACTCGGCGTCTTGCTTAAGGGCGGATTTTAAAGTTAAAAAAGATTAAGTTGGAAAAACCTTTAAGAACTGTTATGGAGTCGCCACCTATTTATCGCGGAAAATAGGAACCTGCTACCATGTTCTAAGTTAAAAACATGTTCTTAGATTTTGGAGCACGCCGACACCCCTAGATCTAAGGCTTGTGAAACCAGATTGGATTCGGGGTGAGGGTACTTTAGAAAAAGAGTTATTCAAATAATGATTTATGAAAACCTTTTAGAAAAGCCTATGTAAAAATAGCCTCTACTGACCTAGAACAATCCTTGTAAGATGATATTTGAGCCAATGTTATCGCTACGTACAAGTGCGATAAGTTTGTAAAAGAATGCAGATGCAGATGCAAAAAGATTGATTGAAACCCTCAGTTTAGCATGTTTAACTTGTTAACGAATACGGTTCAGTTAAAGGTCGAATTCATTGTTTAAGTTGATTTAATGCAAAATAAGAAGGGTGCAAGATGCATGCAAATAAAATAAAGTTCAATTGTCCATTGGTTTATTTTATAAGGTCGGTTGCTTATGCGACTTTGGCGTGTCATCGGATATGGAGTGTACCCGAAGTAATAAGAAGACTTGGAATGCAAGCCCGCTCGGTGCCAAAGCCGGGGGGGGCGCTAAAGTGTAGACCCCTTTGTTAGTCCATAGAAAATAAGAAAAAGCTTTGATCCAAGTGGATCGGTACCTACCTTGTCCTGACGCTTCAGATCTGGGCAGAGCTTCGCTTCTTGAACTAGAAAGGAGGATGAATTCAACACGGGATGGTGTGTTGAACTCAAGGTTTTGAGTGCTTGAGGCTTTTGTGGATGCAAAGGGGATTTGTGTGAGAGAGAGAGGTGTATTCTGATTGTAAATTGTGATTTCGAGGTCAGGGTATAGGGGTGTATATATACTAAAAACCTCGGAGAAATTAGGAAACCGGGGATAAAAACAGGCCAAGGAACCGCATAGGCTTATGCGGTTGCTTGGGCAAACCGCATAGCCTTATGCGGTTGCCTACCCAAACCGCATAGGGTTATGCGGTTTGAGGGTCTGGTTTTTGTGTAGTTTCCAAGTTTCGGTTGCATAAAATCTTTGAAAGATACAGTATAATTTCGTGCGTGAAGCTCAAGAAAACAGCTAGGATATTCCTGAGATATTTTGTGGTGTTCAGGGCTTTGGAGTGCGGGCCAAAGGCTTGGGTTTGGGCTCGGTTTCGGGCCCGAGACCCGGAAAAATGAAAAAGGGTGTATTTGCATAGATTTGTGAAATAAGCTAAGACGTGAAGCTGTATTTTGTGTGAGAGGGTGCTAAATAGCGGTTTTAGCTACCGGGCCTAAATTTAGGAATTTAGGAATGCTGAATTAGACCTTGTTAATGTAAAAGGGCCAATTGTAGTGTAAATGCGAAGCTCATACCAAATGAAGCCGGACGAGGACCTAGCTAGACTCCAAATGGACAAAATGAACGTTATTTAAGTGCGATGTGACGCGACCTAAACCATTTTAACATTTAAAACGACTCAAAATGAATTCGACATTAGTTAGAACCGTATAAGTCAACGTTAAAGCATGCGTAATAAAAGTCCGTGTTACATCACAGGGTTTTGTTTGGGAGGGTACGGATATGGGTATCCACAGAGCCCCCAGTTTGACTGAGCTCGGACTAGAGCGCTAGTCAAACTCCACGACCATATCCGGACCATTACAGTCTCGATATGATCACGAACGGCGAAGCATGTGTCCATGGGTGAGACGAGGACTTGAACCAAGGGCTAAGCGGGCGACGTGCGCATTTTAAGGACTTGGCGGTCCGTGCATGCTATAAGGGCCTGCCGGCCTGCAGAGTGCCTTCGTCGTGCTTGTTGTACTGTCGTTGCCTTTGCGCTGCTTGGTATCGTCGTCTTGTATATGTTAGGTATCGTATAGTGCTGCTGCTTGTAGCGTCTTCGTATGGTCTCGTGAAAGAGCGCATGTGCTGCAATGCGTGGGGGCTAAAGTGCAAGGGTGTGAGTGTATCTGGGCTGGATGTATGGCCTCGTGAAGAGTGCATCCGTGAAGGTTGTAGTGCTTGTGCAAGGGTGTTCTTGTGCCATGGGTTCGTGCTTGGATGTGCTTTGTAGGACGCTTGTGCTTAAACTTGCCGAGGAGCGTTTATGCTTGTAGTTAAATGCTTGCTGTAGAGTGCTTGTTGTAGAGTGCTTGTGCTTGGAGTTAGGTGTATATTACAGAGTGCATGTGCTTGGGCTCGCCGAGGAGTGTCTGTGTAGTTGTAGTTGCATATGATCGCCTCCCGTGGTGGAGAAAATGATGTAGTGCTCGTGAAGAGCGTTCGTGCTTCTGCTTCTGTACCGTATATTAAATGCTTAATATACGCGTATGGCGGATGTGAGTGATGCCTTGACCCAAGCATGGGACGTACTTGGAGTTGTATAGGGGCTAGGATGAATTAGGAATCGAAAAGTAGACGTAAAACGAGAAAAAACCGAGAAAAACCACAGGACCAAACCGCATAGCCTTATGCGGTTCATGGGGCAAACCGCATAAGGTTATGCGGTTTCCCTTGTTGGCAGCTGGGGGCTATATAAGGCACGAGAGCACCGTGAGTGAGGTTCTTTATAACATTTTCGGTTTCTATCTCATAAAAACACCATTTTTCGATTTCTCAACCGTTTTTGCTCGTTTTTCTTGCGTTGCTTTGCTATGGAACGAGGTAATGCTCCATTTCAACTTGCTTTTACGTTATTTGTTGTTGTAATTAGCTAGTTTTGCTTTGAAATGTTGAAAAGACGGGTTTTGAATGAAAACCCGAGTTTTGCTTGAAATTTGCCGTTTGGATGCTTGAAATTGACGTCATTGTGTTGCATTATGCCTTGTGAACGTGTATGTGTGAATTGATTGTGATTTAGACCGTCTTTGTGTGAAAAACGTCCAAATTAGGTTTCGGGCCCGAAAACGAACCCGGATTTTCCGACCCGGAATTTCAGTTAAACTTCGGTGTAGGATGCCCATAGCGAGTATAGCATGCCTATAACGTTAGTTTTGCGAAAATGTCGAGTTAAGGCTTTCAAATCGCCGTGTTAAGTCGTAGTTATACGGAGTAATTAAGGCGAATTGGGGGTTTTTGATCGGGGTGACCAAAATGCAATTGCTTGTAATGGGTTGTTGTTGGGGACCATTATGGCGCGTAGAAACCATAAAGTTGCGATTTGGAAATGTAGAGAACGGTTTTCGGCTTAATTGTGAATTAGGCCTAAAAATGCTCCGTAGGGGTATTAGTATAATGTGTTAAGGGAATGTATATGTATTATGTGAGTATTATTGGTGTGTACTTGCGTATATGAGTATGCCAGGTTGTATGCTTGCATGTATTAAAGCTGTATGTATTGGTTGTGTTTGGTTGCAGGAGAAGGTTCTAGTCGTATTACGAGATCGAGATCCCGTAAGAGTGCTAGTTCGAGACGCAGGAGCCTCCAGCTCGAGCGGCTTAAGGCGTACACGTAGTGAGAGGGAAGCTGACCCTCGTGATCTGCCCACGAGACGTGGTCAGTCACGAGGTAGGGGTCGTGGGAGAAATGTTCCTGTGCGTGATCCTGAGGACGAGCTTGCTCAAGAGCTGGTGGATGAGCTGGAAGCTGAGATGGAGGTTGCTGAGGAGGAGGTCGAGGAGGTTGCGGAGGTTGCGCCTAGGGCGAGTAGCTCTAGGCCGCGAAAGTCACGTGCGAACAGGGCTTTCGCGAAGGGTTGGGATGGTCACAACCTTCTGCTTGCTCCGGAGAGACATGTTTCCTATCGAGCGACGATGGGTTGGGACAAGGGCCCGATGAGGACTTTCTCGGGCGTCTCGTCCGCGATGTGTGCTTTTGAGGAGAGGCTTGCTCCGAGGGCGCAAGCTTGGGTGTTGCGTAGTGCTTTTGGCCCGTTGGTTGGCCATTGGAGGGAGATTGCGAGGAAGAAGCAGACGGCGAACCTGATGTTGATCAGGGCCTTCATGGATAGGTATTGGGACACCACGACGACGTTCCATATGCCCGGCTTTGAGGCCGGCATTACCTTGTCTGAGTACGCGGTCATAACGGGGCTGCCGTTTGGGGATCGCGACATGGATTTTGAGTTTGCGCCGTCCGTTGTGGACGAGGTTGTGACTGATGCAGTTGGTGGTGGTTTGGAGGTGATTTGTGGGGGTGCGCCACCCTATACCTTCAAGACAAGCTATATCTTGGAGTATTTTGAGGGGAAGACCGAGTATGGCCCCTCGGAGTGGAGCGACGAGCAGAATGCTCGTATGTGGTTGTGGTGGTTTGTGAGCGCCGTGTACTTGGCCGGCGACAAGGGCGAGCGGGCATCGACATCGGTCCTTATGCATCTCCTGGATTGGAATGCAATTGGGACGTTTGACTGGGTGACGCCGTCTCTGGGCTTGTGCATTCGCCGCATGGATGCTTTGTGAGACCGCGGTCATGGATCGAGGGTCGCGATCGCCCTTGGTCGCGCTGGCCGCTTGATGGAGGTGCGTATTGATTTTGTTTTGTCTTAGGTGCATTGTTGCTTTGTTTTTGTCGTCTTTTGTCCTTGTAACACGCTTTTGTTTCTTGTGCGCAATCGTGGATTCTTAGCCACTTTCCTTTCTCGCTTCCCCACATCTTTGTCGCGGATCGTGAGGAGTACCGTGATGCGTGCGATTGGGGTACGTCTGGCCGTCTTTGCGTTTAATTGGTCGTATGATGATGTTAGGGATCGTCTGAACCGGATGCGATTTGATGAGGTTTGTGCTTGAACCATTTTAAATAGAGTGTACTTAAAATGATTGTATCGTATCTGTATTTGTGAGCGTGTTTGTCTTGTCTTTGTTTGTAGTTCGTGCCGTTCCCGTGGGGCCAGTACAGGGATATTCCTGAGGGCATTGGGGCTAGGTTTGCGGTGCGAGAGACCCAGCGCCTATACATAGCGACGCCTTATGGATCGGTTTGGTATCTTGGAGAGCGTTTGGTCTTTCAGGCAGGGTGGCCAGCTCCGGTGGTGCCTAGGGATCCGCCGAGGGTCCTGTTTGAGCGAGGGGTTTCTGCTCAGGATCGTGTGGCGTTGTATGGAGAGGGAGAGTCAGTGAGCCTCCTCTGTCCTGAGGAAGACTATGCCCATTTTGCTGAGTCTCGGCTTGCTTGTGGGCCTATTGAGGTATGTGTGCTTCGGTGTTTGGGGGTGCGTAAGGTAATTTTTGCGAAAAATTTCTCGACGCAGCGTTTTGTATCTGCTTTGCGGGAGTTTGATCCGAGATGGCAGAGCAGCCTGATGCCTCCCCTACTACCATGGAGTAGGATGACTCGGGCGTCGGGCGTATCTTTGTTCTCCCGCCGTTCTTGCCGGTGACTACTGCCGCGGGCATGGCCAGCTGGACGAGCAAGGTGAAGAAGGTATGTACTTGTGTGATTGTATGTATGTGTGTAAGCCCCCAGTTTGATCGAGGTATGAAGTATATCGATGATCAAACTTGTGAGAGTCGTTTTTTGTGTTATCCCCTCGGTTTGGTTAATTTGGGTGAAATTAAGGTAAAGCCCAGGGTGAAATGCGTTTGTTTTGAAATTTCCCCTAAGTTTGACTTAATTTGAGTGAAATTAAGGCAAAATGGAGAAAAGTGTGAACTGTGTTTGTGTTGTGTTTCACTGTGGCTAAGGAGGCGCATAAGAAGCTATGGCGTATAGCCAACAGTGGAGGATGGCTTGGGCCGAGCAGATACTCGGTTGTGTCGAGCCGGCCGAGGCAGCTCAGATTCGGCGTGAGTTTGACGAGTATCGGCGCCACCCCGAGTGAATTTGTGTATTTAAAGATTGTATGAACCTTTATGTACATGTCGTTGTAGCTTGAACTTTGAACTTGTTGTAGCTTGAACTTCGTCGGTAAACCTGTTTGGGGCGCTTGGTTGAAGAAATGATATGATTCTGAGTGGGATGCGTTGATGTTCATTTTAGATTGTGAAAATGTTTTGCAAAAAGTTCATTTTAAATGCGAAATGAGCTCGTGTGAATGCAAAAAATGTTATGCGTTGACTCGTGGCAAGAATCGTAATCGCTAAAGTGAAGCGTGATGTTGGTGTATGGGGAACAACGAAAGAAATGTCGTAGCCAAAGTAGGCTGTAGCGTTTTAGGATGGGCGTGATCAGGAAAATTTTGAGAAAAATGACCCTTGAAACCGCGATAGGCTTATGCGGTTGCAATGAAACCGCATAGGCTTATGCGGTTTGGTGTGCAAACCGCATAGAGCCATGCGGTTTCTTGGCTGGCTATTAGTATTTGTATTTCCATATTTCGGACATTGTTTTCCTATATAAGGAGAGGGGGTGCGTGCCATAATCTTCATTCACAAACACTTCTCTTCTTTGCTTTTTCTCTAGGATTTTGCTCTCATAAATATATAGGGTATATTTATAAAAGTTTTTTTTTGTTTCCAAGAAAATGGAGGTGCATTTTGATGCTCTTTTGAAGAGGTGGACGTCTTCCCTGAGTTCGGGGATGAAGAAGGCGGTGTATGATGATGGTGCGGGTGTATTTATTGGCTTTCGTCAAATGAAAGTCGATGTAGACTTCCTTGATTCGTGTTTGGATTATTGGGATCCTAATTTGCATGTTTTTAGGTTTCCCGGGGGAGAGGTGTGCCCTTTGATGGAGGAGTTCTCGGCCATTGCTGGATGGTCGAAACGGACTACTCCTGTGGTCGTGAGGAGTGAGCTTTGTTACAATGGGATGTTGCGAAACTTCCTTGGGATGACAAATGCTCATGCTGCAGGTTTGTTCGAGGGAGGTAGGGTGAATATGCTTCTCTTGTGTCAACGATATATGAATAAGGCTGATACTAGTATTTCGGACCGTTCTCGGCGGAGGGCCCTTGCTTTTTGTTTGGTTCATCGTTATGCTTTTGCGGGGTCCATGCCAGATGGTGTGTTCGGGAACGCGAGGTATGCTCGTGTTGTCGAAGAGATGGAGCGAGGACATGATCCTTCTGCGTTGATCCTAGCGGAGACTATACTGGGCTTAGACGACCGTTATGCTGATCGTCTGAGCTCGTACAGGGGTTGCGCTAGGATTCTCAACGTTTGGCTCATGGAGAGGCTGAGTGTGTATAGAGCTCTTCCCCTTGGAAGTGTCTTCAAGGCGGCGGGGACGACGTCTCGGAAGATGGATTGGGCTGATCCTCGGGAGCGTTCGCTAAACTACTACCGGTGGTTTGTAAAGGAGAGCAGCATTCGTTGGTATGTTTCGTGGTGGGGTATTACGGAGGTAACGGCACCGTCGGTGGCGAACGCGGCTCGCGGGTTGATCTTTGTCTTGAGGTTTGAGCGGGTGTATGGATTCATCCTCTTCGCTTGAAGAGGCAAATCGGGCTTGCGCAGACTATCCCGGATCAGGATACGCAGGTTGGAGGGGTTGTTGTCCTAAACAACCAGATGATTGATGCTTGGATCCGAGGGTGGTCGGATCGTGTTACGTGGTCTGTGCCGGAGCATATAGAGTCTAGCCGTGTTACGGACTTCTATACGCGGTGGTATCGTTCCAATGATCCTAAGGAACGCGAGAATCAAAGGAGGAGGGAAAAGAATGGGCCAAGGCCCTCCTTGGCGTATGAGGCGGTGCGCGAAAGGAGGGACTATGGTGATCTTTGTGTTGTTGATGCAGGTGCTTCTTCTTCGAGACCGGCGCGGGAAAGGCTTGGACCGAAGGTGACCGTTAAAGATCGCCTAGGGCCAAGGATCGAGGAGCCCCCAGTTGAGCAGGATGAGGATCCGATCGAGCCCTGTGTTTTGAGAGATCTACTCCTGTCCTCAGGTCGAAAGTTGTGGCGGATCGGCCCCTTGAAGATGAAGAGGTCAACCCGAAGCGTCAGAAAAAGACTTGAGAAGTTTGTTTTGTTTAGCTTAGAAAGATTCCTTTATTTAAATACATGTTTTAGATTTGAATAAAGGGCTAAGGAGGCTTGTTCCTAGCTCCTTTCTGAACTTTGAAGAATTCTAAATAAAGTAATAAAATAGAATTGATTTGCTTTTGCCTTGTCTCGTTGCTTTCTTTGTTTCGTTTTTAAATGTTCTCGACCTTTTTAAGCTTCGAACACTTGTATTTTGTCTTTAATCCTCGACCTTTTTAAGCTTTGGACTTGTTTGTTTTGAATTGTTTTTTTTTCTTAAATCCTCGACCTTTTTAAGCTTTGGACTTGGATTTGTGTTTTGTTTTTGTGTTGACTGTGCTCTTGACCTTTTTAAGCTTCGAGCGTGTCATTTTGTGAGTGCAACGCCCTTGACCTTTTTGGGCATGCGTGCTAGAAAAAGTTCGGTTGTGCTTTCGATAAGCTGCCTACGTATCTGCTTTTTGAATACAGAATCAAACCGGCGTAGTTCGTGTGATTCGGTTGAGCTCTTTGCAAAGCTGCCTACGTATCCACAGTGCGTGGAATCAAACCGAGCGTAGTTCACTCATGCGAGAGCGAAGCTTTTTGTGAAGTACATTGCAAATTTGTTTAAGGGTAGTATTTCTTGAGTTGGTCAAGATTTGTTGGTAGTCGGAAGTCTTGACCGTCAAGGTCGATTAAGCGCATCGCTTCCTCAGGGAAGGATGTCTTTGACCAAATGCGGTCCGCCCAATTGGGTTTGAATTTTCCCCTTGGGTCGACTGGTAATGGTGCTCGGACTGATTTGAGTACTAGGTCACCCACTTTAATGTTTCGTGGTTTGACCCGTTTGTTGTAGGCGCGTTGGTAAAGTAGATTGATACATTCTGACCGCATTGTACTTAGTGAATGTAGTCGTCTTTCGTCTAAGAGGATGAGTTGTTCGTAGCGTTCGCGTGCCCATTCGGCTTCAGGAATGTCTGCTTCCATGAGGATCCGAAGGGATTGCATTTCGATTTCTACGGGTTGAACGGCTTCCATTCCGTAGGTTAGGAAATAGGGTGTCATGCCTGTGGGTGTGCGGATTGTGGTGCGATATCCCCATAATGCAAATGGGATTTTGTGGGGCCAGTCGTGGCAGGTGTCGATCATCTTTTTAAGGATTGATACGACGGTTTTGTTTGCTGCCTCAACTGCGCCGTTGGTTTGTGGTCGATAGGGTGATGACTTGTGTCGTTGTATTTTGTATTTGAGAAGAAGTGGCTCGACCTCTCCTTGAAAGTGCGTGCCTTGGTCACTAATGAACTCGTGTGGTATGCCATAGCGACAAATGATGTTGTTTTGTATGAATTTTGCGACTTCTTTTGTGCCTAGCTTGCGGTACGATGCGGCTTCGACCCATTTGGTGAAATAGTCGATGGCCACGAGGATGAAGCAGTGTCCTCCTGCTCCTACGGGTTGTACTTTGCCGATGACGTCGATGCCCCATGTGGAGAAGGGCCATGGCGAGGTTAAACTGTATAGTGGTGAAGGAGGGATGTGTTGTACGTTTGCAAAGATTTGACAATTATGGCAATGCTTGACATATTTTGCGCAATCGGCTTCCATGGTAGTCCAATACCATCCTAGCCTTATGATTTGTTTGCACATGGCTCGTGCGTTCATGTGTGGTCCGCACTCACCATCGTGTACTTGGGACATGATTTCGTGTCCTTTCTTGTGATCGACACATAAGAGTAGTGTGCCTTGGGGTGTCTTTTTGAGTAGTTTGCCCATTTCCAGCACGAATTGTGATGATAATAGGCGTAGGGCTCGCTTGGCCCGTTTGTCGGTGTTTGGTGGGTATTCACCATTTGTTTTGTAGTTGATGATTGCTTGGTACCAAGGGTCGGTTTGTTCTTCCTCGGCTTCAATGTCACAGATGTATGCGGGTTCGTTTCGTCTTTCCACGACAATGGGTAGAGTTTCCATCCCCGGGGGTATGTTGATTAGGGACGCGAGTTTGGATAGCGCGTCGGCGAATTGGTTTTCTTCGCGTGGGAGGTGTATGAATTCTACGTGATAGAATTTGTTTATGAGTTCTTGTATTTTGCTTTGGTATAGTGCTAGGTTTTCGTTAAGTATCTTCCATGCTCCGGACACTTGGTTGATTATGAGGGAGGAGTCCCCATAGACTCTTATATTGCGGGCGTTGAGTACAAGCGCTGCTTGGAGACCGTGCAAGCATGCTTCGTATTCTGCTGCATTGTTTGTTACGTCGAAGTCCAGTTTAATGGATAAGGGTGTGTGTTCGCCATTCGGGGATATGAGAAGTATTCCTACTCCGCAACCTCGGTAGTTGGATGAACCGTCGAAGTATAATTCCCATTGTTCTTGGTCGATGTTGTAAATCCCATCGTCTGGAAGGGATGTGGTGTCTATGATTGGTTGCTCGGTGATTGCATTTTCGGCTAGGAAATCGGAGACTGCTCGTCCCTTAATTGCTTTGAGGGGTACGTACTTAAGGTCGAATTCGGCTAGGAGCAACGTCCATCTGGCCATTCGTCCGTTAGGTACAGGTTTCTCGAAGAGGTACTTTACGGGGTCCATTGTGGAATATACCCTTGTTTGGTGTGCTAGCATATAGTGACGGAGTTTTTTGGATGACCATACTAAGGCTAGGCAACTCTTCTCGACGGGTGAGTATCGAGTTTCGTAATCGAGAAACTTCTTGCTGATGTAATAGATTGCGCGTTCTTCGCCGTTTACTTCTTGAGCGAGCATGGCGCCCATGGCGGTGGGTGTTGTTGTAAGGTATAAGGATAAGGGTAAACCTTCTTGGGGTGGTTGTAGAACCGGCGGGTTAGTTAGCAGTTCTTTGACCATGTCAAATGCTTTTTGACATTCCTCGTCCCATTCAACGTGGTCAGTTTTCTTGAGCTTCTTGAAGACTGGTTCACATATCATGGTGAGTTTGCTGATGAAGCGCGAGATGTATTGGATTTGGCCTAAGAAACTTCGAATCTCGTCGAGGTTCTTCGGGGGTTGCATTTCGAGGATTGCTTTGACTTTCGAGGGGTCGACCTCGATGCCTCTTTGGCTCACTACGTGTCCTAGTAGTTTACCGGATTTGACTCCAAAAGTACATTTTTGGGGATTTAAGCGCATTTTGTATTGCCGTAGGCGAGTGAAGAACTTGCGGAGGTTAGTGATGTGACCACTTCTCTCCTTTGATTTTACGATCATATCGTCGGCGTAAACTTCGACTTCTTTGTGCATCATGTCGTGCAAAAGGGTTGTAGCGGTGCGTTGGTATGTAGCGCCAGCATTGATTAGGCCGAAGGGCATAACTGTGTAGCAGTATGTCCCCCACGGTGTAATGAAGGCGGTTTTTGCCATGTCTTCAAGTGACACTTTGATTTGATTATAGCCTGCGTAGCCGTCCATGAAGGATAGGAGGGCGTGGTCGGCGGTGTTGTCGACTAGGACGTCCACATGGGGTAATGGAAAGTCATCTTTAGGGCTAGCTTTGTTCAAGTCGCGAAAGTCAACGCATACTCGAATTTTGCCATTCTTTTTCAGGACTGGGACCATGTTTGAGACTCATTCAGGATACTCGATGACTTGGATGAAACCGGCTTGTAGTTGTTTCTCGATTTCTTCCTTGACCATAAGGGACCATTCGGGACGTAGTCTTCTTAGCTTTTGTTTGATTGGTTTGTAACCGGGTTTGATGGGGATGCGGTGCTCGGCGATGCTTCGTTCGATGCCGGGCATGTCTTTGTATGACCAAGCGAATACGTCCTTGAATTCGCTTAGGAGTTGTGTAAATTGGGTGCGCTCGTGTTCGTCTAGTGAGACTCCTAGTTGTAGTTCCCTTGGTTCTTCGGGGGTTCCCACGTTTATGGTTATGGTTTCCTCGATGATTGGGTCTTGTGTTTTGGGAGAAACAATGTTTGCAATGTATTTGTTTAGAGATTGTTCATTTTTATCGCATGAGTTAGTGTCTTTTGATTTGTTTGTTGTTTGTTGATTGTTAGATGTTTGTGCTTTGTTGTTTGTTTTAGCTTGAGACAAGGTGTAAGCAAATTTATTCATTTCATTATTTTGAGAAGAATTATTCGACAACTCAGAAAATTGCTTGGAGCTAGCCTCCGTAAAAAGAAAGTCTAAGCTAAAGCTAGAGTCTAGGATAGATGGGTCGACAGGTGACCCGACACTTAGAGCATTAGAAGTTAAAAGAATTTCTTCTTCTTCTTCGTCTTCGCTGTTTGAGGAGCTGCTTGAGCTGCTTGAGTTGCTTGGGGTGCTTGAGTTGCTTGGGGTGCTTGAGTTGCTTGGGGTGCTTGAGTTGCTTGGGGTGTTTGAGTTGCTTGGGGTGCTTGAGTTGCTTGTGTTGTGATGTAAATTGCGTCGTTGCTGGAGGAAGGTGTGGTTTTCCTCCGAGGTTTCTTGATCTTTCCTTGATCGATGAGGTCTTGGATAGCGTGTTTGAGTCTTAGGCAACTTTGAGTGCTATGCCCCATGCCACGGTGGTATGCACAGAAGGCGTTGGGGTCCCATGACTTTGATTTCTTGTTCATGGGCGGCTCAATGATAGGTCCGATCGGTGTAAGATAATCCTTTGCGATTAGTTTCTGTAACGCTACGGCGTAAGGCATGTAGAGTTTGTCAAAGATCCTTGTAGGGCCGTGTTTGTTGTGTCTTTTTCGTCCCCTGAGGGTGCGTTCTTGAAGAGTGCTTCGGTAGGCGGGATCTTCGTAGCTTGACGTGAGGTCCTTTTCAATGCGGGTGCCAATTTCGATGAGATGCTCAAAATTCTGAACGTTGCAGAAGTGAAAGTAATATCGCCAGGCGGGCCGCATGCTGAAGAGGAAAGTGTTGATGAGTTCGTTTTCATGGGGGTGATTTGGGATTCGGGAGAGCAGTTTCCTCCATTGGATGAGGTGTTTGACGAATCCTTCACCATCCTTTTGATGGAAGGCCTCGAGGTCGTCGAGTGAGGCTGGGTTGGCGAGTTCCTTTTCAATGCGCCTTTCCAGACGCCGATCGCGGCTCGATGTAAAGCCTTCAAGTGATTGATGTCTCTTGCAAGTTGATTGGCGTGTTGTATTACCTCGCTTGGGGAACCAATGTTCGTCGTCCTCCTCGTCACTAGACCAGTAGACTGCGTTGATTTGGTCATCAGAGGGCGTGATGAGGTAGGAACAGTCTAGAATAGGGACTGATCCCACGAAAATTGCATGATTACCAAGCGGGTTCTCGTTGTTCGAAGGCTTGGTAGGCTGAGATGGTTTGCTAAGCTTTCCTTGATCAATGAGATCTTGGATAGCGTTCTTAAGCCTAAAGCAATTCTCGGTGTCATGCCCCTTGCCTCGGTGGTATGCACAGAAGGCATTGGGGTTCCAAGATTTAGGCTTCTTGTCTTCGGGTGGCTCGCTAGTAGGCCCGATTGGTTGCAGATAGTTCTTTTCGACCAACCTTTGAAATGCTTTGGTGTAAGACATAAAGAGAGGGTCAAAGTTCCTCTTGGCTTTGGGAGGTGGAGAGAAGGTAGTTGCGAATGCGTCGAGGGTATCATCATCAAGGTTACCGACGGTACGATTTTCGTCGTTCTTGACCGCACGGGAGGACTTAGAGGAGCTCCCTTGATATGCATGGCCGGTGTATTTAGCCATGGTGCCAGTCCTAAGGTCATCTTCGATTTGAGTGCCGACCTTAGTTAGTTCTTTGAAGTTCTGAATGTTGCTGTACCTCATGTAGAATTGATACACGGGTCGCAGGTTGTTTATGAACTTGGGAACAAGCTCGTCCTCGCGGGGACGGTTAGGGATTTGAGCGCTTAGCTTCTTCCAACGGGTGAGGTAGTCGGTGAAGCCTTCGTTGTCCTTTTGAGATAGGACTTCTAGGGTGCGGATCGAGACTTGGGTGTCTTCGTTGTCTCGATACTGTCGATCGGATTCACCCGTGAGTTCTTCGAAGGAGGGGATACGTTGGGGGACGAGTGAGTAGAACCATGTCTTCGGCACTGCTGCTAGAGAGTGCGGGAAAAGAGTTAGCCAATGTTTGGCATCTACTCCTTTTATAGCCATTTGGGACTTGAAAGCTCGGATGTGAATGATCGGGCTCTCATGTCCTTGAAAGATAGGAAGATCACTAAGGGCGAGCTTGTTAGGAGCTCATCCCACGTCAAGTGCACGATTTCATTCTCCTTGTGGATGGAGTAGGTGCTCGAGACATAGAGCCTTTCCTCCATGGCTTGGAGCTTCTTAGCGTGTCTATCAGCTTCTTCCTTAATCTTGGTTTCCATGCGTTCAACTTCGGTGGTGTGGGTAGTCAAAAGGCGTTCAAGGTCAGCGGTCAGCTTTGCAACTTGGTCACGGAGTGCGGTGACGTCTTCGTTGTTGCTGGCCATTTTGCGGGTGTAGGTGCGTTTTTTGTATGGGATTACTAGGCGGTTCTTAGTACGACGAGTATCCAGCTGAGGCCTGCATTTCACTTTGCATTAGTGACACGACTCGACCCACTAGACTCACATTCATTTTAGGCATTCATTTTAGCTCATTTCTTTGTTTAGAAAGACCTTTTAAGCTTGAAAAAGGAGGTTTTCGAAAAGGTTTTGCTAAGGGAAGCTTTTGAGGCGAGGATGTGTGCGCACATCTCGTCTCGATGTTAAAACGTTTTGCTTTGCATCCGTCGAACTGATATCGGTGATTTGCCGAGGTGAGCTCGAGTCGGATGTGTAAAAGAAAAAGGATTCGGCTCAAGAGCGGTTAGCAAGTCGAACCGAGGATGTTAAATGTAGAACCTAGGCCGTATGACCTAGGGGATTGAAATCCACGAGCTCGGGTTTTAATCCTTGCTCGGGTTTTTGCTTGTTAGTGAAAAAGGAAGTTTTGAAAAAGCTTGTTTCAAAAATTCGCGATAGTTTTGTTTGAAAAGGTGTTAGATGTTAGGTTCATTTATCTTTGAAACGTTTTAAGCGAGTTTTCGAAGATATGAATGCATATGCTCGTTTTGAAAAAGACCATGGAGTGCATGGCCTCGAACTTGTACGTATGACTCAAAAAAAGGGTGAAAAAGGGTCAGTCGGGTACACCTCCAACTACCTCGAGTACGCTTTGGCAGATACTTAACCCCTCTATTTCCTTACGCCGGAGCGATAGGTTTTCTAGAGAACCGGGCGATCGAGATAGTCGCTTACGGCAGTCGTGGAGGGAGAGAGGAAAGTTAGTCCCGCACGTGCTTTATCGAGTGGACAAGCTGCGTGTTGGAACCACCTCTCAAGGGTGTAAAGGGTGCCTAGATTCCAAAAGGAATGGACTCTAAACGAATGTGCATAGCTCAAATATGTATACTTGGATTGTTCAAGGCTTTCAAGTTTCACCTCTTTATTTTTAAAAAGAAAAAGCTAGTTTTTGGTTTTAAAAATAAGATCTCCCCAGCGGAGTCGCCAAACTGTGGAACCCGGGATCGGACCCAACTCGGCGTGTTGCTTAAGGGCGGATTTTAAAGTTAAAAAAGATTAAGTTGGAAAAACCTTTAAGAACTGTTATGGAGTCGCCACCTATTTATCGCGGAAAATAGGAACCTGCTACCATGTTCTAAGTTAAAAACATGTTCTTAGATTTTGGAGCACGCCGACACCCCTAGATCTAAGGCTTGTGAAACCAGATTGGATTCGGGGTGAGGGTACTTTAGAAAAAGAGTTATTCAAATAATGATTTATGAAAACCTTTTAGAAAAGCCTATGTAAAAATAGCCTCTACTGACCTAGAACAATCCTTGTAAGATGATATTTGAGCCAATGTTATCGCTACGTACAAGTGCGATAAGTTTGTAAAAGAATGCAGATGCAGATGCAAAAAGATTGATTGAAACCCTCAGTTTAGCATGTTTAACTTGTTAACGAATACGGTTCAGTTAAAGGTCGAATTCATTGTTTAAGTTGATTTAATGCAAAATAAGAAGGGTGCAAGATGCATGCAAATAAAATAAAGTTCAATTGTCCATTGGTTTATTTTATAAGGTCGGTTGCTTATGCGACTTTGGCGTGTCATCGGATATGGAGTGTACCCGAAGTAATAAGAAGACTTGGAATGCAAGCCCGCTCGGTCCCAAAGCTTCTGGGGCGCTAAAGTGTAGCGCCCTTTGTTAGTCCATAGAAAATAAGAAAAAGCTTTGATCCAAGTGGATCGGTACCTACCTTGTCCTGACGCTTCAGATCTGGGCAGAGCTTCGCTTCTTGAACTAGAAAGGAGGATGAATTCAACACGGGATGGTGTGTTGAACTCAAGGTTTTGAGTGCTTGAGGCTTTTGTGGATGCAAAGGGGATTTGTGTGAGAGAGAGGTGTATTCTGATTGTAAATTGTGATTTCGAGGTCAGGGTATAGGGGTGTATATATACTAAAAACCTCGGAGAAATTAGGAAACCGGGGATAAAAACAGGCCAAGGAACCGCATAGGCTTATGCGGTTGCTTGGGCAAACCGCATAGCCTTATGCGGTTGCCTACCCAAACCGCATAGGGTTATGCGGTTTGAGGGTCTGGTTTTTGTGTAGTTTCCAAGTTTCGGTTGCATAAAATCTTTGAAAGATACAAAGATAATTTCGTGCGTGAAGCACAAGAAACAGCTAGGATATTGCTGAGATATTTTGTGGTGTTCGGGGCTTTGGAGTGCGGGCCAAAGGCTTGGGTTTGGGCTCGGTTTCGGGCCCGAGACCCGGAAAAATGAAAAAGGGTGTATTTGCATAGATTTGTGAAATAAGCTAAGACGTGAAGCTGTATTTTGTGTGAGAGGGTGCTAAATAGCGGTTTTAGCTACCGGGCCTAAATTTAGGAATTTAGGAATGCTGAATTAGACCTTGTTAATGTAAAAGGGCCAATTGTAGTGTAAATGCGAAGCTCATACCAAATGAAGCCGGACGAGGACCTAGCTAGACTCCAAATGGACAAAATGAACGTTATTTAAGTGCGATGTGACGCGACCTAAACCATTTTAACATTTAAAACGACTCAAAATGAATTCGACATTAGTTAGAACCGTATAAGTCAACGTTAAAGCATGCGTAATAAAAGTCCGTGTTACATCACAGGGTTTTGTTTGGGAGGGTACGGATATGGGTATCCACACCTTCCCGTGTTTTTGAACCAAAAATGGCACACACACACTAAATCGCCAGAGCTCTGGCGATTAAGTGGTCAGGCACGGGTCAATTTTTAGTTTAGACTTGTTATTACGGTCCATTACGCTATTAATTCACTCTTTTATGCGCTACTATGATAAAACACGAGAATACACATGCTCGTTACAAACCGAGAGCCCGAATTTCACAAAATAACAACACATATACACTCTTTACGAGTCACAAAATCAAAATACGTATACTCAGCACGAGTTAAATACGTATATTTTCAAAAACAAATACGCTCTATATGAGTTAAAAATCAAAATACGTATATTTCCCACCAGTTAAATACGTATATTTTCAAAAAACAAATACACTCTTTACGAATCACAAAATCAAAATACGTATACTCCTCACGAGTTAAATACGTATATTTTCAAAAACAAATACACTCTTTACGAGTCACAAATCAAAATACGTATACTCCTCACGAGTTAAATACGTATATTTTCAAAAACAAATACACTCTTTACGAGTCACAAATCAAAATACGTATACTCCTCGCGAGTTAAATACGTATATTTTCAAAAACAAGTACACTCTTTACGAGTCACAAATCAAAATACGTATACTCCTCGCGAGTTAAATACGTATATTTTCAAAAACAAGTACACTCTTTACGAGTCACAAAATCAAAATACGTATATTTCCCACAAGTTAAATACGTATATTTTCGAAAACAAATACACTCTTTACGAGTCACAAATCAAAATACGTATACTGCTCACGAGTTAAATACGTATATTTTCAAAAACAAGTACACTCTTTACGAGTCACAAATCAAAATACGTATACTCCTCACGAGTTTAAATACGTATATTTTCGAAAACAAATACACTCTTTACGAGTCACAAATCAAAATACGTATACTCCTCACGAGTTAAATACGTATATTTTCAAAAACAAGTACACTCTTTACGAGTCACAAATCAAAATACGTATACTCCTCACGAGTTTAAATACGTATATTTTCAAAAACAAATACACTCTTTACGAGTCACAAAATCAAAATACGTATATTTCCCACAAGTTAAATACGTATATTTTCAAAAACAAATACACTTTTTACAAGTTATAAATCAAAATACGTATACTCCTCGCGAGTTAAATACGTATACTTTTCAAAACAAATACACCCTTTGCGAGTTACAAATCACAATACGTATACTCCTCACGAGTTAAATACGTATATTCCTCAAATACACACACTTTTTACGCCAACAAAATATACACTTCTTATTTCGAATCAAGGATGCAGAAACACAGATTTTCTTTGCACATCAAGAACGCTAACACCCATTCTCTCTGCGAGAAGGAAAGGCAAATCACAGATACACAAGCAAGCACGCAGCAAGCATGCGAGACGCAGGATATGGCCAAGCTACAAAACGCCATCAAATGACATCTAAGCAACAACAGGCCGGCAAGCCCTTAAACATGCAGGACCGTCATGTCCTTAAACATGCCGTCCCTCCCCGCATTCCCAGCGCTAAGTCCTCGTCTCTCCCCGAGACACATACTTAGCGTCGCTGTGTAGTATCGAGGCTGTAATGGTGGGATACTATCTTCTAAGTTTGACTAGCGCTTTAGTCCAAGCTCGATCAAGCTGGGGGCTCTGAGATACCGGCCGTACCCCCAAAAGCAAACCCGATGACGAAAAGGACTTTCATGCATGTTTTAAAATGAGACAAAACGGTACATAAGTGTCTAAAACATTTTAGTCATTTTTAACGTATTAATTTGAATTTGCATATTTCGTAAAAATGAATATTAATTTAGTCATTTTAAATCGTAAGTCAACACAATACACACAAACACGAGACATACACGCCTCACAAAATGGCCCGAAAATACAAAAACAACCCAAGCACACAGAAACGGCCTAAAACACACAAAATGGCCCAAGCACTGAAGGGCCAAAATGCGCCCCGGGTCACATTCTTACAAAACAAAATCCCACAAAGTCGTAAAATAATGCATTACAATATTATTTTACTTCGAGCCAAGATCGAAAAACACGACGAAAAACCGAAACACGAAACACGAAAATCGGAGCCAAATAAAACAAGTTGACCAATCAACTTGTACAAGTTGATGATCCAAGGCACTCAAAGTCAAGCAAATTGCTCGACAAAAGCCTCACACGTACGAAAACATGTCATACAAAATACGGCGCTACAATGTGTCAGAAACAGGCCAAAAAATCGCCTGAATACTGGCGATTTTTTGGAAAATCACCAGTATACAGGCGATTTTCCTGGCCTGTTCTGACATTCTGGCGATTTTTCACTTAATCGTTGGTTCTCTGGCGATTTTCTGAGCAATTAGGCATAAAACACGAAGCATTTGCTATAAATAGCAGCCCTTACTCGACCCAAATCATCAACAACTTACATCAAATACATCATAAAACACAATCAATTCTTACAACACTCTCTAATCAATTCAATTCAATACAAATACTTATACTCACAAAAGCCTCTCGCACTTATAAATTTCCACTCTAAAAACCGTCTTTGCATTTCAAGGTAAAGAAATTTTACCTTCCGATTGGACGTTCGAGACTTATAGGGTTACTCTAACCCACCCCGATATTGGCATTAACGAACTCGTATTCGCAATACGATTGTAGTAATTCGAATCAAATGATTCGTCTAAACCCCGCCAATATCGGATAAATAAACGACTCAAAATCACTAAATTAAGCACTCACTTTTACATTATGCAAATTCTCGATTCATGCATTAAATTACGACTAAAACACGGATTCGACATTTAACTGTACCGTTTCAACTAGTCTCTTTAAACATGCAAAACCGAGGGTTTTACAAAATCTTAGAATTGAACACAAGTCGGAAAATAACGTTTAGTTATTAATTCAAATACAATGAATTAGTAATTTTACGTATATTTTCTATAGCAAATCGTCATAGCTTTGACGGCTTACATTTATTTTACATATTTGTCGAGTCATATATTTGCATTTGTACGTAGCGTCCTATTAGCCCAAATATCGAAATTAAAGCATATGTTTTCAAATTAGTAAAGACTACTTTTACGTAGGCCTTTTTATTACAGTTTTCAATACACATTTTGTCAAAACTTTAGAAAGGTAACCTCACTCCGAATCCTCTCTGGTTTCACAATAACCTCAGACGGATAGGTATCGACGCACCTTGAAATCTGAGACACCCGTGTCTTATATTTTAAGACGCGTTGAATAGGTTCCAAATTCCTTTAATATTTGGTGGCGACTCCAAAAACACGTTTTAAAAGGATTTTTATATTTCTTTTTATTATCTTCACATGCAATGACACCCCCCTTTTTTAAAACAAAAGAACGCTCGAGCGAGTTGAGCCAAGCAAAGCAGTTAGAAGCGAAGCTTAGCGCGCCCGAGCGAGCTTCTTGCAAAATTTATTTCCCGCGCCGTGCATTCCGCTCCATGACACGAGGGCGGGCGCGAGCGGGGCGTCGAGAAGGGATCACCCCAAGTCTGGTATCCTCAGCCGCTACGCAATGTGATCGCATTTGCGGTATCATGAGGCGGGTTTCCTTGCGGTGGAAGTGTCCCTTGTTGCCTCGTAGCTTGCGAACTCGCTAATTGCGCAACCTGCGTTTCCAACATCTTAATAGCTGCGTCTTTAGCTTGATCACTTTTCTGCATCTGCGTCATCATAGATTCCTGAGTCTTGGCCATATGCATCATCATGGCCTTCAATTCACCCACACCATGATCGGTAGCAGGAGTAGGAGCGGATTGAACTTGTGGTTGTTGTTGATAATGTTGTTGATGGTGGAATGGGGGCCTTTGATTTTGGAAACCCGGCGGTTGGTAGTTCTGTTGTGGCGGAACGTACGGTGTTTGTTACTGCTGCTGCGGTTGCGGAGTAGGGTTGAGAACGTTCTGGTTCCGGTAAGAAAGCAGAGACCGATCATAGCCCGGCTGATTCTGATACGGCAAGTTAGAACGATAAGAAGTAAAAGCGTTAACCTGCTCCTGCGAACTCATGCATTCATGTGCATAATGACCAACAATCCCGCAATTATTGCATCCTGCGTCGTGCCCCATAACCGCGTTAACCTGCTGCGCATTAGACGAACCCGCACCGCTCAGCTTGTCGACCTTCATCGATAGAACCGAAATTTGGCTCGTTAAAGCATTCAAAGAATCCTTCTCGCGATCACCATGAGCCGCGCGAGAATTTCCCCTAGGTCGATCGTACTGCGAGGTATGGATCGCCATTTTCTCGATCAATGCCCATGCCTGGTCATCATCGACGTTGTCGGCAAACCTCCCTTCTGCAGCTGAATCCAAGATAGCCCGACTTTCTGAAAACAGCCCGTTGTAAAACGTCATGATCACGAGCCAGTCGTTCAACCCGTGGTGAGGACAATCACGGATGAGTTTCTTATAACGTTCCCAAGCTTCGGCAAGTGATTCGTCGAAAGTTTGCTTGAAGCTTTGGATTTGGCTCCGGATCTGATTAGTTCGCTCTGGAGGATAATACTTTTTATAAAATGCCATAGTTGACCCGTTCCAATCTGTAATACCTGCGGCTGTCCTATCCAGGTCGGTGATCCACTCACGGGCTCGATCACGTAGCGAGAAAGGGAACAACATTTCCCGAATCTGGTTTTGAGTAATACCATTCTGTTTTATCGTAGAACAGTAATACGTGAAAACCTGCATATGACGACCAGGATCCTCCGTAGGATTGCCGCCAAACTGATTACGCTCCACCAAGCTAAGGAAGGCGGGGCGAATCTCAAAATTACCCGTTAGAGTAGCGGGCATCTGGAATCCATCTGGAATGGAGTCCGTCTTGGGCAAAGAGTGACTAGAAAGTTTAGGCATGATCACTAGTGCCTCAGAAACAACACTAGAAGTAGAAGGTGAAGTAGTGTCCCCTTCGTAGGACGATGCTTCTGAACTAGATTCTACGTCCGAAACTTCCACAACCTCAGATGCGTAGGTTGCAGCAATCTCCTTAAAGAAGTTTCGCGTTTTGCGAAAAGTCCGCTCATGTTCGGGATCGAAAGGAACTAAACCTGTAGGTGACCTGCCCATAAACAAAAACTACAAGGAGAAATGAGAAACAGTCTCAAGGAACTAAAGTTCCCTGAGACAAAAGAAATAACCTACTAAGTAAAAGCGAAATAAAACCGTCTCCCCGGCAACGGCGCCAAAATTGACAAAGCTAAAGTCGTATCACCTAAGTCAAAATAACCCGACGAACTACTAACGATAGCTAGTGGTAAGAGGGGATCGAATCCACAGGGAAACGTATACTTGCAGGTTTACTAAGTCTAGGCTATTCCTAAGGTATGAAAAAGGTGGTTTTGTAAAGTCTATAAAACTAAAAGAATAAACTAAAGCAATGTAAAGAGGGTTTAAACGATGGGTAAAAGACCAGGGTTTCGGGTTCCTTATGACAATAATCCGGATAATAAACTTTCACCAAAATAGCAGTCGATCAGAATAAGCAAGGCGATTAGGATAAAACAAGCTCTCTCGAATCAATGTTACCTTAAGTTCAATTTAGCGGGCTCTCGCAACTTACTAAATCAACTTATCAATTACGCGTAGTGGTCTAATACTGATTAGGCTTTCGATCTTAAATCAATATAACCCTAAGTTCAATTAAATCAAGGCGTCCCTAAATTCAATTGGTAATTAAATCGCGCAGGAAGAAATCGCACAAGCATTAAACTAATTGACCGCAACAATTTAACCAAAACACCGGATTTAAGGCATAATTCCCCCTCAACCCTAGTTGGGGGATTAGCTACTCATAATTAGGGCAGAATATAAATTGACAAAGGAATTAAGTAGAGACATAATTACCAGAACTGAATGCTTGAATTGAAATTGAGAAGTACCGACGGTTACAAAGTTCAAAGATGAGATCCAACTTGAGTTCCAATGTTGAAGATGAAATTAAGCAGTAAGTAAACTAGGAGAGAGAACTAAGAGAATACTTTCGTGCAATTAGGTCTAAAGTAAAACATAAGATCCTAAACTAGATTAAAGTTTCTAATTAATATAACACTAAACAGCACTCCGTAAATGAGATTTGCGTGGCGGCCGATCGACCGGCCGCCGGTCCGTCTGACCGGCTCTGGTGTTCTGATGACTTTAGCCCAATGTTTTGGGCTTATGACATCCACCAATTTGGGCCCTTTGCTAAATCCTTCTACATTTCGGCCCCAATGATCTAATTCTCGGCTTTCGGTCCCGAGCTCAACTTCACGTCGTCTTTTGGATTTCCGTCTATCCACTTTTCAGCTCAAATGCCTAGGAAATGAATAAAATCCTGCAAAATACGGAAATACAGCAAAAGCGCCTCTAGGACGTAATGTGAGAACAAAATGGCCCCGTAGGACGCATTTTGACAATAAAAAGCAGCTCGGGACGGGGGTAAAAAACATATAAAAATAACAACTATCAACATGAGCACCAAAGCATAAACACTCTTTTACGAGTCAAACACGTACACTCCCTTACGAGTTAAACACGTAAACACGCACCCTCTTTTGCAAATAATACATCCAAGCATTACACTCTTTACGAGATAATATCAAAACATAAGTACTCATACATGAACACAATCACTCATACATGAGCACAATCACAAGCACACGAGCGAGCGTTCACACAACACAAAGTTCGGCTAGACTACAAAGCGCCATCAAAGAAGCATCCGACATCAGCAGACCGCTCAAAGACACCAGACGTCAACAGGCAGGCACGCCTTTAAACATGCGTGGACCGTCATGTCCTAAAACATGTTGTCCCGCCCCGCATTTCCCGGCACTAAGTCCTCGTCTCTCCCTCGAGACACATGCTTAGCGCCGCCAGGTGGTATCGAGACTGTAATGGTCCGGATACTATCATTAAGTTTGACTAGCGCTTTAGTCCAACCTCAGTCAAACTGGGGGCTCTGTAGATACCCGTATCCGTACCCCCCCAAATACAAACCCTGTGATGAAATGGACTTTTCACAAAAAGCATGTTTTTAACGTAATGTCAAAACAGTACATTTTGTCGAAAACATTTTAAGTCGTTTAACGCATAAATGATTTATTTGCATGTTGTGTAAAATGAGTATTTGTTTAGTCATTTTATTTAAGCCGACCCAACACAAAAACAAGCCTTCTTCCACAAAAGAAAAGCCCACAAAAACACCCGAGCACGCCTCCCGAGGCGTAAGACGCTCAAGCCGAGCTCACGTCTAAACACATATCACAAAAACAATTCAATACAAGACAAACACTTTTCGGCCCGAGACCCGAAAAAGCCAACAAAAGCACCCGAGCACGCCTCCCGAGGCGTAAGACGCTCAAGCCGAGCTCACGTCTAAATACTTTTCACAAAAACAATTCAATACAAGACATAAGCGTTTTTCGACCCGAGACTCGAAAAAGCACGAAACACGAAACACGAGACACGAAACACGAAACCCAACATTATCCTCGACAAAAGGCTGCAAACACAAACGCACCCATACACACGTACGTAAGCGCATACGCAAGCCAAAACACGTCACAAAAACCAACAAAAATCGTCATTAATCGGCGATTTATCGAAAATCGCCAGATTGATCGGCGATTTTCCTTAAATCGCCGCTAATCGGAGATTTTCGAAGAATCGCCCGATTAATCGGCGATTTTTGCTTTGTTCTGGTATTTTGGCGGCTCGAAATCCCTATAAATACACCCCTTATTCGTTCATTTCAAAGCATGAATTATCATCACTCTCTTCTCTATCTACTCCTCACTTACACTCGACTCAAAAACGGGTTCCTGACCCGACCCGGTATTGGCATTGCGAACCCGTATTCGTAATACGGTTGTAGCGATACGGACCTCTGATCCGTCTTAAACCTCGCCAATATCGCATAAGCAACGACACAATTAACAATGAACAAACGGACACCACTTTACATTATGCAAATTCTCATTTACGCATTAAACGACTAAACATGATTTCGACAAAACTTGTACTGTCTTCATTAGTCTTAAAGCATGCAAAACTGAGGGTTTTAAACAAACTTTTACATACACATGAGTCGGAAAATAGTATTTAAATGATAATTCAAACAATGAATTAACGTTTTTGTGCACATTTCCTATAGCAACCCGTCATAGCTTTGACGTATACATTTGCTTTTACGCATATTTATCGAGTCACATATCGCACTTGTACGTAGCGGTTTGCATTTGCTCAAACATCGAATTATACACTGTTTTCAAGCTAGTAATGGCTACTTTTACGTAGGCTTTTCAATTACAGTTTTTCATAAAACAGTTTGACAAACTTTTGGAGAGTACCCTCACCCCGAACCCGCTCTGGTTTCACAATTGCCTTAGACGGATAGGTATCGGCGCACCTTGAACTCTAAGATTCGCGTCTTCGAGTCCAAGACGCGCTGAACGGGTCCAAATTCCCTCCTAATTTGGTGGCGACTCCGAAAACGGCTTTTAAATGATTTTTCAATATTTCTTTAAAATGCTTTAAACAAATTAAGCAATGACATCCCCCATAGCAAATCGAGCAAGACCCGCAGAGCGCGCTTTTACGCGCCGCTCTCTCACATTTATTTTCCCGCGCCGTGCATTCCGCCCCATGACACATTTTCGAGGGCGGGCGCGAGCGGGGCGTCGAGAAGGGATCCCGATCCGGTATCCTCAACATGTCAATATGCCCCTACCTCAAAAGCTTCCCGTGTCTTTCCAAAAGCTAAAAACACGAGTCGAGTCTTGCACCCACTTTTTACACTCTTTGCTTTTCCTTGATTGTGAATGCGATTTTTTCGTTGAGTCTTTTCTTCCCTTTTAGAATCACTACAAGCTTGAAACTTTGTCAGGTTCACTCATTGAAAAATACTGGATACACGACGAACTAAAGATCGTCACCTAAACCCTCGCCCACCCCAGAAGAAGCGCGCCTACAACAAATCAAAACCAAAAATCGTCATGGCCCTGCAACACGATGAAGGTTTCGGCGGACCACCACCACCGCCCCCAGAGGTAACTGCCGAGCAAGTCCGACAACTCAATGACAGAATAGCTAGCCTCACCGCAACAATTGAGCAAATGGCCATCATGCAAAAATTTGAGGCAGAGAAAAACGCCACCCGCCTCGCCGAAGAATTCGAACGAAACGCGAAAAGGATTTGAACCATGGAAGAACGCCTTACGAACTCCAGGGGTTACTCCATACACCAAGAAAATGAGCACATCCCAAAAAACGTCAGGTCCATGCTACCGGACAAGCTAGCGCTCAGCGATCTTCCCATTTTCAAAGGTCACGAAAGCCCGCTCGTACACGTCAAAGCTTTCAAGGCTAAAATGGCCATCATGGGTGTCGAACCCCCCGCATGGGCCTCATTATTTCCACATTCACTGGACGCACAACCCAGGGCATGGTTTTATGCTTTAGAGCCACACAAAACCGGTAGTTTCGAGGACATAACGGTTGCATTCGATCTACAGTACCGGGACAACAATGACATCCAAGTCTCGCTACGTACTTTGGAGGTCCTGACTCAGAAGGACAATGAAGGGTTTACCGAGTACCTGACACGTTGGAAGAAACTCTGTGCTCAAATACCTAACCGCCCAAGAGACACTGATTTAATCACTAAATTCATCAACAACCTCACTCCCGCATACCAACAACACCTACGGTACGGGAATTTTGACAACTTCTCAACACTCAGCGTCGTCGGCGAGCTCATTGAAGACGACCTCCGCAAAGAAAATAGGAATAAGAGTACGGGTCGCGGATATCAAGGAAGCTCGTCTCGAGCCACTGCCAAAGTCGAGCCCATACATGCTATCAACGCATTAGACACGCTAGAGGCACCACCGGTTTTTACAACACCACCAAGGCCTACCGCACCTCCGCCAAAAGCATCATACTCACCTGCGGGTCCCAGCTCGCTAAAAGCTCGACGAAACTTTGACCCAAGATACATGACTTACTCAAAAGCACTACAGAAGCTTGTGAGCCGCAATGTACGTCAACTCATAGGACCTACTAGCGAGCCTCCCCCAGACAAGAAACCGAAGTCATGGGATCAGAACGCTTACTGCGAGTTTCACAGAGGAAAAGGGCACGACACTGAGCAATGTTTCCGCCTATAGAACATAGTTCAGGACCTGATCGACGACAATACTATTGTGAAGCCCAGCCCGAGCCCTAAGCCTTCAAACCAGTTCAATCCTTTGCATAACCATGCTATATTTATAGGGACACACCCCATCATCGACTGCTCTAATCTGATCGTCTCAAGTGATCACGAAGTCAACGGCATCTGGAATACTTCTGAGGATGAAGCCGACAATGACGACATCCGCATGTGTCTCCAAAATGAACCCTTCGAGGAGGAGGCCCAATCCCGTCGCCCGCCAGGCAAATACGGAGAACTACGTCACAAATACCCAATCAGGCTATCAGATAGTGATGACGAAGTAGCTTACCTAACACGTTCTGGACGCCCATACCAAGCTTCTCTGAAGTTACTTGAACCTCAAAACCCCCCGCCAAGGTTGACTGCTCAAGAGAAAAACAAGGGAATAATCATAGACGAGGACACACTGCCTACTTCACCTACCGCAATCCCACCTCCAAGCACCGCTCCTACAAACTCTACTACGTTACCCGCAAGCATTGTTCCTACGCCACCGGCCAGCAAAGTATCATCACCCAACACTAATCCTGCGCCTATACAACCAGTTAATAAGGTAGCGTCATCAAGCACTACCCCAGCGCCCTTACCTACACCTGAGATCGGGGACACGCTCCACAAACAGCTCAACAAGACAAAGGCAGACTTTTCAATCTGGCAGCTCTTAAGGGACTCAATGGGACACCGCGAAGCCCTTTACCAAGCATTACAGGTCACCCCAATGATATCGGAAATGTCTCCAGAAAAACTTAACAGCAACATTACGCGTGAATGGCAAGCTAACGCCGTCACCTTCTCCGATAAGGACCTCCCTCCATTCGGTGGCACGCACAATCTACCTCTTTACATCAATGTGGAATGCCACGGCATGACGTTGTCAGTCGTCCTTATCGACAACGGATCTGCAGTCAACGTCCTACCCCTGGAGACAGTTACAAAACTAGGGATTAAGGAGAATGATTTTATTCCATGTACCGACGGTGTCAGGGCCTACGATGGAACACGTCGCAGCATAAAGGGAATCATCTCCTTCCCCATCATGACAGGACCTGTCATGAGAAAAACCGAATTCCAGATCATCGACATACCCCCAACTTATAACATGTTACTAGGTAGACCTTGGATTCACGCTACCAAGGCAGTCACCTCGACCCTACACCAAAAGGTCAGGATACCTTTAGAGGACGAGATTGTCACCATCGACGCCTCAAATTTTCGGGCTACGCTCAAACAACACAAGGCAAGCAATAGTACCGCAGAGATAAACGCCGATCCAGCCGATGATATGTGTGGTTTCGACTTCGGCTTCGACATCTGTACCATGACTCGTGAAGAGAAAATCGCTACACTCTACGCCAGGGACAACAACAATAAATGGCCCACCATGGGTCTGTCGTATGTGCCATGGTCATATGAAGTCTCTCGGGGTTGGGAAGCATACAACGATCGCAAGAAGTATCACGATTTCCACATGCAGCCATACCACATCTTCCCTAGCCACTACTTCGTCAAAGAAGGCACCAGCAAAATCCCTAAAGACTTATCCACATATACCATCGCCGGGATTGAACTCATTTCCGACATCATACGCAACCACAACTTCAACCCTACTGACCTAATCGTTCCTTATGAGGAAAAAACACACGATGGATGGTCAAAAACCCTCGAATGGACCGACGAACAAGGCCGCACTTTCAAGATCACCACCGGTCAGGGTTACACCTTCGAAGATTCCGACTCCGACGAAGATGAAGACAACGCTTCTAACCGAATGACTGTCATAAAGTTTAGGCTCCCGCGTCGTCATTTTAAGTCATACACCCCAACCAAGCCCCCGGGCTATCTCCCTAACGTAATCAATTTAGCTCAGGAACTAGAGTCATTAAGGTTATCCAAAGCTCCCTCGTCTGAGCTATCTTCAAATGTAACCGCTTTTGATAACATTAATAACATGAAAGTTTTTGGTTACTCTTTGCCTCATTTAAAATCTACATATTCTAATGATTGCGATAATTTTAAACAAAATAACATCGTATTATATAGATACATTGCAAGCATTGTCTCAAAACCCGAACAGGACCCCATTATTGAAGACACAACAACCATCAACATAGGCACGCCTGAAGAACCTCGAGAACTACAGCTGGGGCTTCCTTAAGCACAGAAGAAAGGACCACATACACCAAGCTCCTCGCAGAATTCAAGGACGTCTTCGCATGGTCGTACAAAGACATGCCCGGCATCGACCGCGAGATAGCTGAACACCGCATCCCGATCAAGCAAGGTAGCAGACCGGTCAAGCAGAAACTCCGACGCATCAAGCCAGAATGGTCTCTCATGGTCAAAGAAGAGATTGAAAAGCAACTACAAGCCGGGTTCATCCAAGTCATCGAATACTCCGACTGGGTCTCCAACATGGTTCCGGTTATGAAGAAAAACGGCAAAATACGGGTATGTGCCGACTTTCGAGACCTGAACAAAGCCTGCCCAAAAGACGATTTCCCACTACCTCACATGGATATTCTAGTCGACAACACAGCGGACCACGCCTTAATGTCATTCATGGACGGCTATGCAGGATACAACCAAATCAAAATGGCAACAGACGATATGCCAAAAACTACTTTCGTAACCCCCTGGGGAACATACTGCTACACAGTCATGCCATTTGGACTCATCAATGCTGACGCTACCTATCAACGCACTGCTACCACCTTGCTCCACGACATGATGCATAAGGAGGTTGAGGTATACGTCGACGACATGGTCGTAAAGTCAAAAGAAAGAAATGACCACGTCACAAACCTTCGAAAATTCTTTACCCGAATCAGACAGTATAAGATAAGATTAAACCCACAGAAATGCACCTTTGGGGTCACATCAGGCGAATTGCTAGGCCACATAGTAAGCCAGCGCGGGATCGAAATAGACCCGACCAAAATCAAAGCAATAATGGGCATGAAGCCGCCAAGCAACATCGATGAAATAAGGAGCTTTTTGGGACAAGTCCAATATATCTCCCGATTTATCAGCAAACTCACCATGATTTGCGAACCAATCTTCAAAAAGTTGAAGAAAGAAGAGCATACGAAATGGGACGACGACTGTCAACAAGCATTCGATAAGGTCAAGAGCCTGCTTACAAATCCACCCGTTCAGGTACCTCCACAAAAGGATTTGCCACTATCGCTATACTTAACGACCACGCCAAACGCCATGGGTGCCATGCTCGCCCAGGAGGTCGACAACGAAGAGCGAGCCGTTTACTACATTAGCAAAAAGTTCCACGACTACGAAACTCGGTATGAACCAGTCGAGAAAAGCTGCCTCTCGCTGGTCTGGGCAACCAAAAAGCTCAGACACTACCTACTCACTAGCACAACAAGAGTATACTCCTTAATGGACCCCCTCAAATACCTATTTCAAAAGCCGGTCCTAAACGGACGCATGGCCAGGTGGACTCTGCTTCTCGCCGAGTACGAACTCAAGTACCTCCCTCTGAAAGTAATCAAGGGAAGAGCAGTTTCCGACTTCCTCGCAGAAAATGCTATCGTCGAACAACCCATGATCGATACAATGTCATTTCCGGACGATGGGATCTTGCCGTAGAAAAGGAATACTAGCAATTATACTTTGACGGAGCATCAAACTACCGCGGCTACGGAGTAGGAATACTCCTAATATCCCCAAATGGTGACCATACACCGCTCTCAATCAAGCTCGACTTTAGCGTCACAAACAACGCCGCAGAATACGAAGCCTGCATTTACGGCCTACAAGCAGCAATCGCTCTCAAAATAAGGAACCTCCGCGTGCATGGAGATTCATTCCTCATCATAAATCAAGTGACCGGGGCATGGAAGATCATGAGCGAAACCCTCACCAAATACCAAACAAAAGTACAAAAACTCCTAACCAACTTCGACTGCGTCGAATTTTATCACCTCCCAAGGGAAGAAAACCAGTTTGCCGACGCACTGTCAAAACTCTCATCCCTCCTAAACATGCCACCAAACATGAAATTACTACCCATCATCGTCGAAAGACGAGACGAACCAGCATACATCCACACCATTGACTTAGACGAAGCCAAGCAAGCGGAGCCCTGGTACCAAGCCATAGTCAACTACAAAACAAACAGCACTTACCCACCCAACACCGATAAACGTGGTCAGAGAGCCATTAGACTCCTAGCATCCCAATTTGTCCTAGAAATGGGACAATTACTCAAGAAGACCCCACAAGGCACGCTCCTCATATGTGTCGACTACAAAAAAGGACAAGAAACCATCGCGCAAGTCCACGACGGCGAATGCGGTCCCCACATGAACGCTCGGGCACTCTGCAAACAGATTCTACGGCTAGGATGGTATTGGACAACCATGGAAGCAGACTGCATCCAATACGTCAAGCACTGCCACAACTGCCAAATTTTCAGCAATGTACAGCATGTACCCCCTTCACCATTATATAGCCTAACCTCGCCCTGGCCCTTTTCAACTTGGGGCATCGACGTAATAGGAAAAGTCCACCCCATCGGAGCAGGAGGTCACTGTTTTGTGCTAGTGGCGATCGACTACTTTACAAAATGGGTAGAAGCAGCATCTTTTCGAACCCTTGACTCCAAGGAGGTCGCCAAGTTCATCCAGACAAACATCATATGCCGATATGGCATACCCCATGAGTTCATCAGCGATCAAGGCTTGCACTTTCAGCGCGAGACAGAAGCTATACTCACAAAATACAATATACAACATCACAAAATCCTCACCCTATCGACCCCAAACCAATGGAGCCGTTGAAGCAGCAAACAAGACAGTCGTCACCATACTCGACAAGATGATCGACAGTTGCAAAGACTGGCCCAACAAGATACCATATGCATTATGGGGATACCGCACAACCATTCGCACACCCACCGGCATGACACCCTATTTCCTCACCTATGGCATGGAAGCCATCCAACAAGTGGAAATAGAAATACAATCACTACGCATACTAATGGAAAGTGGCATCCCAGAAGCAGAATGGGCTCGTGAACGCTACGAACAACTCATGCTCTTGGACGAACGCCGACTTCACTCCCTGAGCACCGTAAGAATGTACCAAGCACGATTACAACGAGCATTCAACAAACGAGTCAAGCCACGAAACATCATAGTAGGGGATCTCGTACTAAAGTCAGTCCGAGCACCACTTCCAGCCGACCCACGAGGGAAGTTCAAGCCTAACTGGGCTGGGCCCTACCTCGTCAAGAAAATCTACACAGGCGGAGCAGTAAAACTAACCGACTTGGACGGTCAATAGTTTAACCTCGCAACGAAGCTCGATCAACTTAAGAAATACTACCCTTGAAAAACCCTTGCAATGCATCTATAAAATACAATTTTCTAAAAACACAATTCATGGACCGGCATGTCCTTAAACATGCACCATGGGCCGGCATGCCCTTAAACGTGCACTCTCTCTACAAAAATCAAAAACACAATTCATGGGCCGGCATGCCCCTAAACGTGCATTCTCAAACACAACTCATGGGGCGGTATGCCCCTAAACATACATTTCCCGAACTACGCCGGTTTGATTCCATTTTCCATGGATACGTAGGCAGCTTTGCAAAAAGCACAACCGATATTCAACACAAAAATGACGCGTCCAAAGCTTAAAAAGGTTAAGGACATAGTCACCACAAAACTCGCCTCATAACCTAAAAGGTTAAAATAAGGCGGCATTCAACACAAAACGACACGTCTAAAGCTTTAAAAAGCTAAGGATATAGTCATCACAAAAATGTTCCACCACCCAGAGGGTAAGAGGAACAACATTCAACAAAACATGACAAACCCAAAGCTTTAAAAAGTCGAGGGAATAGCCGATAAAAATTCCTGAAAACAAAAACCATGCTTACACTCTAAACTTTGAAAAAAGGATTAGAGCCAAGGAATTTTACACAAAATAATAAGCAAAATGAGGCAAAGTTGTAAATAAAAACCTAATTTTTATTAATCATAAAAAGAACGGTTACATTTTGGATTTTTCAAAGTAGGAGCATAACTACAAACATTAGAAATATACTAGCAAACACTACAATATATATTACAATACTCATACAAATCCCGGCATGTACATCGGGTTTAGGATAGACAATATAATACATAATACGACATAATACAACATAGTATGAACATAATACTAACAACAAAACAATAAAACAAACACCAGGTTCCCTTCATTATAAAGCAGACTCGAAACTCTTCAACTGAATGGAGGAGCACCAACCCTCAACCCCTACGGCGATCCCCAACATTACCATGACGACCTGGAGCACCCGGCCCTGGTATGCGCCGACGGGCGAACACACACTCCGCCGCTGAGAGAGGCGCCGAGCTCGAAGCATCACCCCCACCACTGTTGCGTCCGAAGCGGATCTGGTCGTAAGCAGACGTTGGTGGAGGCTCGTTAAGTTCTAGGGGACGGAGACGAGCCCTCTCAAGAGAACTTTGAGCAACGGTCCATTTAACATAGGCCCTCGATACCCGGATCGTCCCAGGAGTACCAGCCACAAGCCACCTAGGGCGCAAGACCCAGCCACCTGCCCACTCGTCAGTCACCTGGTTATTTAAAATAACCATGTCCTGTACCTTAGTGTCCTGGCAAGGGATGAACTGCGCATACCCTATCTGTCGCCGCACTCGCAAGGGATGGATGTAAACACCCATCTCAAACCCGCACAAGAGAACTCCAGAGGGGCCATCGCCTACTGCGCTCGCCGTCACGTCAATTACTCCCCACCATGGTCGTTAGGACGGTCATCTGGACCCAACCACCGCATATAACGGTTGGTTATACCTCCTGCGACGTACTCGCCATCAAAGCCAAAGTTGTTCAACACATTCAGCCTCTCCATTAACCACACCTGGAGAATCAAGGGACATCCCCTATATGCATGCTCCCTATTACATGCCCGGTCATCCAAGCCAAGGATCGTCTCTGCCAGGATTAAGGCAGAAGGATTGCAACCCAGCTCCATCTGCTGAACAACGGCGATTAAACGCGGATCACCTAACGCTCCCTCATGCATTGAGTCCGGGAACATGTAGCGGTGTACCAAGCAAAAGGCTAACGCCCTCTTCCTGGCCACGGCAGAGATATTCCCGTTCTCATGATTCCTAAACCACTGACACAAGCGATAGAGGTTGATACGGCTCCCAACAAATAGCTCTTCCACCTCGTCTCGGGTCATCTGAAGATAATTCTGTACTTGCCTCTTATAGCCAAACTCCTGCCTAACACATACGAGCAGGCTAATACGCACCCACCCGCCGATAGCCCCAAACTCCTCAACTAAAGGGCAAACTTCTCCGCAAGGAAAGCGGAACACATGCAGGCTCGGGTCCCAATACTCAAGACAAGCATCCAGGAACTCGTACTCCATTCGAACCTGCCTTAGCCCACGAAACACGCCAACGCCACAATCCTTCAAGTTTTTCTTCTCTATACCCGACAAGGACGCACACCAGCGACGCAAGTTTCCTTCAAAGTTCTCCATTTTTCGACAAACGTTCCGTAAATATTTTGAATATTCTTGGAATATCGGGAATGGAAAGATGAAAGGATGAGTATTTTGAACTAACCTAGCCCTCCTTTTATAGCCGAGATTTGCAAAACAAAGTACAACACAAAACATAAACACTAGTGACCAAGCGATTAAAAGAAATCGAACAAAAACCACAAAACAAAAACTTAATCGCCTGTAAACAGGCGATTAAAATTTTATTCGCCTGTTTACAGGCGATTTCTTACAACTCTTACACACCTATACCCTATATTTTTAACTTTTATTACTCCAAATTATTTCTACCGACCTTAGACCCGTTTTTACGGTCCCGTCGTGTCGTCTCGATTTGCGTAATCAGCTCCCGTCTTTCATATTTTTCGTATTCACAAAACACGATAATCACACAAAAATTAAACGCTACACAAAACACGACTTTCGCATTCGCAATTTTCGTCTCAAAACGTCGTTTTAGCTCACATTTTTACAAAATCAAAAGCGTCTTTTTACGAGTCTAAAATATTTTCTAAACAGCATTTTTCAAAAACTCTGCATTGGCATTTAGTTTAATCATAAACGAGTCGGTCTCAATCGAGACACGTATATATGTTTACAACTAACAATGTTTTGCAGGCACGCTCGGCAAGTAAATATGCAAGGATTTCAGACCCGGCTACAACCTAAGCATGCATTTTCGCAACGAGACAAAATATTCAAAGCCTAGGATGCCACACACAAAGCCAACAACTACAACAAAAGCCGAACCACAAAACTTACCCATAAACACCCACAAGCCAAAAATCAACCATACACAAGTCCAAATACAAATAAGGCCAATAAATACGAGTAAGTCTTAAGTACATAAGCCACCACATACAAACACTAACACACATAATACAAGTCAAAATCCAAAACACGTACACAAGTCCAAGTCCAAGCCCAAGTCCCGAAATACAAAAATACAAGTCCAAGCCTACGACGACTGGTCATGACGCTCGAGCGCCGCACGCAACGACTCGATCTCCGCGCGATAGACAGCCATCTCCCGCTCGCGCTCAGCCCCTTGCTCTGCCCGGACTCTCGCCAACTCCTCGGCATGCGCAGCCTCTAGCTCGGCCCGTGATCTCGCAACCTCCTCAGCCCTGACCCTGGCCAACTCTCGTCGAGCGTCGGTCGCCTCCTTCTGACCCCTGCAGGCATCCACAACATTCTCGTTCACGAGCGCCCGCCCGCCACAGCCTCTTGTGCACATCGGCCGTCACCTGCACAAACACGAACGAACTACACTTAGCGTCCAAACCTGGGGGCTGTCAATCAAAAGCTGCTACTACAGAGTTTGAATAATGATTTTACAATAAAATCTAACTCATACTGGGGGCTACAATCAAAAGCTGCTTCAACAGAGTTTGAATAATGATTTTACAATAACATCTACCTCAAACTGGGGGCTACAATCAAAAGCTGCTTCAACAGAGTTTGAATAATGATTTTACACTAAAAATCTAATTCAAACTGGGGGCTATACTACATAATACTCCAAAATAAATGAAAACAGAAAGTACCTTTTTCACGCGTGGGTCCCAACTCTCGAGGCTCGCATCGGTCACAACGGACATGCTGTAACACCCGGTGTTGTCCGAGGTTATTCGGGCCGGGTTCCCCGTTGAAGTGGTCCATGTGATGAGCTCAAGTGACCTAGTGCTTAAAAGGATTGTAAGTGCTACTCATATCAACAAGATGCATCTTCTTTTCTGTTGGCTCATCTTAAGAACTCTTTGGTTAAGCGTGCTTGCTGGAGAGTAGTCTTAGGATGGGTGACCTCCTGGGAAGTTTTCAGGATGCGCACGAGTGAGGACAAAGTGCGCTGCAAAGGACTCGTGTTGGTCTGTGGGCGATGTACGCAGCCTGGCGAGCTACCGTGGGTGACATTTCGGCCTTTAGTTGGGGCCGGGGTGTTACAAATGGTATCAGAGCAACCCGGCGACCGTGTGGTCGAATCCTAGCTACGCACCTAGCCGTGTGGTCGAATCCTAGGTACGCACCTAGCTGGGGAGGATTCTGGAATGCTATATTGTAAGTAGCTACCAGGCGCAACGAGGACGTTGCGTTCTTCAAGTGGGGGTGTGTAACACCCGGTGTTGTCCGAGGTTATTCGGGCCGGGTTCCCCGTTGAAGTGGTCCATGTGATGAGCTCAAGTGACCTAGTGCTTAAAAGGATTGTAAGTGCTACTCATATCAACAAGATGCATCTTCTTTTCTGGTGGCTCATCTTAAGAACTCTTTGGTTAAGCGTGCTTGCTGGAGAGTAGTCTTAGGATGGGTGACCTCCTGGGAAGTTTCCAGGATGCGCACGAGTGAGGACAAAGTGCGCTGGAAAGGACTCGTGTTGGTCTGTGGGCGATGTACGCAGCCTGGCGAGCTACCGTGGGTGACATTTCGGCCTTTAGTTGGGGCCGGGGTGTTACACATGCACGCCGGCAACACGATTGAATGCGGACAACCCTCGTGCTCAACCAACAGATCCTCGACGAACGGAGGAAGCTGGAACTCAAGGTCAGGATCACGTCGCTACAAAAACAAAAACAGGGTAAATTTTTGCTTTTTGAAACCAAAACACATAAGCAAAAAAGATAATAAAGCATACCTCGATCACAGCATCAGCAAGGGCATGCTGTGCCCAAGTCACGTAGTCCTCAGCCGGCCGCAGCAAGGAGTCGGACTGACCCTCGTGATACACGTCACGACGCTCGTTAGCAACGGGCGTCTCCACAAACAAAAGCGAGGGCGGAGGTGCAGGTACGATGAAGCCGCCGCGACCCGTCTGCGCAGACAAGCGCTCACCCAAGTGCCAGTACGAGCCGTACTGAGTGTCGATGTACAGCCGCCGTCCGTCAAGGGGCCAAAGCAGGTTACAATCGACGGAGGAACACCGGTAAAATTCCTCCAAGGGTCGCGAACGAACTGCAAAACAAAATCAAGTTATAAACTACAAAAACAAACACGAACCCAAGCTACAAAAGACCAAAGTACAAAACACAAGCGCCCTCACCTTATCCATCGTCATCCCGTTGAAGAGCACACGAGCCCTGTCATAGTTCAGGCCAATACCCTTCCGATCCGCTGTCGCGTACGCATGGAAAGCCGGGTACGCAGCCGTCACCTGGAACGTGTTCGGAAGCAGAGAGGGGAAGTGAGCGTAGCACCAAGACTGCAAGCAATCAGAATACACGTTACAAAAGAAAAGCAGAAACGATACAACAAGACACTACGAAATCAAACCCTACCTCCATCAGAAGACCAGGGCCCACGAGCGACACATATGAATCCTCGTCAATCCGGTCAGGACGCACCGCGTCCCTCAAGTATCGGATCAACAACCCCAGAGCAGGGGTGACCCAATCAAACTCACCTAGACGTGTCATGTCCGACAACGCCATCAGCACAGCCGTCGACGCTCGCTCCCCCTTGTCGCCAAAGTGGGTGGCCGTCAGAAACCACCACAACCACAGCCGGGCCCTCTGCTCGGCGCTCGCTCGAGTAGCCCCCCTCTTCTTCTTCCCCTTGAAGAAGTCGTCAAACCACACAGTACGGGGCTGAAACGTGTGCTCCTCACCTACCCCGCACCTAACCCCGTTACCGATCAACCGCACGACGCGTGGGCTATCGATAGGAGGGCGCTCACGCCCCCAGTCAAGGACACCCTCGCCATGAGGCAGCCCCGAGACAACCGCCAGCGAAGAATGGGTCACGCCAACCTCGTACCCAGGCATGTGGAAGGTGTTGGTCGTATCCCAAAACCTATCCAGCAACGCCCGGAGCACAGCAAGGCGCGCGTTCACGCGCTTAGCCCGCACCTCCCTCCATTTTTGCACCAGGGGACCAAAAGCCGTCCCAAGCACTATCTGCCGCTCCTCCTCGATAAGCCTCTTCTCAAAGGCATCGAACGCCGTCCGGAACCCAGAGAAGGTCCTCATCGCGCCTAACGGGAAGCCGACCTTCACCCGGATCGATAGGTGCTCCAACGGGCTCCAGACCAAGCTCACGCCATCCCAGTCCTTGGCCACCTGCGGCCACAAGCGCGGACCCTGGGGATAATTAGGCCTCACGCCCAGCTCGTCAACCATCCCCATGAAAACCTCCGTCGCAGCCTCGAGAGCTGCCGCACCTCCGTCCTGGGCCTGACCCTCAGCCTCTGCCTCGGCCTCAGCCTCATCCTCAGCCTGGTCCTGAACCTGGCCCTGAACCTGACCCTCGGCCTCAAAACCAGCAGCAGCAGCAGTAGCAGCAGCAGCAGCGTCAGCAGCCGCAGCCCTAGCAGCGGCCTCAGCCGCAGTCTCGTCAGGAGCCTGCTCCTCGTCACTCGAAGACTCCTCTGACTCGGAGGGATCCTCGTAACGACTCCCCGAACTCCGAGGACGACCACGCCTAGGTCTATCCTCCACAGGGTCTCCCCCTGCTCCAACCTCCTCAAAAACACCGGCGACCTCAGCCTCATCCCGGTCACCACCGCGGCCAGAAGACGAGCATGGCGTCGTGGCCTGGCCGCTACCCTCAAGACTACTAGAAGCTCGCCAACCCACGCCGCCGGGTTCCTCCGAGCCTCACCTCGACCTCTACCACGGCCTCCTCCAGAAGCCACAGCGCCCTCAAGAAGAAGACCACGCCCACGCCCCGCAGAAAACCCCGCACTGCACTTCCACGCCTCCTCCGTAAGCCGCAGACGCCTCCATAGCAGCCACGACCACGCCCGCGGAGGCTACGAACAAAGACTCCGACCCTGGCCTCTACCATCGCCTCCCAAGGAGCCGCAGACGACTACTGCAGCTTACACGATCGCGCTTCAAGAAAGACTCGAGACGACACCTGGGCTGACCTCGACCACCCGGCGGGAGACCTCGACGACTCTGCAGCAGCCCCACTATCACCGGGCGCAAGAAGACCCTGGTCGCCAACGACAACCCTCTCGTGCATCACTTACGCGGTGAATCTGCAGCAACGCCACGACCGCGCCACTAGCTAATCTGGCCAGACCACCAGGGACACCACCGTGCCCCAGGCCACTCGCAGAAGGCCCTGACGACTCACTGCCAGCCCCTACACCGCTAGCAGAAAAAGCAGGGGACTCCCCAACAAGACCCTGCCACTCACTCCCTGGCGTCGGAGAAGCCCCTGGCGTCTGAGGAGGAAAAGCTCTCAGCAGGTCCGACTGAGACGGACCGTCGGAAACCTCCAAAGGCATACTCAGACAACGGCAAAGTCAACACCGGCCAAGACCCGGTCTATGGAACTGGAAGTAGGTGCGGAAGGCGCAGGATCACGTGCACAAAATTCAAAGGCATACTCAGACAACGGCAACAGCGAATCATTTAGGAAAGCAGAAGCACGCAAAAACGACAGAAAGCAAGCATTAAGGCCTACATTATCTACAGATAAGGCCAAAACGGAGCAGAAGCACAGAAAAACATATTTCATGACACGTATATAGTATATACTAATATAGAACACCTCCTTTCTTAATCCACCCTAGGATTAAACCAACTAATACTATATAATATAGCTAGATTATATTAGTATTATACTTAATAATATGTAGGTATTATTATGAGATAAAAAGAGTAGAAAATGATCAACAAAATTGATCAAATTTAACACCAAAACACATGCCTAAAAGGAGCTTACTTTGGCTGATTTTTGTGCTTGATTTTGTGAGTTTTAGAGTGATTTTTCATGCATGCCAAATGAATGAGAATAGTGGAGTATTTATAGGCAAAAGTAAGTGGAAGAATTAGGCACAAATTTGATCAAAAATATTGACCAAAAATTCCTTTTCTAGAAATAAATTCCTTAGGCCCATTTGGGTCATTTTTTGGTCCATTTTATTTGAGTCCATTTGATATTATTTAATCCATTTAACACTTAAATAAACTAATTAATAAAAATAATATATATATACTTAACAATTTAAGTAATATAAATGACAATTATATCAATATATAATTTATCACTTTGGACTCAAATATTCTCCATTTTATTAACCTATAAATCTTATTAGTCATTAATCTTTATTAATGACAAATAACCCTTTTCGTAAATTAACACTTAATCATTAACTCACAAAATCACATAACCTTTTATTATTCAATTATCGCATAAAAGAATAATAACACTCTAGTTCCGTATCTTATATGCGTCTCATAATTTATTACCTCATGACTAACGTATTAGTTTCAATATTAAGTCTCTAGTTATACTATATCAAATATAAATAACTAGTCTTTGTTGGTCTTCCTCCCATTAGGTGTGACCGAAAGGGATCAGTTGATTACCGCCATCTCATGACAGTAACGTCAAACTCTAGCAAGCCGAGCGTTACCATATACGTTAATCAACTGACTTATATAAAGCTATATTTCCTTTATTCCTCTTAATGAGATTTATTAAGTATTCGCAACATTGTGGAGGACACTCACTCCAACAGCTATTTATAGCAATTGCTTCGTGTTTTCTGCATGGTTGCTCAGAAAATCGTCAGTGAACCAGCGATTAACCAAAAAATCGCCAGTGTGCAGCAGAGGGAGGGGAAAATCGCCTGTGTACAGGCGATTTTTTGGGTGTTTTTCAATTGATTTTGGCCGCCGTATTTCGTATGACATGTTTCGTAGGTGTTCATGATTGTGTTTGCTGTATGTTGCTGACTTTTATGAGTCGAGGAATCAACTTGAGTCAGTTGATTTCTCAGCTCCGTTTTCGTGTTTCGTGTTTCGGTTTTTCGTCGTGTTTTTCGATTTTGGCTCGAAATAAAATAATATTGTAACATATTATCTTACGACGTTGTGAAGTTTTGTTTTGTAAAAATGTGACCCAGGACGCGCTTTGGTCCATTTCGGGTGCTTAGGCCTTTTTGCGTGTTTTGGGCCGTTTTTGTGTGTTTGGGTCGTTTTTGTGTATGGACCGTTTTTGTGAGGCGTTTTTGTGTCGTGCTTTTGCGTATTGTGTCGACTTAAGACTAAAAATGACTAAATTAATATTCATTTTTACGAAGTATGCAAATTCAAATTAATACGTTAAAAATGACTAAAATGTTTTAGACACTTTTGTACCGTTTCGTCTTATTTATAAAACATGCAAGAAAAGTCATTTTCGTCATCGGGTTTGTTTTTGGGGGGTACGGATACGGGTATCTACAACTGTCAGCTCTGTTTTTCGCGAACGCCACTTTTACTTATTTCGAATTAGATTTTATTCCTTGATGTATAAGGTTTATTATGGGGGTTTAGAGGAATGATTGCACTCATATTATCATCCAAAAACACAAGAACATCATATTTTCTAGATCTAAGTTTTGATTTGTAAGGTTAATGGAAACTAATTCATACTGTGTAATATTTAATAACATGTGGGCTTGAGCACAACTTTTGGTTTATATATGATTGATAAATAGTAACGAGTATAAAATTGAGATTAGTGAAGAAAATTTGATAAAACACGACACAAAAGAAAACTTATAAATACAAATGATTAAATGTGATACAATCTCATAAAAGTTTAACTAAAGAAAAAAGGCGTTGCAGAATTGTACCCAAAGTTTTGTCCTTATAATTTTTGATACATGCTATTTATATACATTTTATGCCCCCGGTTCAGTCGCATTTAGCTTATTTTTACTCGTGATCATTGCTAGTTTGTGAGCTATTTGCTATATTTCTCGATACTGCTGCCTTCCATTTATATTTTGCAGGTTTTGGTGGTTTTGGGCCAAAACCCGGGACAATTGGAGCATTACGAGAATCAAGACGACAAGCCCAAGCTCGAGCTCGCGCAGGAGCTCGGGAAGACGAACCAAAGACCAAAGATAAGAAGGCCACGAGCTAAATTAGGCAAAAGACAAAGGGGTGATCAAGAGTGAAGCCCAAGTAGAAGAAGAAGAGAGCCGGCCCAAGTCAGTGGTCAGGCCGGTCCAGCCTGTAACAACCTGGTTTTTAGTCGACTTTAATTACTAAGGCGGAAATTAATTAAGTCTTAAACCAGCGTTATTAATTATACAATTAACCCAAAATATTACATCATCGTTTAAGAGTTGAATTGAACAACTCTAAATACGGAAGTTCAAAAGAGTAGCGTTATATATATTACATCTCTCTCGAAACAACTAAGGAAAAGCAATAAAAACGTCTCGTGGCTCCATCCAAAACCCAGCTCCTGGTCCACGAACGTCCTGCACAATAAATCGATGGGGATGCTCACGGTGACAAAGTGACTAGCTATGCTCATACTTACCCTCGATTTCAATTACTTTGGTTTAATATTATCGCTTTATAAATATAACATTATGATAAAAACATAAACATGCTTAATACATATAGCATATAAAGACATATAAGTCATAATAAGCATGCGGTTTAAAACGATAAATCATATAAGCATGATATTCAATTATGAAGGCAAATAACACATAATAGCATAGCAATAGTATCACAATAATTCAATGGCATTACAAGGTGATATCGGATCGCAATCAAACATACATATCTTATCATTCTCCTCATGCAGACTCGATTCAATTCAGAAAGTTGTGGTCTTTAGTTTTCGAAAATGGTACACACTCATTCTCAATTAAACATACAACAAACAACACATACTGCTTACGAGCCTGACCACTGAGTAGGCCATTGTACTCTAGTCGCTTGCATCTCACTACCATAGTGCAGCGGCTTACTCGACTCGTAAACCACGCCGAATACTATAGTACTTGCATCTCATCTTCTAGTGTTCGAAATGATTCGAACTTCAGATACAATCTCGTCAAGTAATCTTTACGCAGGGTAAGAACGAATGCAAGTGTCGCGTCCAATAAAGACGAAACACGGCAAGGAGACAGAACCGCAAAGCGCATAAGCACATAATGTCACGGTGGCCCTGATAACTTTAGCGAAATAGAGTGAATTAAACCCAAGTCTAGTACATGTACACTAGTATCCACGTTAAGAGTAGGCTATGCTATTCATAGAGCACCTTAACTCCAGATAAAACGACTATTTCCTAAAGCCTGAGACAAAAGCCTTGGCATATTCAATTATCTTGTACGGCAATGGCGACCGCTACAAGACTATCTTAAACCCACTTCACTTACGATTGACGTTTTCATATCTGAGGCCCAAGCTTGACCTTTTATTTAACTTACTCAATATTCATTATTTATTTGATATTACATATCACATGTTACTAGACTCTCCTAGTCTCAGCGTCAAACGTTTTATTTGAATTGTAGGTTTCATATGATCACATAACACATTCGTTTATTATTTGAAGTGTTGTTAATTATTAACGTTTTCAAGTTTCTAAATTGAAACGTTTATTAGTATGTCCAATTTTATTTATGTGTTTTTCAAACACTTTAGGTCATTTACTTCTTCATTTTAAATTTTCTATACTTAGTAAAATTTTCAATTATTTTCAGTATTTCACTATTCACTTTTCACTATTCATCGTATTTTACTATTCATCGTATTTACTATTCATTGTATTTACTATTCATCGTATTTACTATTCACCGTATTTTATACGTATTTTTATACGTATTCGTATTTTTATACTTCGTATCCTATACGTATTTTTATACGTATTCGTATTTTTATACTTCGTATTTTATATGTATTTTTATACTTATACTTATTATTTTTTTATACTTAAGGTATTTTAGTTATAAAACTAAATCTTTTATTTCCTAAGTATAGATTTCTAGTTTTAAAGTCGTTAGGTTCGTTTTGTACTTAGGCGATTTTTGAAAATATTTTAAAGTCTAGCTTTAAAAATGTTAAGTTCGTTTTGTACTTAGTGATTTTTGAAAATATCTAAAAGTCTAGTTTTAAAAAAACGTTAAGTTTGGTTTGTAAAAAGTGATAATGATATTTATTATAAAATGAGACTTAGTTAAATTTAGTCGTCTACTTACTAAATTTAGCGATTTTCATTTTTAATAATAATGGTATCGTGAATGGTTCATTTAAGTCCGGGTCCAAATCCAACAGTCCAATATGCAAAGGTAGTATCACACGATTTAATCCATTTTTATAACGGTTAAACATTTTTATCGGTTTATCGTATTTCATTTATAACTAAAACAATTTATACAAAAATTCAATTCTAATTACTATTTAACTTTAGTGACTTAGTGATAATTTCATTTTGATCAAATTTAGTCAATTTAATATAGAAATGCCGTGTATATTAATATGTGTGTCAAAATGGTTTTATTTCTTTTAATTTCTTATATCTAACTTATTAACTAATAATTAAATTATATTAACAATAAACTAAAAAGTGATAAAACAATTTTTAACCTAAAAATATAGGGATGCCGTGAGCTAGCTCATAGTGGTCCTAAATTTTCATTTTTTTCGATTTTATCGGTTTTTAACTTAAAGTCTTTATATTTTAATTATTCTAATTATACTAAAATGATTTAAACTAAAATGAAATTTACTAAAAATTTCATTTACAATTATGAATAGTGTTTTTCAACACTTTAAATTTCTAACTTTTTAATTATAATGATTTATAATGTTTTAAGTTGATTTATATTATATTACTAACAATATATAAAACAATAAGTAAACATAAACACAAATTATTAACAAACATAGAATAAAACATAATCAAAGAGAGTAATAAAGATGAACATCAACATGAAGATTGTAAGAACACATATGAAAATCAACAATAAACTCAAGAACACTATTTTTACTTTTAATAAATTATAATTTATTTTCCTAATTTAATTTTTTTTTTCCACATGAATACATCTATTTTAACTAACTTATTCTAACATATTATTTACAAAAATTAAAAGTGAAAATATATTAAAATAAATGGGAAATGCCGAGTTGAGCATGTATGTATATATATTTTTATTTTTTCGATTTTTAATCACTTTACTCATTGTTAATAATTCACATAATTTTTATATGATAATACTACTTAACTAAAACATAAATAAACATATAAATCATATGAACAATAATTTAAAGTACTCAAAAATAAATTACCTACACATATGAACATATTACTAAAATTACACTATTATCATTATTACTTATTTATTATCATTTTATTATACAACACATAACATATAAGTGATGTTCAACATATTTAACATAAAATCATACTCATAAGACATATAATAAAAATCAAATTAATTTACTAAGAGGATAATATAAGACAAGGCTAGTCACCTTGAATTAGATGTTAATCGTCGAGGATCTAAAATAAATTTTAGATCGGATTTTTCTTCACCCATAACCCATGTTATTCACCCAACTAATCCATGCAAATTAGCTCCTAATATATACCCACTAATTACTAGAACACTTATGAAATATTAGAAATAATATTAGTGTTTTATTTTAATTGTTTTTGGAAGAAAAATGGAAGAAAATAAATGAGAGAAAATGGGAGTGTTAGCCACGACATTTTGGAGTTAAATGGGCTTATTTTGGTCCTTAGAACTTGTGGAATAAATTGTAAAAATTTTAGGTTAAAAGAATTAGGTTAAAGTTAGATTTTAATTAGAAAATAATGTTTAATTAAATTAAATAAAGCATCATCAACTTCATCATCAACCATTTAGTCCATATTACTATTTGGTGCATTAAAAATGTCTTTTAGATGTTTTAAAATGTTTTTCACGAAATTAGTCAGTTTTAAAAAGTCGGGCGTCAAAAGCGATAAAAGTTAAAATGTGCTGTTTTGACGATTTTCTGAAAAGTATTCATTTTATAAATTTAAGACTAAATATTTTATTTACTACTTTAGAAAAATTTTAAAAGTGACGGAAATGAAAATGGTAATATTAAAGTAGTAGTATTGAATTTGTATTTATATTTTTATTAAAAATATAAACTTTAAATTTAAATATAAAATAAAATAAAAGTGATGATGATAAATTAAAGGTGTAAGAAAAATTGGACTTGTGTAAGAATAATAGAAGATGATAAAATTTGACTAAGGAAAGTCAAAAGTCAAAAGTCAAATTTTCGGGCTCGATTATCGTTTTTGAAATTTTCGATTTGCGCGATCGCAGAAAGTCTCAAAATAAAAGATATGATCTTAAAATAGTATTTTGAAATAAAATCGGAAATAAAAATAAAACTAATTTTCAAAAAGTACTAAATATAAAAATCGGATCTTAACCCTCGAGATTTTGATTAAAATTTTACTAGGTCGAAATACTTATTTTTTTCGTTGAATGTTATAGATTTAAAGAATTAAAAACAAACGTCAAAAAGTTAATCAATTTAAAGTAAGTGTGACTTCAAATTTCGACAATTTAGAGAAAGGCTAGTTTAATAGAAATGAAATAGTAATTTGATATTAAAACTAAAGTTTTTATTTTGAAAACGAAAAATGTTTGAAATTGAATTTTATGAATAAAAGGTTTTACATTTATTTTTATGAATAGTAAATATAACTTAACCTTTTTGAAATTTGAAAGGCGATATAAATTTTGGGTTGATTTTTATAAAATTTTGAAATGTATTTCTTTTTCAATTCTGAAGATAATAGAACAAACTTTATTTTTCAAAATTTTTAAATTTGTACTTAGGAAAATTTATTATTATTTGGCGAAAAAATTTCAGTCGTATTTTATTATATGGAAAAAGGATGAATTTAATTTGAGGAATTAAATTCTTTTATCATATTGTGTTAAAATAACACGGGGTGTTACATGCTAGGTTTAAGAATTCTACTACTACATGAGGTGTTTTTCGTCGGGTTTTGTTTTATTTCGTGTTTAATTCTTGGAAACTATATATAAAGACCTTAGGACGAAAACTAAAGAGCTTATGCTTTATTTTACATTGTTAATTTAGGTTTAGCTTTTACTGTTAAGTTAATTTCTTTCTTTTTACATACTCTCAAAAACTCCATTAGTTTAGTTCAAGATTGATTTACTTTGTAACCGCCGGTACTCTACTTTAATCCAGGTTTATTTTAATCTTTGTTATTCATTCATCATGTTTACTCTTATTAATTTTATTGCTTCGATCTTTATTATGTCTAGCTAATCTCCTATTAGGGTTTGAGGGGAATTTGTGATATTTGGTTCTGGAACATGTTTTAGGATTAAACTGGTTGAATAATTTGTGCACCTTGTGACTCAAATACCTGCGTACGCTAAGTTTCTGAAGGAGGTCTTAGCTAGAAAGCGTACGTTTGATGATGTCTCGACTGTGGCTTTTGTGGGGGAGGCTAGTACTAGGCCGCAGGGTAGTAAGCCCCCTAAGCTTAGTGACCCTGGGACTTTTTCTATTCCCTGCTCCATAGGTAGGTTTGAGGTCAAAAATGCTTAATGTGACCTAGGAGCTAGCGTCAGTGTCATCCCGTACTCTATGTGTAAGAAGATGAATATGACGAATTTGGGTGTCACTAGTCTCACTTTGCAAATGGCTGACCGGTCTGTTAAGCGTCTCTTAGGTATATTACAAGATGTCCCCGTACAGGTAGGAAAGTTCTTTATCCCTGTGGACTTTGTAGTACTAGATATGCCTGAGGATGTCCACATCCCAATTATTTTGGGAAGACCTTTTACGCACTTCTTTGGTGCAGTCATAGATGTGGGTAACAAGACCTTAGCATTCACGGTGGGGGGTGAAAAGCTCACTTTTACGCATTCTGATACCCCGCGGTCACCCATGCGTCTAGAGTCGGTTTGCTCTATTGATTCTGTACCTCCGTCTCACTCTACTGGAGACACTTTGGAGGTTTTGCATGTCTCTTCTCTTTGTGCAGGTTCTTTTCAGGATGGCTGCAAAGACGGTTTGGGGAAGAGAAAGCTGCTGGAAGCCGACTTATTCGACGCTAGCTATGGGGACAGAGGAACCACAGTTGAGTCGCTTGGAGCACAAGGGCGATTTGGAGAGCCATTTCGTGATAGAGGACCTACAGTGATGGATTAAGCTATGCTGCCTTGAGAGGGAGGAGTTCTTCGGCGATCGGATGCTGTTTCGCCAAGTGAAGCTGTTGCAAATGGCCAACGACCTTGGCCTAACTTGACTTGATTTATGGAGCCTTGAAGAGTCGTGCGAGACTATAAACCAGTGCTTCCGGGAGGCAACCCGATGACGTTGTACTTTTATTGCTTATTGTACTTTGTTTGGTTTGTTTTGGTTGACATTTGGTTTTTATTGAGCGCGCGAGGACGAGGGTATTATTTTGTGATTTTATTGCGCAGGTACTTATGGACTTTTGTCCTTGGTATTCTTGAGAATACGCTTCGAAGAAGGTCACCAGCCGGCCTACTGGCTGCCGGGCCTGGACAGGAGCCGTAGCTGAAATTTGAAAGAAGAGGAAAAATCGAAAAAATTGCATCAGGGGCCCTTAGCCGGTCGGCCGGCTGCCGGTCCCAGACCGGCCGGCCACCCCTGTCCTTCTGCTTTGTTTCTTCGACATATTTCCTCGCTCGCTCCTCCGAAGTACTTCCTAGCTGGACTGAAATGGACGCATATTCGTGGATTATAAGCCGCACTCCATGCTTCGCTTCGGTTTGGGGGAGCTCCGACCCTATAAAGTGAGTTCCCATTACCCTCTTTCGTCGCATCATTTTCCTACCCCCGCTTATTTTTGTCCTTATCTGCTGTTGTGGTTGTGCTGTTTTCCACATTGAGGACAATGTGCGATTCTGGTTTGGGGGAGGGAAACACTTTCGTGTTCTGATTTTGCATTTTACATTTCGTGTTGTGGATACCCATATCCGTACCCTCCCAAACAAAACCCTGTGATGTATCACGGACTTTTATTACGCATGCTTTAACGTTGACTTAAACGATTCTAACTAATGTCGAATTCATTTTGAGTCGTTTGAAATGTTAAAATGATTTAGGTCGCTTCACATCACACTTAAATAACGTTCATTTTGTCCATTTGGAGTCTAGCTAGGTCCTTGTCCTGCTTCATTTGGCATGAGCTTCGCATTTGCACTACAATTAGTCCTTTTACATTAACAAGGTCTAATTCAGCATTCCTAAATTCCTAAATTTAGGCCCGGTAGCTAAAACCGCTATTTAGCCCCCCCTTACACAAAATACGGCTTCACGTCTTACCTTATTTCACAAAAACTATGCAAATACACCCTTTTCATTTTAGGGTCTCGGGCCAAACCGAAGCGAACCCAGCCTTTGGCCCGCACTCCAAAGCCCTAAGCATCACAAAATATCTCAGAAATATCCTAGGGGTTTTCTTGAGCTTCACGTTCGAGATTATCTCGAAATCTTTCAAAGATACAATTCAGCCGAAACTAGGAAACTACACAAAAACCCGACCCTCGAACCGCATAAGCTTATGCGGTTTGGGTAGGCAACCGCATAAGCCTATGCGGTTTCCCCTGGCAACCGCATAAGGCTATGCGGTTCCTAGGCCTGTTTTTATCCCCGATTTCCTAATTTCTCCGAGGTTTTTAGTATATATACAGCCTTATACCTCGACCTCAAATCATACTTTCAGATCACAATTTCACACACAATTCACAACACACAAACCCTCTTTCACAAAAGCCTCAAGCACTCAAATCCTTGAGTTCAACACACCATCCTGTGTTGAATTCATCTTCCTTTCAAGTTCAAGAAGCGAAACTCTGCCCAGATCTGAAGCGTCAGGACAAGGTAGGTACCGATCCACTTGGATCAAAGCTTTTTCTTATTTTCTATGGACTAACAAAGGGGTCTACACTTTAGCGCCGGCTTTGGCACCCAGCGCGCTTGCAATCCAAGTGTTCTATTTACTTCGGGTACACTCCATATCCGATGACACGCCAAAGTCGCATAGGCAACCGACCTTATAAAATAAACCAATGGACAATTGAACTTTATTTTATTTGCATGCATCTTGCACCTTCTTATTTTGCATTAAATCAACTTAAACAATGAATTCGACCTTTAACTGAACCGTATTCGTTAACAAGTTAAACATGCTAAACTGAGGGTTTTAATCAATCTTTTTTGCATTTGCATCTGCATTCTTTTACAACTTATCGCACTTGTACGTAGCGATAACATTAGCTCAAATATCATCTTACAAGGATTGTTCTAGGTCAGTAGAGGCTATTTTTACATAGGCTTTTCCAAAAGGTTTTCATAAATCATTATTTGAATTAACTCTTTTTCTAAAGTACCCTCACCCCGAATCCAATCTGGTTTCACAAGCCTTAGATCTAGGGGTGTCGGCGTGCTCCAAAATCTAGGACATGTTTTTAACTTAGAACATTGTAGCAGGTTCCTAATTTCCGCGATAATTAGGTGGCGACTCCATAACAGTTCTTAAAGGTTTTTCAACTTAATCTTTTTTAACTTTAAAATCCGCCCTTAAGCAAGACGCCGAGTTGGGTCCCCCCGGGTTCCACAATTTGGCGACTCCGCTGGGGAGATCCTATTTTTAAAACCAAAAACTAGATTTTTCTTTTTAAAAATAAAGAGGTGAAACTTGAAAGCCTTGAACAATCCTTGTAAACATATTTGAGCTATGCACATTCGTTTAGAGTCCATTCCTTTTGGAATCTAGGCACCCTTTGCACCCTCGAGAGGTGGTTCCCACATGCAGGCTTGTCCACTCGATAAAGCACATGCCGGACTAGCTTTCCTCTCGCCCCTCCACGGCTTGCCGTAAACGGCTATCTCGACCGCCCCAGTGCTCCCTTCAGAAAACCTATCGCCCCGGCGTAAGGAAATGAAGGGGTCAAGTATCTGCCAAAGCGTACTCGAGGTAGTTGGAGGTGTACCCGACTGACTCATTTTTCACCTTTTTTGAGTCATACGTACAAGTTCGAGGCTATGCACTCCATGGTCTTTTTCAAAATGAGCATTTGCATTCATATCTTCGAAAACTCGCTTAAACGTTTCATAGATAAATGAACCTAACATCTAACAAACTAACACCTTTTCAAACAAAACTATCGCGAATTTTTGAAACAAACTTTCTCAAAATTCTCCTTTTCACTAACAAGCAAAAACCCGAGCAAGGATTAAAACCCGAGCTCGTGGATTTCGATCCTCTAGGTCACACGGCCTAGACTCCGTTTTAACATCCTCGACTCGACTTGCGCGAGCCGAATCCTTCTCTTTTTATACATCCGATCTCGAGCTCACCTCGGCAAGTTACCGATACTAGTTCGACGGATGCAAAACAAAATCTTTTAACATCGAGACGAGATGTGCGCACGCATCCTCGCCTCAAAAGCTTCCCTTAGCAAAACCTTTTCGAAAATCTCCTTTTCCAAGCTTAAAAGGTCTTTCAAAACAACGAAATGAGCTAAAATGAACGCCTAGAATGAATGTGAGTCTAGTGGGTCGAGTCGTGTCGCTAATATGCAAAGTGAAATGCAGGCCTCAGCTGGATACTCGTCGTACTAAGAACCGCCTAGTAATCCCATACAAGAAACGAACCTACACCCGCAAGATGGCCGGCAATGACGAAGTTACCGCACTCCGTGACCAAGTCACAAAGCTGACCGCTGACCTTGAGGGCCTTTTGACCCACCATACCGTCGAGGTGGAACGAATGGAAGCCAAGATCAAGGAAGAGGCCGATAGGCACGCCAAGAAACTCCAAGCCATGGAGGAAAGGCTCTACGTCTCGAGTACCTACTCCATCCACAAGGAGAATGAAAACGTGCCTACTAGCATCAAGGGCGAGCTCCCTAACAAGCTCGCCCTTAGTGACCTTCCTGTCTTCCAAGGACATGAGAGCCCGATCATCCACATCCGAGCTTTCAAGTCCCAAATGGCCATCAAAGGGGTCGACGCTAAGCATTGGCTAACTCTCTTCCCACACTCTCTAGCAGCAGTGCCCAAGACATGGTTCTACTCACTCGACCCACAACGGGTCCCCACCTTTGAAGAACTCACAGTCGAGTTCGACCGACAATATCGAGACAATGAAGACACTCAAGTTTCAATTCGCACCTTAGAAGTCCTATCTCAAAAGGACAATGAAGGCTTTACCGACTACCTTACTCGTTGGAAGAAGCTGAGCGCACAAATCCCCAACCGTCCCATGAGGACGAGCTCGTACCAAAGTTCATAAATAACTGCGACCGTGTATCAATTTTACATGAGGTACAGCAACATTCAGAACTACAAAGAACTAACTAAGGTCGGCACTCAAATCGAAGATGACCTTAGGACTGCACCATGGCTAAATACACCGGCCATGCTTATCAGGGGAGCTCCTCTAAGTCCTCCCGGCGGTCAAGAACGATTTAAAATCGCATCGTCAGGTAACCTTGACGATGACACCCTTGACGCTTTCGCAACTACCTTCGCCGCCTCCTAAGGCCAAGAGAAACTTCGACCCTCTCTTTATGTCTTACTCCAAGGCATTCCAAAGGTTGGTCGAGAAGAACTACCTACAACCGACGGGCCTACTAGCGAGCCGCTCAAGACAAAAAGCCTAAATCTTGGAACCCCAATGCCTTACGTGCATACCACCGAGGCAAGGGGCATGACACCAGCTGTTTTAGGCTCAAGAATGCTATCCAAGATCCGATCGATCAAGGAAAGCTCAAAGAAACCATCTCAACCCACCAAGCCTTCAAACAACGAAAACCCGCTTGGAAACCATGCAATTTTCGTGGGGTCAATCCCTATACTAGACTGTTCCTACCTAATCACACCCTCCGACGACCAAGTTAATGCAGCTTCATCGTGCGATGACGAAGACGATTTAATACCGCTACCCAATCGACGAAGTAATAAGTCACATCAATCAACTTGCAAAAGACATCGATCACCTAAAAGCTCTACATCGCACCGCAGTCGAACGTTTGGAACGTCGCGTCCAAAAAGAACTTAGCAACCCAGTCTCGCTCGACACCCTCGAAGCTCTTCGTCAGAAAGACAACGGAGGCTTCGTCAAACATCTTACACAATGGAGGAAATTACTTTCCCGAGTGCCCGATCACCCACACGAAGATGAACTCATATCCACTTTCCTCTTCAGCTTACGACCTGCCTGGCGATACTACTTTCACTTTTGCCACGCTCAGAACTTCGAACATCTCATCGAAATTGGCACTCGCATCGAAAAAGATCTCACGTCTAGCTATGAGGATCCCGCCTACCGAAACACCCTTCGAGGACGCACTCTTAAAGGGCGAAAAATACACAACTCGCATGGCTCCGCAAGGAACTTTGACAAACTCTATATGCCCTACGCTGTGGCATTACAAAAACTAATCGAAAAGGACTACCTTACACCCATCGGACCTATTAACGAGCCGCCCATGAGAAAGAAATCAAAATCATGGGACCCCAATGCCTTCTGTGCATACCACCGGGGCATGGGGCATAGCATTGAGAGTTGTCTCAAACTCAAACACGCCATCCAAGATCTTATCGATCAAGGAAGGATCAAGAAACCTCGGAGGAAAACCGCACCTTCCTCCAGCGACGACGCAATTTACATCACAACTCAAGCACCTCAAGCAACTCAAGCAACTCAGGCAGCTCAAGCAGCTCCAGCGGCACAGAAGACGATGAGGAAGAAGAAGAAATTCTTTTAGATTCTAATGCTCTTAGTGTCGGGTCATCTGTTGACCCATCTATCCTAGACTCTAGTTTTAGTTTAGATTTTCTCTTTACGGAGGCTAGCTCCAAGCAATTTTCTGATTTGTCGAATGATTCTCTTCAAAATAATGAAATGAATAAATTTGCTTACGCCTTGTCTCAAGCTAAAACAAATAACAAAATACAAACAAACAAAAATCAACAAGCAACAAACAAAACACAAAATACAAAAGACACTAACTCATGCGAAAATGAACAAACAAATCAATCATTAAACAAATACATTGCAAACATTGTGCACCCAAAAACACAAGACCCTATCATCGAGGAAACCATAACCATAAACGTGGAAACCCCCGAAGAACCAAGGGAACTACAACTAGGTGCCTCACTAGACGAACACGAACGCACCCTTTTCACACAACTCCTAAGCGAATTCAAGGACGTATTCGCTTGGTCATACAAAGACATGCCCGGAATCGAACGAAGTATCGCCGAGCACCGCATCCCCATTAAACCCGGTTACAAACCCATCAAACAAAAGCTAAGAAAACTACGTCCCGAATGGTCGCTTATGGTCAAGGAAGAAATCGAAAAACAACTACAAGCCGGTTTCATCCAAGTCATCGAGTATCCTGAATGGGTCTCAAACATGGTCCCAGTCCTGAAAAAGAATGGCAATATTCGAGTATGCGTTGACTTTCGCGACTTGAACAAAGCTAGTCCCAAAGATGACTTTCCATTACCCCATGTGGACGTCCTAGTCGACAACACCGCCGATCACGCTCTCCTATCCTTCATGGACGGCTACGCAGGCTACAATCAAATCAAAATGTCACTCGAAGACATGGCAAAGACGGCCTTCATTACACCGTGGGGGACATACTGCTACTCAGTCATGCCCTTCGGCCATATCAATGCAGGCGCAACATACCAACGCACCGCTACAACCCTATTACACGTCATGATGCACAAAGAAGTCGAAGTTTACGTCGACGATATGATCGTGAAGTCAAAGGAGAGAAGTGGTCACATCACTAACTTCCGCAAGTTCTTCACTCGCCTACGACAATACAAAATGCGCCTCAACCCCCAAAAATGTACTTTTGGAGTTAAATCCGGTAAACTACTAGGACACGTAGTGAGCCAAAGAGGCATCGAGGTCGACCCCTCGAAAGTCAAAGCAATCCTTGAAATGCGACCCCCGGAGAACCTCGACGAAATTCGAAGTTTCTTGGGCCAAATCCAATACATCTCGCGCTTCATCAGCAAACTCACCATGATATGTGAACCAATTTTCAAGAAACTCAAGAAAACCGACCACGTTGAATGGGACGAAGAATGTCAAAAAACATTTGACAAGGTTAAGGAATTGCTAACTAACCCACCAGTTCTACGACCACCCCAAGCGGATCTACCGCTATCCTTATACCTTACGACAACAGCTACCGCCATGGGCGCCATGCTCGCTCAAGAAATAAACGGCGAAGAACATGCAATCTATTACATCAGCAAGAAATTTCTCGATTACGAAACTCGATATTCACCCGTCGAGAGAAGTTGTCTAGCTTTAGTGTGGTCATCCAAGAAACTCCGTCACTATATGCTAGCACACCAGACGAAGGTCTATTCCAAAATGGACCCCGTAAAGTACCTTTTCGAGAAACCTGTGCTTAACGGACGAATGGCCAGATGGACATTGCTCCTAGCCGAATTCGATCTTAAGTACGTACCCCTCAAAGCAATCAAGGGACGGGCAGTCTCCGATTTCCTAGCCGAAAACGCAATCAACGAAGAACCAATCATCGACACAACATCCCTTCCAGACGATGGGATTTACAACATCAACCAAGAACAATGGGAGTTATACTTCGATGGCTCCTCCAACTATCGAGGATGTGGAGTAGGAATACTTCTCATATCCCCGAATGGCGAACACACACCCTTATCAATCAAGCTAGATTTTGATGTTACAAACAACGCCGCAGAATACGAAGCATGCTTGCACGGTCTCCAAGCAGCGCTTGTACTCAACGCCCGCAATATAAGAGTCTATGGGGACTCCTCCCTCATAATTAACCAAGTATCCGGAGCATGGAAGATACTTAATGAAAACCTAGCACTATACCAAAGCAAAATACAAGAGCTCATAAACGAATTCTATCACGTAGAATTCATACACCTCCCACGCGAAGAAAACCAATTCGCCGACGCGTTATCCAAACTAGCGTCACTAATCAACATACCCCCGGGAATGGAAACGCTCCCCATTGTCGTGGAACGACGGAATGAACCCGCCTACATCTGTGACATTGAAACCGAGTAAGAACAAACAGACCCTTGGTACCAAGCAATCATCAATTACAAAACAAACGGTGAATACCCACCAAACATTGACAAACGAGCCAAACGCGCCCTACGCCTGTTATCATCACAATTCGTGATGGAAATGGGCAAACTACTCAAAAAGACACCCCAAGGCACACTACTCTTGTGTGTCGATCACAAGAAGGGACACGATATCATGTCCCAAGTACACGATGGCGAGTGCGGACCACACATGAACGCACGAGCCATGTGCAAACAAATCATAAGGCTAGGATGGTACTGGACAACCATGGAAGCTGACTGCGCAAAATATGTCAAACATTGCCATAATTGCCAAATCTTTGCAAACATACAGCACATACCTCCTTCACCACTATACAGTTTAACCTCGCCATGGCCTTTCTCCACATGGGGGATTGACGTTATTGGCAAAGTACAACCCGTGGGAGCAGGAGGACACTGCTTCATCCTCGTGGCCATCGACTATTTCACCAAATGGGTCGAAGCCGCATCATACCGTACGCTAGGCACAAAGGAAGTTGCGAAATTCATACAGAACAACATCATTTGTCGCTACGGCATACCCCACGAATTCATAAGTGACCAAGGCACGCACTTCCAAGGAGAGGTGGAACCACTCCTCCTCAAATACAAAATACAACGACACAAATCATCACCCTACCGACCACAAACTAACGGCGCGGTCGGCGAGGCAAAGAACAAAACCGTCGTATCAATCCTCAAAAAGATGATCGACACCTGCCACGACTGGCCCAATAAAATCCCATTTGCATTATGGGGATACCGCACAACAATCCGCACACCCACAGGCATGACACCCTATTTCCTAACCTACGGGATGGAAGCCGTCCAACCTGTAGAAATCGAGATGCAATCCCTTCGAATTCTCATGGAAGCAGACATTCCTGAAGCCGAATGGGCACGCGAACGATATGAACAACTCATCCTCTTAGACGAAGGACGGTTACATTCACTAAGTACGGTCCGAATGTATCAATCTCGCCTACAACGCGCCTACAACAAACGGGTCAAGCCACGAAACATCAAAGTGGGTGACCTAGTACTCAAATCAGTCCGAGCACCATTACCAGTCGACCCAAGAGGGAAATTCAAACCCAATTGGGCCGGACCGTACTTGGTCAAGGAAATCCTTCCCGGAGGAGCCGTGAAACTAACTGACCTTGACGGTCAGGACATCCGATTACCAACAAATCTTGATCAACTCAAGAAATACTACCCCTAAAAACACAAACACTTTTGCAATATATTTCAAAACAAAACTCACTCTCGCATGGGTGAACTACGCTCGGTTTGATTCCACGCACCGTGGATACGTAGACAGCTTTGCAAAAGGCTCAACCGAATCACACGAACTACGCCGGTTTGATTCTGTATCTAAAAAAAAAAAAAAAAGCACATACGTAGGCAGCTTATCAAAAGCACAACCGAACTTTTTTTTAGCACGCATGCCCAAAGCTTAAAAAGGTCAAGGGCGTTGCACTCACAAAAAGACACGCTCGAAGCTTAAAAAGGTCAAGAGCACAGTCAACACAAAACAAAACAAAGATCCAAGTCCAAAGCTTAAAAAGGTCGAGGACTTAAGAACAAAACAAATCAAACAGGCAAATCCAAAGCTTAAAAAGGTCAAGGATTTTAAGACAAAGTACGAATGTTCGAAGCTTAAAAAGGTCGAGAACATTTAAAAACAAACAAAAGAAAGCAACGAGACAAGGCAAAAGCAAATTAATTCTATTTTATTACTTTATTTAGAATTTTTCGCAACTTAGAAATGAGCTAGGAACAAGCCTCCTTAGCCCTTTATTTGAATCTAAAAACATGTATTTAAATGAAGGAAACTTTCTAAACAAAACAAAGCAAGCTACTCAAGTCATCTTTTGACGCTTCGGTTTAGCCTCTTCATCTTCAAGGCCGCCCGCCACAATCTTGAACTCGGCCACGAGGGCGGATCTCTCAAAACCTGGGGCTCGATCGGATCCTCGTCTGCTTTCATTGGGGGCTCCTCGATCCTTGACCCTAGACGATCCCTAACGGTCACCTTCGGTCCAAGCCTCTCTCGCGCCGGTCTCGAAGAAGAAGCACCTGCACTAACAGTACAAAGATCACCATAGTCCCTCCTTTCGCGCATCACCTCATACGCCAAGGAGGGCCTTGGCCCATTCTTCTCCCTCCTCCTTTGATTCTCCCGTTCCTGAGGATCATTGGAACGATACCACCGTGTATAGAAGTCGGTAACACGACTAGACTCTATATGCTCGAAGCGACCCAAGTAACACGGTCCGACCATCCTCGGATCCAAGCATCGATCATTTGGTTGTTTAGCACAACAACCCCTCCAACCTGAGTATCCTGCTCGGGTATGGTCTGAGCAAGCCCGACCTGCCTCTTCAAGCGAAGAGGATGAATCCACACTCCTCGTTCAAACCCACACAACATCAACCCACGAGAAGCATTCGCAACAGACGGCGCCGTAACCGCCGTAATACCCCACCATGACACATACCAACGAATGGAGCTCTCTTTGACAAACCCCCGGTAGTAGTTTAGCGAACGCTCCCGAAGGTCAGCCCACTCCATCTTTCGCGACGTCGTGGCCGCAGCCTTGAAAACACTCCCAAGGGGAAGAGCTTTATACACACTTAGCCTCTCCATGAGCCAAACGTTGAGAATCCTAGCGCAACCCCTGTACGAGCTCAGACGATTAGCACAACGGTCGTCTAAACCCAGTATGGTCTCCGCTAAGATCAACGCAGAAGGATCATATCCCCTTTCCATCTCTTCGACAACACGAGCATACCTCGCGTTTCCGAACACTCCATCTGGCATGGACCCCGCAAAAGCATACCGATGAACCAAACAAAAAGCAAGGGCCCTCCGCCTGGAACGGTCCGAAATACTAGTATCAGCCTTATTCATATATCGTTGACACAAGAGAAGCATGTTTACCTTGCCTCCCTCAAACAAACCTGCAGCATGAGCATTCGTCATCCCAAGGAAGTTTCGCAACATCCCGTTATAGCAAAGCTCACTCCTTACAACCACAGGAGTAGTCCGTTTCGACCACCCCGCAATGGCCGAGAACTCCTCCATCAAAGGACACACCTCTCCCCCGGGAAACCTAAAAAACATGCAAACTAAGATCCCAATAATCTAAGCACGCATCAAGGAAGTCAAGATCGACTTTCATTTGGCGAAAGCCAATAAAAACACCCGCACCATCATCATACACCGCCCTCTTCATTGCCGAACTTAAAGAAGAAGTCCACCTCTTCAAAAGAGCATCAAAATGCTCCACCATTTTCTTGAATACAAAAAACTTCTATAAATATACCTAATATATTTATGAAAGCAAAAATCTAAAGCAAAAGAAAAGAAGAGAAGTGTTTGTGAGTGAAGATTATGACACGCACCCCCTCTCCTTATATAGGAAAACAATGTCCGAAATATGGAAATACAGCGCTACCAGCCAAACCAGAAAACCGCATGGCTCTATGCGGTTTGCAACACAAACCGCATAAGCTTATGCGGTTTAGCCCACGAACCGCATAAACCTATGCGGTTTCTGGGGCTGGTTTTTCTCAACGTTTCCTAATTTCGTTTTTCTTAAAACACTACAACCTACACTAGGCTACGACATTCTCTCGTTGCTCCCCATGCACCAGCATCACGCTCCACTTAGCATATACGATTCTTACCACGAGTCAAAACACAAACATTTTCGACATTCATGCAAGCTCATTTCGCATTTAAAATGAACTTTTCACAAAAACATTTCCACAATCTAAAATCAAACATCACATGCATCCCACTCGGGAATCATATCACTTTCAAACAAGCCTACCAAACAGGTTTATCGACGACAATCAAGTCCAAGCCACAACAAGTTCAAAGTTCAAGCTACAGCGACATGTACATAAAGGTTCATACAATCTTTATCACACAAATTCACTCGGGATGACGACGACGATACTCGTCAAACTCACGCCGAATCGCTGCCTCACTCGGCCGGCTCGACATTAACCGAGCGGCTGCTGCGCCTAAGCCATCCTCCACCTGTTGGCTATACGCCATAGCTTCTTATGCGCCTCCTTAGCCACCTGTGATACACAACACAAAAACATTTCACATTTCTCTCCATTTTGCCTTAATTTCACTCAAATCAAGTCAAACTTAGGGGGGAAATTTCAAACTAACAGCGCTCATCTCCATTTTGCCTTAATTTCACTCAAATTAAGCCAAACTCGAGGGGGTAACACAAAAACACGCATCTCACTAGTTTGATCTTCGCCACGTTTCACACCTCGATCAAACTGGGGGCTCACTCACATATACAAATACATACCTTCTTCACCCTGCCCGTCCAGCTGTCCATGCCCGCGTCAGTGGTCACCGGCAGGTACGTCGGCAAAGTGAAAGTACGACGCACACCCGACTCGTCATACTCAACGGTGGTAGGGAAGTCACCAGGCTGCTCCGCCATCTCCGGATCAAATTCCTACAAAACAAATACAAAACGCACACGTCAGGGAAATTTTTCGCAAAATTACCTTACGCACCCTCAAGAGAAGCAAGCATACCTCAATCGGCCCACACGCAAGCCGAGACTCCGCAAAGTGGCTGTAGTCTTCCCCAGGACAGAGAAGGCTCACCGACTCTCCTTCCCCGTACAACGCCACCCGATCCTGAGCAGAAACCCCTCGCTCAAACAGGACCCTGGGCGGATCCTTAGGCACCACCGGAGCTGGCCATCCTGCCTGAAAGACCAAGCGCTCCCCAAGATACCAAACCGGCCCATATGGCGTCGCCAGGTACAGGCGCTGGGTCTCTCGCACCGCAAACCTAGCGCCAATGCCCTCAGGAATATTCCTGTACTGGCCCCACGGGAACGGCACGAACTACAAACAAAGACAAGACAAATACTCATAAATACAAATACAATACAATCATTTTAAGTACACTCTATTTAAAATGGTTCAAGCACAAACCTGATCAAACTGCATCTGGTTCAGAAGCACCCGAACCTCGTCATACGACCAGTTAAACGCAGCACGGTTGCACGTGCCCCAAGTACGTACCGCCGGATACTCCTTCACGATCGTCAGAGCGTGCGGGGGGAGCAGAAAAGGAAAATGGCTAAGAATCCATGACTGCACACACAAGAAACAAAAACACGTTACAAAGACAAAGACAAAGAAAACAAACAGCAATGCACCCGAAACAAAAACAGGATTAACACGTACCTCCATCAAGAATCCAGGCGAGACTAAGGACAGTCTCGACCCTCGATCCATGACCCGCGGTCTCACGGCATCCATGCAGAAACGAATGCACAATCTCAGAGACGGCGTCACCCAGTCGAACGTCCCAATTGCATTCCAGTCCAGGAGATGCATAAGGACCGATGTCGACGCCCGCTCGCCTTTATCGCCGAAGTACACGGCGCTGACGAACCACCACAGCCACATACGAGCATTCTGCTCGTCACTCCACTCCGAGGGGCCATACTCGGTCTTCCCCTCAAAATACTCCAAGATATAGCTCGTCTTGAAAGTATAAGGTGGCGCACCCTCACAAATCACCTCCAAACCGCCGCCGATCGCATCGGTCACAACCTCGTCCACAACGGACGGCGCAAACTCAAAACTCATGTCACGGTCCCCGAACGGCAGCCCCGTTATGACCGCATACTCAGACAAGGTAATGCCGGCCTCAAAACCGGGCATATGGAACGTCGTCGTGGTGTCCCGAAGACTGTCTGGAAGGCCACGATCAACATCGGGTTCGCCGTGCGCTTCTTCCTTGCAATCTCCTCCAATGGCCGAGCCAACGGGCCAAAAGCAACTGCAGAACACCCAAGCTCGCGCTCGGCGCAAGCTTCTCCTCAAAAACACACATTACTGACGACACGCCCGAGAAAGTCCTCATCGAACCTTTCTGCCAACCCATCGTCGCTCGATAGGAAACGTGTCTCTCCGGAGCAAGTAAAAGGTTGTGGCCATCCCAACCCTTAGCGAACGCCCTGTTCGCACGTGATTTTCGCGGCCTAGAGCTACTCGCCCTAGGCGCAACCTCCGCAACCTCCTCAGCCTCCTCCTCAGCAACCTCCATCTCGGCTTCCAGCTCATCCAGCAGCTCTTGAGCAAGCTCGTCCTCAGGATCACGCACAGGGACATTCCTCCCACGAACCTGACCCCTACCTCGTGACTGACCACGTCTCGTGGACAAGTCACGAGGGTCGGCTTCCCTCTCACTACGTGTGCGCCTCAAGCCACTCGAGCTAGAGGCTCCCTCGGTCCTTGAACTAGCACTCTTACGAGATCTCGATCTCGTAACACGACTAGAACCTTCCCCTGCAACCAAACACAACCAATACATACAACTATAATACATACACATACACAAATACACACCAATAATACACACATAATACATATACATCCCTCAAACACATTACACTATACGTCCTACAGAGCATTTTTAGGCCTAATTCATAATTAAGCCGAAAACCGTTCTCTACACTTCAAAATTACAACTTTATGGTTTCTACGCGCCATAATAGCCCCAAACAACAACCCATTATAAGCAATTGCTTTTTGGTCACTCCGATCAAAAACCCCCAATTCGCCTTAATTACTCCGTATAACTACGACTTAAGACGGCGATTTGAAAGCCCTAACTCGACTTTTTCGCAAAACTAATGCTATAGGCATGCTATACTCGCTATGGGCATCCTACACCGAAGTTTAATTGAAATTCCGGGTCGGAAATTCCGGGTTCGTTTTCGGGCCCGAAACCTAATTTGGACGTTTTTCACACAAAGACGGTCTAAATCACAATCAACTCACACATACATGCTAGCATGGCATAATGCAACACAATGACGACAATTTCAAGCATTCAAACGGCAAATTTCAAGCAAAACTCGGATTTTCATTCAAAACCCGTCTTTTCAACATTTCAAGGCAAAACTAGCTAATTAAAACAACAAATAACGTAAAAGCAAGATAAAATGGAGCATTACCTCGCTCCATAGCAAGGCAACGCAAGAAAAATAAGCAAAAACGGTTGAGAAATCGAAAAATGACGTTTTTTTGAGCAAGAAACCGTAAATGAGTTATGAGCTTCACTCACGGCCTCACTCGTGTTATATAGCCCCCAACAGCCAACTAGGGAAACCGCATAACCTTATGCGGTTTGCCCCATGAACCGCATAAGGCTATGCGGTTCCTCCCTGTGGTTTTTCCCGGGTTTTTCTCGTTTTACGCCTACTTTTCGATTCCTAACTCATTTTGGCCCTAATGCAACTCCAAGTACGTCCCGTATTTGTGTTAAGGCGTCACCTGCAGTCCGCCATACGCGTATATTAAGCATTTAATGTACGGTACAGAAGCACGAACGCTCTTTACGAGCATTACATCATGTTCTCCTCAACGGAAGGCAATCACATGCAACCACAACTACATAGACACTCCTCGGCGAGCCCAAGCACAAGCACTCTGCAATATACACCTAACCCCAAGCACTTCACCCTACATAGACACTCCTCGGCGAGTTCAAGCATTACACGAACGCTCTTTCACGAGACCTACACCTACATCTACATGAACACCCCTACTCAATTATACACCTCACGCATACCCAAACATCTTACAAAGTACACATGCAATATAAAGACATTACAAGCACCAGCACCAGACATCCAACTACACCAAACATATGCAAAGACACCAACAAACGACAGTACAACAAGCACGACGAAGACATTCAGCAGGCCGGCAGGCCCTTATAGCATGCACGGACCGCCAAGTCCTTAAAATGCGCACGCCCCTCCCCGTTTAGCCCGGTTCGAAGTCCTCGTTTCACCCACGAACACATGCTTCGTTCCGCTGACAGTATCGAGACTGTAATAGTCCGGATATGGTCGTGGAGTTTGACTAGCGCTCTAGTCCGAGCTCAGTCAAACTGGGGGCTCTGTGGATACCCATATCCGTACCCTCCCAAACAAAACCCTGTGATGTATCACGGACTTTTATTACGCATGCTTTAACGTTGACTTAAACGGTTCTAACTAATGTCGAATTCATTTTGAGTCGTTTGAAATGTTAAAATGATTTAGGTCGCTTCACATCACACTTAAATAACGTTCATTTTGTCCATTTGGAGTCTAGCTAGGTCCTTGTCCTGCTTCATTTGGCATGAGCTTCGCATTTGCACTACAATTAGTCCTTTTACATTAACAAGGTCTAATTCAGCATTTCTAAATTTCCTAAATTTAGGCCCGGTAGCTAAAACCGCTATTTAGCCCCCCCTTACACAAAATACGGCTTCACGTCTTACCTTATTTCACAAAAACTATGCAAATACACCCTTTTCATTTTAGGGTCTCGCCCAAACCGAAGCCAACCCGACCTTTGGCCCGCACTCCAAAGCCCTAAGCATCACAAAATATCTCAGAAATATCCTAGGGGTTTTCTTGAGCTTCACGTTCGAGATTATCTCAAATCTTTCAAAGATACAATTCAGAAACTAGAAACTACACAAAAACTTGAGCCCTCGAACCGCATAAGCTTATGCGGTTTGGGTAGGCAACCGCATAAGCCTATGCGGTTTCCCCTGCCAACCGCATAAGGCTATGCGGTTCCTAGGCCTGTTTTTATCCCCGATTTCCTAATTTCTCCGAGGTTTTTAGCATATATACAGCCCTATACCTCGACCTCAAATCATACTTTCAGATCACAATTTCACACACAATTCACAACACACAAACCCTCTTTCACAAAAGCCTCAAGCACTCAAATCCTTGAGTTCAACACACCATCCCGTGTTGAATTCATCCTCCTTTCAAGTTCAAGAAGCGAAGCTCTGCCCAGATCTGAAGCGTCAGGACAAGGTAGGTACCGATCCACTTGGATCAAAGCTTTTTCTTATTTTCTATGGACTAACAAAGGGGTCTACACTTTAGCGCGCTTTGGCACCCAGTAGCGCTTGCAATCCAAGTGTTCTATTTACTTCGGGTACACTCCATATCCGATGACACGCCAAAGTCGCATAAGCAACCGACCTTATAAAATAAACCAATGGACAATTGAACTTTATTTTATTTGCATGCATCTTGCACCTTCTTATTTTGCATTAAATCAACTTAAACAATGAATTCGACCTTTAACTGAACCGTATTCGTTAACAAGTTAAACATGCTAAACTGAGGGTTTTAATCAATCTTTTTCGCATTTGCATCTGCATTCTTTTACAACTTATCGCACTTGTACGTAGCGATAACATTAGCTCAAATATCATCTTACAAGGATTGTTCTAGGTCAGTAGAGGCTATTTTTACATAGGCTTTTCCAAAAGGTTTTCATAAATCATTATTTGAATTAACTCTTTTTCTAAAGTACCCTCACCCCGAATCCAATCTGGTTTCACAAGCCTTAGATCTAGGGGTGTCGGCGTGCTCCAAAATCTAGGACATGTTTTTAACTTAGAACATGGTAGCAGGTTTCTAATTTCCGCGATAATTAGGTGGCGACTCCATAACAGTTCTTAAAGGTTTTTCAACTTAATCTTTTTTAACTTTAAAATCCGCCCTTAAGCAAGACGCTGAGTTGGGTCCCTCCCGGGTTCCACACGTGTGCATTTATTTGAAAATCCAAAAAAATTAAAAATTTTTAGAAAAATACAAAAATACGAGTCTTTTTGGTCTGAATTGTCACGTTTGGAGAATTGATTAGTGTGCTTATTTTGATCTTTAGCATCTCCGAGTTGAAAATTTATTGTCGTAGCTTGCACTTTATGTTTGTTTCCTATTAATAGATTGCGAGTCTCAAACACTAGCCCACTTGTATTTGCTTAATTCTTATCGCTTTTCGTCTGTTTACTTTCGATATTGGTATTCAAGTGAGGCAATTGGCTTGTGGAACGTTTGGTACGTTGGCATGCGGTATTTTTTGGAAAGATTCATTTATGTTGGAGCAATGCTTCGATGCTCTCGGAGGGGACTCATTGAGTTGAGTAACCACAGTGGCCATGAATTTGGTTGCGACCGAGAGTATGAGCAATGATGTAACCCTTAAGGAAATATGTGTACCCGAGCGCGATCTTTACCGAGTGAATGTCAAGCTAAACGGTATTACATACGAGGGATGCTCCACATTTGAAAAAAGAAAAAAACAAAAGCAAAAGCAAAAGAAAAAGAGAAAAGAAAAGAAAAGAATGGATTGTGGAAAGAAAAGGTGGAACGGAAAGTGGATGTTTGGTTGGCCTTGCTTGAATTCAATTTTCGTAAGTTTTACTTTTGCGAAAGCGTTAGAGGCTAGTAGTATAATGTGGTGTGAATGATTGAGACTTGTGCTCTATTTTCGGTGAAATAATCTGTGGTCGTAAGTTTATGTACATAGGTCGTCAACTTTGAGATACTAACGTGATAAGTTCGTGTCACTTTGATTTTCTCCGACGCTGTTTGCTTGAGGACAAGCAAAGGTTTGGTTTGGGGGAGTTTGATACATGCTATTTATATACATTTTATGCCCCCGGTTCAGTCGCATTTAGCTTATTTTTACTCGTGATCATTGCTAGTTTGTGAGCTATTTGCTATATTTCTCGATACTGCTGCCTTCCATTTATATTTTGTAGGTTTTGGTGGTTTTGGGCCAAAACTCGGGACAATTGGAGCATTACGAGAATCAAGACGACAAGCCCAAGCTCGAGCTCGCGCAGGAGCTCGGGAAGACGAACCAAAGACCAAAGATAAGAAGGCCACGAGCTAAATTAGGCCCAAGACAAAGGGGTGATCAAGAGTGAAGCCCAAGTAGAAGAAGAAGAGAGCCGGCCCAAGTCAGTGGTCAGGCCGGTCCAGCCAGGCCGGCAGCCGGCCGGCTGTGAGGTGTTTTTCGTCGGGTTTTGTTTTATTTCGTGTTTAATTCTTGGAAACTATATATAAAGACCTTAGGACGAAAACTAAAGAGCTTATGCTTTATTTTACATTGTTAATTTAGGTTTAGCTTTTACTGTTAAGTTAATTTCTTTCTTTTTACATACTCTCAAAAACTCCATTAGTTTAGTTCAAGATTGATTTACTTTGTAACCGCCGGTACTCTACTTTAATCCAGGTTTATTTTAATCTTTGTTATTCATTCATCATGTTTACTTTTATTAATTTTATTGCTTTGATCTTTATTATGTCTAGCTAATCTCCTATTAGGGTTTGAGGGGAATTTGTGATATTTGGTTCAGGAACATGTTTTAGGATTAAACTGGTTGAATAATTTGTGCACTTGATTTCTTTCTACGCGTTTTATGCCAATTGAATTAGGATTATTTCGCCTGATCAACGTTTTGTCTGAGTTTAATTGAACCTGAGTAAGTTTTAATTTAAGATCGAAAGCCGAATTAAAACTAGACTTACGCGAGATTGATAAGTTGAATTTAGTAAGTTGCGAGAGCCCGCTAAATTTACTTAAGGCAAAAATTGACTCGAGAGAGCGTTTTATAACCCTACTCATTTGCACAGTTTATCACTTCCTTCTTACGAACTTGAGTTCCTGAATCATTGTCATAATGAACCCGAGGCCCTAATCCTTCTCCTTTTATATTTTCTGCTTGTCTTTATTATTTGCTTAGTTTATAGCTTAAAACAAACCCTTTTCACACCCTAGAGTTAGACCTGTTTTACTCCGACTTTAGCTTATAACTGCTCCGTTTCTCTGTGGATACGATCCTGCTTACTGCTAGCTGCTGTTAGTTGTTTGTTTAGGTTATTTTGATTGAGGCGTGACGACTTAGCCTTGTCAATTTTTAACTCACAATTACAAGAAAAAAAAATTCTCTGTCCCTTTGTGGGTATCGGGTCCGCGCGGGATCCATCACTCGACGTCTTGCTTAGTGCACGGGCGTTAATTGGCGAAATGAGTGATTTAAACTTTTAAAAGACTAAATATGAAAAATCCTTTAAAAATGTTTTGGAGCCACCACAAAATTATGCAGTATTTTGGAATGAAACCGCTGGCATGTCTTGAATTAAACCCTAAGACACGGATCTTAGAGTTCAAGGCACATCGACATCCATCCATCCATCTAAGTTATTGTGAAGTCAGATTCGGATTCGGGGTGAGCATACTATTCTTTAGGTTAATTAAATTGTTGTAGAAAAACATTTTAGAAAAGACTACTTGTTAAAGTGGCCACCACTAACCTTGAAATGATATATTCATTCTGATATTTAAGCATAACTCCCTACGTACATGTGCGAATATGCGTTACAAATGAATGTAGAGATCAAATGTAAAAATCACCCGAAAAGTGGCGAATTGATGTAGGAATTTTCGGACCTCTGGCGATTCATTGCTTGAGTCGCCAGATCTCTAGCTATTCCTAATCTTTCAAATCCGAAAAATATTTGAGAAAAAAAAAAAAAAAAACTCAGTTTTAAGTATGCTTTTACATAATTAAATGGAAGCAATTTTGTTTATGTCCAGTTCATTAATTTAGTCGTGTTAATGCTTAAGTGAGAAAATTTGCTTAAGGTTCATTCAAAATAATCCGTTGATTCATTTTAAATAGTGCTTATGTGATATTGGCGGGGTTTACCCAAATTATGAATTTAGGGTGCTACAATACCTTTATGAAAGAGAGTTTGCGATGTCAATATCGGGGTGGATTAGAGTGTAATTAATATAGGTCTATGTCAAAAGCGAGGAATTAATCCTTGCATAAAATCGAATCTAAATTCTACCATTTAAGGCAATTTTAGAAGTAGAGAAATGATAGGAGTTTTTGGCAGAGTTTTTACAGTATTTAGAAATGTGTAAACCCTCGGGCAAAGGCTTGTACTTATAAGTTTTGGGCGAAAAGGGGCGAAATCGCCCGAAACATTGGTGATTCAAGGAAGGAATCGCCAATGTTCTGGCGATTTTATACGAAATATTTTCTTCCCTAATTTAGGGGATTAGTTAATCCGTCGCTTGACTCTTCCTTCCTTCCCAAGCCAAACGAATTTCAGGGTTTTGGAGGGTTTTGGGTTTGGCATGCGGGCACATTTGGGCTTGGGCCCTGATTTTGGCTGAGGCCCAAATTTTTGGAAAATGGGTAATTTAATTTAAGCTTAAACGTATACTCGGTTTTCATGTTTGAGGTATGTATGAATCGGTTTCAGCTTAAATGGGCCTAAATTAGGAATTTAGAAAGCTTATGTTGTTGGGCCTTTGTCAAAGGGGCTTTTACTTTGTGATTAAGAATTGGTCGACTTTAATCTGAAATGACTCACGGATCAACTCAAATTAAATCAGTTTCACATTTAAACTTATTTTACGCATTTTATATGACTGCCATGTCGACATATAGTATCGATTACGTTATGTTTTAAAACCATGAAATAAATATATGTTACCTTCTCGACCGACGTAGGCGACACTTTTTCCCTGCGGTTTACAACCCCTGTGGTCGTTCCCCTTTCTTGAACTCCCCGCCCCGCCCCTATCCCTTCCCTCTGCCCAAAAACGCCGCCCTACGTTGACGGTCCTTAGTTGGCTGCCCAACCTCCTTGCTGCCATGCTCCTTATCTCCCCTTACCCCTACCACTACAATCATGCCCACCACCTCAAAACCCTAATTGTTTTTAGAAACTCAACATCTCTAATTATTATTATTATTATTATTATTATTATTATTATTATTATTATTATTATTATTATTATTATTATTATTAATATTATTATTATTATTATTATTATTAATTCTTATTACTTAAAAGTTCATAATCAATAATTAAAAAATTGGTAGAGAATATGCTAATGCTAAGCTGTGGATGTATTTTGGAAGAAAAAAGAAACATTTTCAACTATAGTGATAAAGAAGGTACTCCATGATTTGGATTAAAAACAACATGGTAGATGTAAATGTAATAACTACAATACAAATTCATCTTTATTTTATGTTTACCACAAAAATGAAATAAAGGTTGCAAATTAAAGCAATTAAATTATTATCATGTGATTATGTGATTCAACCTTGGTTTTCCCATACACCGTAGTCTTTTTCAAAAGCAACTAATTTATTATCATGTGATTATGTGATTCAACCTTGGTTTTCCCATACACCGTAGTCTTTTCCAGAACCAACTAATTTGAAATTTGATGGAACAATACCACCAACATCACTTCTTGATCCAATTTTAACAATAACCTTTTCATCAATCTTTGCTACATACAAATCTGCATCAGAAGCCATTATGGTGACTTTACTTGATGCTTGTATCCCATTTTTTGCTCTTATTGATGAAAGTTTTGTGATCTCTTCTTTCATTCGCCGATCAAATAAATGATCGTAAAACTGTCAAAACAATAACAAAAAAAATAACAAAAATTACTCATTATTAAATAAAACCAAATGTTATGCATTAAAATGTGAAAGTAAAACTACATCTAATATATATATATATATATATATATATATATATATATATATATATATATATATATATATATAAAGTCAAAACCATAGCCTCTATGGTCGACATTCGTCGCGACACAATTGGTCTAAACAAAATTAATATCAGTATTATTTATAATTTATAATTCTACTATTGTTAGGATTTTAGATAAAAAATATTAACATATAATATTTAATTAGAAGATTAAAATATAAATAATAAAATATATTAGAAATTTTGTTTTAATATAATACTAAAACTACAATTGAAATCTTTACAATATTAAAACTTTCCAAAAAAAAATTAATTGGAGATGTTTTTAATTGAGAAAAAAAAAATAATAATTTGAAAATAAACAATTATATGACACATAATTAGCTTATTTAATTAGGATACATTAGAAAATTTTTAGGTAAATTTTCATCCCTTACTTTTAGTATATATATATTTAATATTTAATTTACATCAAAAACTTTAGCTATATCTTCCTAGGTACTATGTAAAATAGTTTTAGTTTATTATGTTTAATTATGATTACAATTTGTGTTAAATCTATTTTTTACTGTGTATTTGATAAGAGTGTTTAAATTTGAATAGTTTTATTTCTTAAGTACCCTATTTGATACTTAAACATACCTTGATTAAATTCAGGCTGATCCTTTTTTCTTTTATGTTGTAGAATTATATTTTACGTTTAAAATTTAAAGTTCTTATTGAAGAAGCTTGATTGCAAATCAATAGCAAAACTAATGAATATGTAAACCTGAAAGGTTAAAGGTATGTATAATATATATCGATTATCTTATTTTCAAATCAAGTTATTAGATGTGGTTGTAAATAATATTTGTAATGTTTAATGTATAATATTTTACAGTAGTTAGTTTAATCGTATTAAGTTCTGATTTGACTGTTTGTTTCAACTTTGTATGAGAACATCTGCTAATTATGAAAATAACCAAAAAAAAACATGGTTTAGTATAATGATAGGGTAAAGTTTGGTTTAATAACAAAATTTCAATTTTTTTACTACCCCATTTTAATGTGACAAAAAACAAAATATATGTAATTTACAAAAAAAAAATGGTGTAGTATAATTAACATATGTAATTTAAAATATAATACTAAATCTACAATTTGAATGCTTAAAATATTAGGATACCAAAATTGAAGAATACATAATTTTTGCCTTAAATATATTGGATTTAATATACTCCGTATAAGTTAAGGGAGGAAAATATAGGTAAGTTATATTTTTAAAGGAAAAAAAAAATATATGGAAATTCATAGAATTTTAAGAAGTACAATAATTATCGATTTAATAAATATGTTGAGGAAAAAAATAGTATTAAGTAAGTATTATAAAATATAAAGAGCAAATAAACGAAATACAAATATGGTAAATCATAGATTTGTTTTTAACAAGTAAATCATAGAATTTAAAGAAATAATATAATTGTCATGTTGTTATTATATAAGATCTATGTTAATTTTATTTTTTAATGTTTTCAAAAGATGCGATATATGATTACTAAACTATAATTGGTGTATAGTGTTAAATAAAAACTTACCTAAAAAATATTATGACTTACATTAGGAAAAATTTAGTATTTGTTAGTTTATATTTGAAATAAAACACCAAGAAAACTCATAGATTTAATATTATTAATTTTATATCAAAATAATATTTTTCATGAAAGTATACATTGATAATGTATGCATTGAGAATAATTTTATATTAATTGAAGTATGATTAACAATTATACTTAATTATGATTTCAAAGTATTTAATATAATGCAAATTTATATAAAATTAAATTTATAATGTAAATATAGTTAGCCCGGGCGGGGCCGGGCATGCAAACTAGTATATATATAAAGTCGAAACCATAGTCTCCATGGTCGACATTTGTCCTAATATATTTGGTTGATAAAAAAATTATTATTTTAATATATATAATCTAAGTTATTATATTATTATATAATAAAAATAATTAAACTTAATATAATTGGATATTTAAATATTATTAGGATTCTAAAATAAAATAATATTTTTTAGTAAAGCATTTAAAATAAAAAAGAAAAATTACCTTAAACATAATCAAATATCCTTAAAAATATATAATCAAATATTGTAACAAACACTCTATATTTCCAAATTAAAATTGGAAAAAATAGATACATTATATTTGAAAGGTGTGAAAAATAAAATAAATAAATTTTTAAAAGTAATATATTTTTTAATGAAAATTAAATTAGTTAGGTTACATTAGGAAAATTTAGTATTTAATTCTTAGTGTTATTTAAAACAACTAATTCTCTATGATATTTAAATAAAAACTTACCTAAAACATAATATGACTCACATTAGGAAAAATTTAATATTTGTGAGTTTATATTTGAAATAAAACACCAAGAACTCATAGATTTAAAATCATTAATTTTATATCAAAATAATATTTTTCATGAGAGTATACATTGATAATGTATTTATTGAGAATAATTTTGTATTAATTGAAGTATGATTAACAATTATACTTAATTATGATTTCAAGAATTTGCATACAAATATGTCATAAATAGTAAATGTGTAAACTGGACAAATATTTAATATAATGCAAATTTATCTAAAATTAAAATTTTAATGTAAATATAGTTAGCACGGGCGGGGCCGGGCATGCGAACTAGTACTATATATATAAATCAGAACACGTACACTCTAATGATCAACATTTGTCAAACAATTGATAGCCATTGATTTTTTAATAGAATTAATAATAATACCAGTAAGGAAACTATTAGAAATTATCAAAAGATAATTTTAATATTATATATAAGAACTTTTTAGAAATTAGTTATTAGAAATATTTCCAAATAAATATAGAAAAATTATTATGTTTACTATATTTCTAATAAAAATAATACTCTTAAGAATACCACTATAAATTAATAATTAGGTAATCTTATTGGAAAATAAAAATAATATTTTTTTAAAATATACAAATTAATTAATATATTAAAATATGCTATTAGTAGTACGACAATAAATAAAAAATTAATCTACTACGAAGTACTATATATATATATATAAACTAAAATCCCAAGGCTCTACTGATATATATTAAAATTAAGTGTAAATTCATTTAAGAGATGAAAACATGTAATGTAATTTAATAATATATCCCCTTTGTCTTAGTCAATTGTTTACAGTTGCTTCATTTTTCTCTCACAAAATAGAGTAAGCTAAGGTAAACAACTTTCTAATACAAATGAAATAAATTAGATAGAATTACGTGAACAACGATCATAGTAAACGGAATAGTAATCACCTATGTGACTATCATAGTAAAATAATAGTAATAATATTTGTATATCAAAATTAAACGGAATAGTAATCACCTACGAGGGGGTTGAGTCCCCCCCGGGTACATGCATTCCCGCACCACCACATGTACCATGTAAACCACCCCCGTCGGAGGCTGCGGTGGCCAAGTGGGGAAATTGGTTTCAGGTGGGATTTGAGCCTGGGATCTCACACAATTTGTTGCACCTTCCAGGTTAACCCAAATTCCACCTGGACAACCACCACTTGGTTAATTTCCATAGTTACTTATTTCCATAAATAAAATAAAGTCGATATTTTATTAATTAAGAGTTTTTCATTACAGATAGGAAGTCCGGGTTGGGGTAGCCCAAAAACTTGTGTTTAATTAAACAAAAATTTTACCTAATGGAGGAAAAATGTGTGTCCGGACATCTTCAACTAACCAATTATTATTTAAGAAACAATTGTTCAAAATTAAACATGATTTAGTTATATACTTATACTCGCTTAAGGTCATACGATAACGTTATCTTCTACCATTTTCATTATTCAAGTACACTTTCTTATAAATGATTTGTTTTTTTATCATATTGAGAATGATCGAATAGACTTTGTTTTCATTTCTGCTATATATCTAAAACAATACATACTCATTTACAAAATAAAACAATCATATATTACACATTATTAAATAATTTCAAATGTTATGCATTAAAATGTGAAAGTAAAACTACATGTTTAATTAAACAAAATGTCTACCTAATGGAAGAACACAAATGTATGCCCGGACATCTTCAACTAGCCAATTATTTAAGAAACTATCGTTCAAAACTAAACATGATTTTTTTATCATATTGAGAACGATTGTTTTAATAGACTTTTTTTTTTCATTTCTGCTATATATCTTAAACAATATATACTCATTTACAAAATAAAACAATCATATATTGTACGGAGTATATTTTTTCACACTTTAACATAAAATTTCAATGAGCATTGTATCAAATATAATGTAGTGATTACTTTTACCTATTTTTAAATTACCTATTTTTAAATTCTTATAAATAATAATTTACTCTATCCGTTCTATTGAATTGTTTACACTCTGACTTTTTTGTGAGGGGCATGTGAAAAGTGTAAAGAAATGACAGAGACAGACAAAGAATAATTTCATGACTACCAAAAAAGAAAAAGGATGAAGAACTTACAATTGAAGGAACACCAGGATGAGTTAGAATATAAGCATATCCAAGAACAATTTTATCAGAAGGAAAAGGCCATTGTTGTTGAGTAGAACCAGTATCATGATTATCAATGAAAGTAACTGCATTTTCAGGCTTAATACCAACCAATCCAATTGGTCTTCCATTTGAGTCCTTCATTCGCCACCACTCGTCTTGCACAGCAACTTGAAGTACCCCTTTCGTCGTAAAATCAAAAAGAGTAGCTACACCGCCTCCCGCTTCCCCAATCCAATTCGCCAAAGTATTTCTCGGTCCATCTTGGTCTTTGTTAGGCTTCCCATCTTGACCATACTCAACAGGGTTATCCCAATACTCGCCAACGACAAAATCAGGGCTCGTCTTTTGGATATAATTTTTGGTTATATTAGGTGCGTACCCTCTAACAAAGTCGAACCTCCATCCATCAAAACCAACTTCCGATTTTAACCAATTCATCCAAGCGATGAGATCATCTTGAATTTTAGGGTTAAGATGGTCTATGTCGGGTGCAGCATCATATGGTGCACCCGAGTCTAGGTTACCAGTTCCGTCAGAATATTTTGTGTCGTCTTTACATATAGACCATGGGCCCCAGTCTAAGGTGTTATCTGAGGTACCTCCTTCAAAGATGCAATATATTCCTCTACTATCTTGTTTTTCAGCACATCTGTGGTTGATTACTATGTCAGCTACACTTTTTATGCCTTTTTGGTGAAGCGCATCAATTAAGGATTTCAACTCGTCCTTCGTCCCATATTTTGAGGCGTCTAAATCGTACAATCTACCAGGCAAATACCCTGAAAGAATGAGAAATTCAATTAGATCTAAATTAAGTAAATTTCTGCGTATAACAGTATGAGATTACAAAATATAATACTCCATGAAAAAGAAGTGAATTATTTTTCATACTTGCAAAATTGTAATGAAATTAAAGTGAAGTCAACTGTGAAGTGTGAAAGGTTTATCGTGTAGAACAAATTGTTTAAGTAAACCCAACACAAATTCTAGTGAAGTCAACTGTCAAGTATGAAAGTTTTAATTGCTTGTGTAACATCAACATACATTTCAAAGGAAAATTTATTTCTAAAAATTTATTTTTATACGCATAATCATGATCTAATCTAATACTCCGTATAATATTTGCTTATCATTTTCTTTGTAATTTTTGGATGCAAAAAGAATGTCACTAAGTCTCTTTTTACTCAAAAATAAAATATATACGGAGTATTATTCATTGTTACAAAATTATACTCCATATATCAGAAAAAAAAAAATAACTACGGGAAATTATGTGGTATACTACTTTGTTTTTCCATAATATACCCTTACATTTAAAAAATTCCATGATATAACCTTACACTTATATTATAAAAAAAGTGAAGTAAACCAAATGAATCTGAATTTAAGACGAACCTATTATGGAAATTCAAATTAGGGTTACAATAAATACTATGTACTCCGTATAATACTTACAAAACCTATTATCAAAAAAAATACTTTGTAGCTATGAACATAATAAAAATAGATACTCGCATTATAATTTATATAAATTATACGGTGAGGTCGTCTCATAGTATGAGACAATGAATTCATAGTTACTTTTGAAGAATAACTACGTTAATTACTTTTCATATGTAATTCAATTACGTTTGAACAAAGTAGATGTAGATTGACAATAATATATATAGTGGTTAATGGTTAAACGAAAATATGGTCAAACATGATATAAACATGTGTTAAATAAATCATGTTACAAACGTTAATGATCAACAAATATGAGAGATAAGAAAAAAAAAATTAGAATAAGAAAGAAATTTAATTAAATTAGGCTAATTATATTATTGAATTAGTTGGTGTCTCATACTATGAGGCTGCCTCATAGTAGAATTACTCTATAATTTATAACCAAATAAAAAATTACTCCTTCCATCCCATGATTTGTTTACAGTTTTCATTTTGGGGTGTATAGATCATTTATTTACGTTTTTATATTTAGCCATAGTTGAGTTCATGTAGGGGTTTGTGGGTGGAATTGTTTTGTAAAAAGTGGTATTTTTTGTACTTTTAATATTATTTTTGTTACTTTTTCATTATCTCTTTCCTCGCATAAATATTCATAAATAAAATAAATGTAAATAATTCACCAAAACGAAAAGAGTAAAATTCTTGAATCCACGAAAAATGCATAAAAAAAAGAGTAGAATATAGTGCACATGTGTACCTTGAGGTGAAATAGCGTGAGAGGGTGGAGGGAGCCAAACATGGGTGATATTAGCACTAACCAAATCATCGATAGAGCCCTTAAGTGTGTTATACAAACCTCCTTCCTTGTTACACGATTCCCAGTTAAATCCCTGTTAATTACACGTAAAATTAAGTTCAACATAGAACTAAATTTCAAAAGATAATAATAGGGTCGATTAATCAATACGATAATTTTTTTGATACGGTAATTAACGGAGTCACAAAATAATACAATTAATCTTTTCTATGACTATAAGTATGGACGCAAAAAAAAAAGTGAAAATATCAATTTACCGTCTAATTATATAAATAAATAAAAAAGAAAAAAAATAATAAATGAGAGAATGGCTACAAATTTATGTGAGAAGTTTACTGTGATCATAAAATAAGTCTTATACAAAATTTCAAAGGAAAATACTCAAGTAAGCAAGAAATAGGCCCACATTTTCGATAATTATACTCCCTCCGTTTTAGTGATTTGTTTACTGTTTAACTTTTTTGTCAGGGGGATTTGGGGAACTGTTAACAAATGACTGAAACAGAGGAAGTAGTACATTTTGTCTTACATTTAAATTTATTTTATCTAAAGTAAACAAGAAATAGGAAATGCTAATATTATACTTCCTCCATTCCATTCAATTCTATACATTTACTTTTTGTACACTATTCAAAAGTGAGGAGAATCTTTGATATATAGTCTAATATATGAAATAAAAATAGTCATGTGAGATCTTGTTTTAATTGCCTTTTCGAGAGCATTATTAATATTCAAATTTCATATTTTTCAGAATTATGTAACTAAAGATATAAACAAAAGAAAACGTGCATCGACGTACGTGCAAAACACAAATGTATAGAATTGAATGAAATGGAGGAAGTATTATATTATTGAAGATGAAAACAAACCTAAATAATCACTACAACGGTAAATTAGTCAAAATGTTACTTACCTGAAACAATATTGTTGGTGTAACAAAGGAGATTATCGAGAAGAATAGACACAAAGAACACAGATAAATAAAATTTGAATTTCCCATATTTTTTAAATTGTAATATGTAAAAATGTGACACAAAACATGAAATAATATATATAGACTTGTTAGAAACTATTTATAGGAAAATTAGGAACCATATAATTAAAGGGCTTATCTTCTTAAACCTTTAAATCTTCATTTACGTGTGATACAAATTCTACGGTGAGACCATCTTATAGTATGAGACAATGAAAACATAGTTACTTTTGAAGAATAATAGCGTTACGTTTCATATGTAATGAGGTTACGGTTGAGTAGAGTAGCTGTAAATTGACAACGACATATATAGTGTATAAGTGGTCAACGAAAATATTGTCATACATGATATTAACATGGGTTAGATACATCATGTTACTAATATTAAAGTCAAACAATACGAGAGCTAAGAAAATTTATGAAATTTGAATAAAAAAATAGAGAATTAATAAAATTAGGGATAATTATATTATTGATATATAGTGTGTCTCATACTATGAGACGGCCTCATAGTAGAATTACTCTATGTGTGAACGTAATGTTTGAAAAAATCAAAAACAAGTTCATTCTCTCCCCACAATGATAATCTCCTCCTATTTTAAAAAAGTAAAGAAAATCTCACTATTCAAAGTAATACACTAATTACATTATCTAAAATTAAATGAATTTCTATCCAAGGTCACAGAGTATAAACTTCAAATTTCACTTTACTAATTGTTGACATTAATAGAGGCTAAATGCTTTAATTACGGAGTAATTGATTACATTTCATTTTTATAAAACTTTTCTTCCATTTATTAAAGTTAATAATGTTAATGAAATGTGTTGAACAATTACACTAAGGGGGCGTTTGGTATGGTGGTTTCAGGAAAGGGAAAGAGAATTAAATAGTCAGATTTCCTTTGTTGTTGTTTGTTTGAAACATTTTGTCATTCCCATTCCCCCAAATCCCTTTTTAGTATCTCCTTATCCCTCTTAATTTCTTACCCCCCACCCCTCCCTCTTACTGATTCTGATTCCCCCATTCTCCCTTCTCCCTCACTTTTCCATTTTTAAAAAAATAAAAAAACCCTAGAAACTCTCCCTCTGACATCAACTCCAGCAACCACCACGCTCTCCGCCGACTATTACTGCGGGTTCCGACGGCCACCTGCTTCCTCGTCGGCCTCCCTGCCACGGTGCTTCCTCTCCCTCGTTTAGTGCCTTAATTTTATTTTATTTTGTTTTTTTTATCCGGCTGACACTGCCGCCTCCGGCGGCCTCCTCTCTACCTGCCTTCCGACGGTCTCCGGCACCCTCCTTGCCGCCTCCGGCGGTCTCCCTGCCACCATGCTTTTCCTCCCCCATTTGGCAGATCTGCCTCTTTCTTCTTCTTTTTTTATTTTTTATTTTTTATTTTTTATTTATTTATTTAATATTTATTATTATATTGTTGTAGGGTGATTATATTGTTATTATATGTGTTATTATAAATTTGGGTGATTATATTGTTATTATATACTCCGTATGTTATATGTTATATTATAAATTTGGGTGATTTTAGTTAAGATTATTCAATAATTATAATTTTAAAAGTAAAAAAGAAATAACTTTTAAAAAAAATAGGTTGATTCCGTTGTTTCGTACCAAACAGCATCAAAGGGAATTTATAAGAATATAATTCCCTTTCCAGATTATACCAAACAACAACCTAAATTTAGGGTAATCTCATTCCTTTCTCCCTGTTTCCTTTTCTGATTCCTTTTCTCTTTCCACTGCACATACCAAACGCCCCCTAAGGGGTGACAATGAGCCGAGCCGATACCGAGCCCACCTCAGCTCGAGCTCGGCTCGTATCGAAATATTTGAGCTCATGCTCGGCTCATAGCTCAACGAGCTTTTTAAATTGGAGCTCGAGCTCGGCTCGTATAATATTTTAAGAGCTCGAGCTCGAGCTCGGCTCGTATAATTTTTTCGAGCTCGAGCTTTGTACAACTATTTGGAGTAACTCAAAAATCAATACGATATATTTGATTGAAGAATATAATGCATTAAAACGTAAAATAAATTAACATTATATTAGAAAAGAATTAATATAAGTTTTAGGAAATTAAACAATATTTTTATGTGTATGAATATATTCGAGCCTAATCGAATGTAACACCCCCATTTAGGCCGGACGGATTACCTAAATAATCTGCATGACTGACTCGAACGAGCTACAAATGCTTAGCCTGTGATTTAAACAACAAAACTTTTTATATATATAGATATACCTATAAGTAACAAAAGGGATCAAAACTCCAAACAACAAAATTGTTACAAACTGTAACAAAACAGGGCACGCAGGCCGCAACTGTGAAAATTAGTTAAAGTAGTGAGACTTCTAAAGGTGGCGTCTAAATATAAATAAAATCATCGCGAGCCCTCCAAGCGTCACGGCAAACAGCACATTTATGTCCGAGTACCTACAGGGTGGGGGATACAATAACAGAAAACACGAAACACAAACCTAGTTAGCCTTCACATCAAATTATATAAGTGCGACAAAAGAGTAAGACAACTTAGATAATTAAGCGACCAAGGTATATATCATTTAAGTGATACTTCGAGAATTTGCTAACTCGGACATATAACAACCAATTCAAGCATTTCAACCCCACCGTGTGACTCCCACACGGTGGCCTTACCGTCACGCCGCCATGCCCTCATGCACTCGTAATATCATCACTCCACATCCACTCTTTATCGTCATTCGCTCTTAATCAACGTCGTCATTCACTCGTGCAATTCATCTCCACTCATAATCATCATTACTCATAAAAATCACCACTCATATTCAAATCGTCATCACTCATATTAAAATAGATATTCACTCATAATTATAAAATCATACACTCATAATCGGAGCTCTCTTTGACAAACATTCGTTCACTCATAAAGTTGTATATCATACACTCATGAATATTGTATTCCCTCGCTCGTATTCAACAAAAAACAACTCACATAGTCGTACTTCGCGACATGGCAAGGAAACAAGGATATTAAACGCATACAATCTTACACGCATCACTCAAACACGTCACAAACGATTACACCCTAAGTATGACATGGATACATAGCATCACTCATATTCAAGTGTTCATCGAGTTATAGACTCAACACACGATACATAGTAACCCTCATAATCACACTATAGAATCCACAAGCAACACACCAAAACACAGCCCAACCGTGTGAGCAAAACGGGGCAGCAGTCACCCCACAGCTGGCCGTAAAGACCACAGTTGACAAACCCTTAAGTAGCACCACGAGGTTGACAGCTTTAACACAGTAGACACATCCACAACGCAACAACAATAGACCTGCCCGGCTGCAAATAGCACAGCAGTCTTGCTACGACAGGAACCAGCCCCTTTCTTCGGCCAGAACAGTCCCAAGGACAGCCCACAACTCAACCAAGACCATCACCCTGTCGAAATACACACGTATAGAACACACAATATACACTCTAACTACTTCACAATTAACCCATACATACTTTCAAACACCTACACACATACAACATAAACATTCGCAAGGTTACGCATCCAACTCCCCCAACATTACAACCCCTCCTCAAGCACAACATGGACTTGTCGACAACATAGCTAAATCGGGGTCTGTAGTAGTTCTCATTTACAGCAGCAAAAACAACCTTTTATAGTCACAAAACGGCCTAAACTTTACAGACAAACAACAGCCAACTCGACAGCCCGCAACAACAATAATACGGCAGCCAGCAAATCAGTCGTGCAAAGCAAAAAGTACAGCAGCGAACAACAGTGATTACGGCAGAAAATTTCAGAGTATTACGGCAGTGGATAGCAGAGGAAACACGGCTGCGGAGGAGCAGCCTTCATGGCAGATTTTCAGCAACTACAACAACAAAACGGCAGCAGCAAGCAACTTAACGGTTAACCACAACAGCAGCCTACAACACGCCCATAGTGGCTACATAACACGGCCTAAATTCACGACCATAGCTCGACCACAATACCGACTATTTCTTGGCATAACACAAATACACATTCATTAAACTAAAAATCAAATTCATTAAACAATTCATACACACAAGTACACATACAAAACTAAGTAAGGGTTAAGCCCTTACCTTGAGGATGGAGAAAATCATTTGAAACCGTCTCAAGGGGTGGACACCGACACTCACAAGATTTCCTCCATGAAAACGTCTTCTACATCACCCAAAATACACCCAAAAACACCCTCAATTACTCATATGAATTACACAAGAACAAACGAGCCAATTTAAGACTAACTCAACACAAAACCTAAAACAAAAGCCACTAACTTGAGCTAGCTACGGTCCATACCTCATCTCGAAGCTTATATGAGAAGGTAGAGGGGAAAGAGAGGAAAAGAACGCAACAAAAATCAGAAGAAACGGAGCTCGAACGAGGGAGATACGGTCTTGGTGGTGATGAACCGTGTTTCACGGTGTATACATTGAAGAAGGCTGATGTTTTTCTTCTTTTGTTTATTTAATCGTGTGATGTGAGGGAAAATTAGGGATGAGAGGTTTGGTTTAATTGTTTTATAGAGAGATAATAGTAAAATGAAATAAGGGTGGAAATGAGGGAGGTCTAGTTAGTTTATTCCACTAAATAAACATGGAGGGAAGGTCAAACTCGGTCAAAATTGCTTAAGAACACTTTACATGCTAAAAACAGACACTAGACCACTCAAAACACTTAACCGACTACACACCTCAATTTCTCTCATTTTTACGAGTTAAACGAGTATACACTTTCCATATATCCGAGTTATAGCTCACAATCCTCCGAAGTGCCAAAAAATAATTACTACCAGCTTAAAAACAATGCTGACGGCTTAAAGTTACTGACTAAGGAAAATTCGGGGTATTACATCGAACCCAACCGAGCTGAGCCCTATAGGGCTCGGGCTCGAGCTCATATTATAAAAACAAGACTCGAGCTCAGCTCGGGCTTAGATTTGACCGAGCTCGAGCCGAGCTTTGACCGAGCTGAGCCCGAGGGCTCTACGAGCTGGCTCAGCTCATTGCCACCCCTAATTACACTATGTCCCTGTTTGGTTGCACAAATCAGCTAGCTTATTTGACCTGCTAGCTGGTTTATTTGACCAAAATTTCAGCTACCTGTTTTTCCTAGAAGTGTTTGGTGAGGGTTGACTGGAATATATTTCTGTTAGTTGAAAACTTATTTCAGCTAGCTGAAATAAGAAGCTACTTTAGGTAGCTTATTAAAAAATAAGTTAGCTAGTTACAAGTCTTTTTATTATTATACCCTTTTAATTAACATTATTACTTTTTTATCCTATTAATTAAAATATAAATTTTCATAGCTATTTTCATACAATATTTATAAAATCTAACCCTAATTTATCATGGTAAAGTTCCTCGTAATATTTTTGTTTTTCATTGTTATAGTGCTTCCTTCTCACCCTCAGTTTATCCTCTTATTAGAATACCAACATGTAAAAACAAGAGTTTTGAATTTTTTTATTTAATATTTTTTATTTAATTTGTTTTTTATTTAAATATTAAAATAATAATATAATGAAGTATTAAAAATAATTTAATATTAATAATAGAACTATCAATAACTATGTCCTTTTTCGTCATTTTACTTTATTTCAGTTATCTTTTCAGGTTGTTTACCAATCAGTAAAATAGTTTTCAGTTAGCTTTTCAGCTAGTTATTTCCAGCTATGTTTTCAGCTACATATTCAGTCAGCTTTTCAATTTCAGCTACCTTTTCAGGTTTCAGCTAGCTTTTCAACTTTCAGCTATCTTTTAAGCTAGTTTTCCCAAACAGAGCCTATGGCCCTGTTTGGTTGTACAAATCAGCTAGCTGGTTTGACCAAAATTTCAGCTACCTGTTTTACCTGGAAGTGTTTGGTTTGGGCTGACTGGAAAATATTTCAGTTAGCTGAATACTTATTTCAGCTACCTGAAATAAAAAGCAACTTCAGGTAGCTTATTACTCCCTCCCTTCATATCCAAAGGCTACATGATGTCACTGCACAATTTTTAATTAACTGTGATGTCATTCTAATTAAGCCTACAAGTGGCTGAAATTCATTTAATTAAACAATAGTTTAAGACCTAATCAAGTGGGGCAAGTAACATAATTTGCAGTAAATTTCCCACCAAATACCCCATAATTTCAAATATTTTCAACTTTCCCACCAAACTTACTTTTTCAATTTGGATTCCCCACCAATCTGCTACGGAGTATATAACCCCCCAAGGCTAACAGTTCATTTCCTATTTTATTTTCAATTCTACAAGAAAGTCCTCATTATTCTAAAAACAATATCCAAAAAAAAAAAAAAATAAAACTGCGCAGTTTCTGATTTCTGATCCATTCAGTCTTCTGATCAGATTCTGATCGTGATTGTAAAATTACAGTAGAAAATGGACGTCACAATGGATGAAAATACAGACATCACAAGACGATGTTTTACAGAAGTACAAAGGGTGGACGTTGCTACATTTCTTCTCGAAAAAAGTAAAGACATTCATCTCGAACGTGGTGCAATAAACGCAGCAGCAACAAAATGGGGCGTCCATCGATCAACCATCAGCGAAATCTGGAAAAGGGCAAAAGAAACCCAATCAGCAGGAAGTTTAAATGTTAGGAGCAAAAAGTACGGAAACACGAATAAGAAGCGTATTTTGCCGGATATCGAGTTCATTAAGTCGCTCAAGTTTTCGGAAAGAAGCACACTAGAGCGCATATCAAAGAAGACAAAAGTTTCAATGGGAACCGTACATAAGTGGGTGGTTAACGGCTTACTAAAACCACATTCAAGTGCATTACATCCACTTTTAACCGATTTAAACAAGATAAATAGAATCAAATATTGCCTCAATGCACTTGAGGTCCACCAAACCGTGAACCCACTCAACGAATCAATTCCAAAACTGAAATTCAAAGACATGGCGAATACGGTACATATAGACGAAAAATGGTTCTACCTTACACGAGTAAACCAACGTTATTACTTAGTTCAAGGGGAGGAACCGCCTTACCGGGCTGCTCAATCAAAACGATATGTTCCTAAAGTTATGTTCATGTGTGCGGTTTGTAGGCCCATCTACAGCGACGATGGTGAACTGCTATTCGATGGGAAAATTGGAATTTTCCCATTCACACAATGGGTACCTGCTCAAAGAAGAAGCAAAAACAGGTCAGCAGATACGATGGAGTTGAAAGCCATTGATTCAATCACGAAAGACGTCACAAGACAATGTCTAATTGAGAAAATAATCCCAGCAATCAAAGCCAAGTGGCCTTCAACAAGTAGCAAGCAGATTTTCATTCAACAAGATAATGCAAGGCCACACTTCTCAAACGATGACCCCGAGTACAAAAAAGCGGCGACGACAGATGGTTTCAATATAGAGTTAGTGTTTCAACCCCCAAATTCCCCCGATTTAAACACAAACGACCTCGGGTTTTTTAGGGCAATTCAATCTTTGCAATCGGAAATCGCGGCAAGTAATGTGGAGCAATTAGTAGGAGCTGTTGAGCAAGTATTTATCAATTATTGTCCATTCAAATTAAACAAAATCTTTTTGACTTTACAATCGGTAATGGTTGAAATTCTCAAGGCGAACGGTCACAACAATTTCTCCATCCCACATATGAGCAAATAACGTTTACAAGCGCAAGGTGAACTACCTACTAACTTAACTGTCGATGAAGCTCTAGTCAAAGGGTGTATTGAAATGTTACGTCAAATAGGAGCAACTAGTGGTATAGAACACATTATGGAAGACTTAGGCTACGACTTAGCTAACTAAGACTTGTACTCGTACTAGAAGTAAGTTAATTTTATCGGTTAATGTAGTAATTGTGGTTACAAATTAAACATGTCCACATTGTACGAAGACATGTTTAAATTGTAAATGCGACATAATGAATGTAATGTTTTGGAAGAAGACATAATGAATGTAATGTTTTGGAAGAAGACATAATGTACCAATGTTATTAAAAGTGTTAAGGTTATGGCTATTTGCAATAATTCTCATACCAATTTGGTTTTATATCATCGAATTAATAAAGTGATCAACATCACCGACAATGTAGACCAATATGGTTGCTACAATTTGACTCATCTCAAATATTGATAAGGTGTGGCATCGTAAAAGAACGTCACCGACACAATCCAATACGAGTCTGTCAAAATGAGCCATTGCTTTATTAGGCTACAGCGGCGACATTTTCACCATGTGGACATAAAATTAAACATATCATCAACAACAAACCCCAAATAGATCAGACCACCAGCAACAACAAAAGCAGGCAGAAGAACAGACCAATATGATTGTTTACAATTCTCAAACCCATTTGGAATCATATCATCGAATTGTTTGAATTCAAAATGTCTACCACAAACAAACCAATATGGTTACTTACAATGAGCCATCACAATATTGATATAAATGTCGAGACAATTCTCACAATATGTATCATCGAATTGTCAATACTGAATGATCAGCAATGCATAAACACCAATAAGGTTGCATCATTTTAAGCTATCCCTATATTGGTTAAATTTGGAGTCTCTTTAAATTCATTTTAAAAAGTTGTATTTCGAAATTATTCCTTATGTAAATGTATAACAACTTCTCTCAAACCAATTAGGTTTATATTCATCGATTTATTTTCAAACATGCATCCACTAATCAGATCAGCAACAACACAATAATCATACCAACATAATCTGACCTTCACAATAAACATAATCAGACGAACATAATAACACAACCAAAAGACAATAACCAGAGCATCATCACCAAAAACAACAAAACAAAATGAGCCAAGGAAAAAAAAGCGTATGAAAATTAACAGATGAACAAATCAACAGTACTAAACGACATAAACGTAAAAATCAACACATCAACAGATCCACATAAACGTGAAAATCAACAGATCAACAGATCAAAATTAAAAGTTCAACAGTACTAAACGACATGGAAATCAACAGATCAAAATAAAACATGAAAATCAAGATTAATGGCATAAACGACATGAAATAAAGCATGAAAATCAATAGTTCAGTCAAAATAAAGTATGAAAATCAATAGTTCAGTCAAAATAACTTCAAATATGGCGAAAAAAATATCACAAGTATCAAATCTATATGAAATAACGCATAAACGACATCAAATAAAGCATGAAAGTCAAGATTAATGGCAGATCCACAATTTTCGAGTACATCAAAATCAATAGTTCAGTCAAAATAAAATAGATTTAATAGTACGGGAAATTTATACAAAGTCGACAATGAAACACTAACAGCAATTAACACCAATTTACTTGACAATGAAACACTGAAATTTACAATTAACACCAATTCAAGTTCACTGAAATTCGAAAAAAAACATTTACTCAACAAACTATCAGCAATTGACTAAATATAGTTAAATATAGTAGATCTCTAACACAAACAAAACATGAAGATCTACAAAATACGTACACTAAATATAGTTAAATATAGTTGACTACTCCTTCGTAGATTTCAGTAAACTCAAAAAAACATGAAGATCAACATAGACTACTCCTTCGTACACTAAAAAAAAAACACTAAAATACGTACACTAAAAAAACAACAGATCTAGAGTTGAAATAGTAGACAATCAATTTTTACATAGATTTAATAACAGAAATTAATAAAGAGTTAAGGTTTACTCCACTTCGTTTCATGCCACAAAGATCTGAACCAAGGATACAATCACATAAAAGCTCAAATACAAACTGGTTCTCCGGAAGATCGTAATCCGTCGACCATGGTCGTAAACCGGGCTCCTCAACCGCCGTGACAATCTATTCGGCTATCTCCTCCACAACCGGTGCGATATCTTGGTCAGGAGTATCAGGAATAACATACTCCCCATTAATAAATTTGAATGAGCCTTGATCTTCAGTGTCGGGAACCCAAATACACCTTTCATATGCAGAATCAACTTTTCCAGATTCACTATCTTCACTGAAAACATCAGGAGGGATACTTATGGTGAAGATGATTGTATTTTTTTGATAGTTTGATGAAGAAATGAAAAAGAAAGGGTAATTTTTAAGTTAAAATAAACCAGAATACAATGGTAATTAAAGTGAAAGAAAAAAATGTAGAGAGAGAGAGAGAGAGAGAGAGAGAGAGAGAGAGAAAGGTCGCAGGAAATGAGTGAATGAGAGAGCTAGGGTTTGGGGGGAGAGGAAGGTTCTAGACACCTCATTGAATGAAAGAGAAAAATACAGTTGAGAGTTGGGACATTATTGGGTTTGGGCCAAGAAAAAAACCCGGGAAAAGTTTGTTGACTTCATTCTGTTATGGAGTGGGTAATTAATTAATTGGGCTGTTAATGTGATTAATTTGGGGTGGGTTTGTTTAGTGTTTAATTAACAATAAGTAAGTAGTGGTAAGTAAAAATTAATAAGGGTAGTTTGGTAAGTAAAGTAGGCCCATTTTAGAAATGTAGTGAATGGATTTGAATGGCCCAAAAAGGAAAGTGTAGTGTTTGGATATGAAGGGAGGGAGTAAAAAATAAGCTAGTTGGTTACAAGTTTATTTACTATTATACCCTTATAACTTTATCCATAAAATAAAAATCATGTTCTTTTATGTCAATTAATTTATTTCAGTTATTATTTCAGCTTGTTTTACCAAACAATATAATTAATTTCAACTACCTTATCAGTCTGTTATTTTCAGCTACCTATTCAGCTAGGTTTTCAGTTTCAGCTACCTTTTTAGCTTTCAGCTAACTTTTCAGTTTTCAGCTACCATTTCAGCAAGTTTTCCCAAACAGAGCCTATTATTAACTTTGGCAAAGGGTCGGGTCTTGGACTGAAATTTTCAAATTTGTATTTATGGACCTAGACTTGTATCATAAATTCACAATGCTAAATATACATTTGATATTTCACGAATCATTGCTTTAAACAGAGTTATTCCCTCTGTCTCAGTCATTTGTTTACACTTTTCTCAAATCCCCCTCACAAAAAAGTCAAACTGTAAACAAATCACTGGAACGGAGGGAGTATTTGACTTAAAGTGTAAGATACGTCAAATAAATATCAAATAACATGACAATTGACAAGTGATGTGTCATATATTTACGTACTTATAGCCCCTTGTTCGCGAGCTTTTCTTTGCGTTTCCCGTGCTTTTACTTGCGTTTCGTTTCCTATTTCTCTCCGTTTTGGCCCTGCTGCGTTTTGTGTCTATTTTGTAGGTAAACGCGCTAATTTGGAGTTTAGGATGCTGTTCGAGAAGTTTCGGAAAGTTTCGTGAAGTTTCGTGAAGTTTCGAGGTGATTCGAGTTGGTTTCGTTGCGTTTCGGTTGCACACGAGCCTCGTTTCACTAAATGAAGGTGTCCCGGGATCTTGGGACGGGATTTGAAGTTCACATTATCATCCTAAGACTCTTCCCTACTACTAGGCCTCGTCCCTTAGCCTTGGGACGACAAATATTGCAAATAAGACTAAGTGCAAGAAGTGCATAAAAAAGGATCAAAAACTGAAAGTCACGGGACAAGGTGTGTCCCGGGCGGGGTGAGGTGTGTCCCGGCCGGGGTGGCCTTCCCGGAGCTCTGGGACAGCTTCGACTCTTCGTGTGCTTGATTTACTTCGTCTATTTGAAGGCCTAAATCATAATATTTTCGGACGCAATTTTGACAGCATTTCAACAACACTTTAAAGTACTTTCTCACAAAAATTTAGGGTTTGATTAATTTTCCTTCTTGTATTTTGAATTCCCGACTCAACTACGTTGTTTAGATCGTCTATTTGGTTTTGTTGCTTGGATTATTCTTGTTCTCCTCTGAATTTTCTGATTGGTATTGATATTCTCTTCTCCCTTTTGATTACTATTTCATTATATATCATTGTTGACCATGTCTTTCATTATTTCCCTTGCTTTTGTATTCGTTTTCGCTATGTGTGAGTAGTTCTTCATCTAGGGAGAAGGGTGAAGCATGGGTGTTGGTTTTGGTTGTATTTGATGATCTACTTGAGTTAGGTTTTGTGCTTGCTTTGTTTAGTCCTTGCTTGATTGTCCTCGTTGATTCCTTGATCACGTTTTAGCGAGTATCTAGCACCCTTGAACTTAAGAACGAAAGCCTAGTTCTAAGGTAGGCGCGAGACTAAACAATAGGACCCTCGATTGTAAGTTGCGAGAGCCCGCATTCGAGACCTAGAGGAAGCTTAAGACCGAGAGGACGAGCATAACCCTTAGCATGTGCAATTCCTTACTCATCCCGATCATCATCCTTGACCCTAACTTACCCTTGCCTAACCCGATTCCCTAGACCTTTTTCCCTAAGTTTAAACCCTTGTCTTTCTTTCGCTCTAGCTTTAGTTAACAACAATCACTCGAACCGAGACTAGAATCGCTATAAATAACCAACATTACGACCATCTCCCTGTGGATTTCGACCCGACTTACCCTAGCTACCCTAGTGTTGAGTTTGGTATTATTTTTGATTAGGCGAGTGCGACTAAGCCTTATCGAATTTTGGCGCCGTTGCCGGGGAGACGGCTTTATTTTTGTTGTTTATTTGGTTCTTTTCTCTTTGTTTCTCTTGTCTCAAGGAACCTCAATTCCTTGAGGCCGCTTCTTATAGTTGCCTCTAGTGTTGTGCATGGTCAGGAAATCACGTACGTCTCAAGCTAGCAAGGACATACCATTTGACCCGGAGCCGGAGCGTACTTTCCTAGCGCGAAAGAACTTGCTAAAGGACTTGGAAGCTACTTCCCCATCTACTTCATCACCCAAGGAAGCTCACATTGAACCCATACCCGAACTATAGAAAATGGTGAAGCTATCCGATCACTCGAAGCCCACCGCCGCTCAAATTCCAACGGGCAATGCCATGCCAAACATAGCGGCCAATAATTTTGAGGTGAAACCCGCTTTTATTAACCTCATTGAGCGTAGTCAATTTGGAGGGAGCCCCGGTGAGGACCCAAATCTCCACATACAAAACTTTTGCGATTATTGCTCTACAATTAAACAAACCGGAGTGACCCAAAATCAAATAAGAGAGATGCTTTTCCCGTTCTCACTTAGGGACAAAGCAAAGTTGTGGCTAAACTCATTAAACCGGGTAGGTCTTGCAATCACCGATTGGAGCTCCTTAGTCTTGGCCTTTTACCAAAAATACTTCCCACCCGAGAAGACCGCCATGCTTAGGAGCCAAATTACGAGCTTTAGGCAAAGAGGTGATGAGAGTTTGTTTGATGCGTGGGAGAGGTACAAGGATTTGCAACGCCAATGCCCACATCATGGCATGGATAAGTGGTTTATTGTAATGCAATTCTACAATGGTCTTTACAACGAGTCACGCCAAGTGCTTGACTCGGCTGCGAATGGTAGGTTCGACAACATTGACGTGGATGAGGCCATTGATACGATCGAGGCCATGGCGATTCACAATGCACAATACGGTAGCTCTAGGAACGTCCCTAGGAGCGGGGGTAGGAATGATGGCGACGCGGTAGCCATGCTTAGCGCGAAAATGGATGCTATGACCGCCATGATGTGTGAGATGCGAGCAAGCGGTAGTTCCTCATCAGCTAGTGGCCAAACGGTAGCGGCGATGCACACTTCCCATGACCCGACTTGTGGTTCATGCGGCCTTTCCGGTCATTCTTCCTTAGAATGCCGAGGTATGTATCCCGTCCACGCTTTTCAATCTCAACAAAACAGCCCTTACTCTAACTTTTACAATGAAGGCTACAAAAACCACCCGAATTTGAGCTACAAAAGCCAAAACGTCTTGAATCCTTCACCACAACAACCACAATACCAAAACCGCCCACAAAATTTCAGCTACAATAATCCTCGACCTTACAACCCACCGGGCTTTAATCGCCCCAATTTTCAATCACAAAATGCTCCGCCACCGGTTGCTCCCGCTCCGGTCCCCGATCCCATGAGTGAAATGCGAGCCATGATGATGCAAATGGCTAAGACGCAAGAGACTATGATGGCACACATTCAAAAGAGTGACCAAGCAAAGGACTCGGCCATCAAAATGCTTGAAACGCAAATGGCTCAACTTAATTCCTCCACTTCTCAAAGGAAGCCGGGCTCTCTTCCTTCACAAGGAACATAACCGCAACAACATGAGTCGATCAATGCCATCTCCTTGCGAAGTGGGACAAGCTACGATGGTCCTCCAATGCCTAAGGTGGTAAGTGAGGTAGACCCTCCTCTTTCTCCTAACGATTTTAGTGCTTCTAGTGATGGTTTTGCAGGAGCGAGCACGAATGGAGCACCACAAAGAGGGCTGGCCGTGGCCCCCAAGGAGGTACAGCCGTGAATGAGCAGGGTGGGGCAGCCGTGGGTCAAGGAGGAGGACAAGCCAAGGTGGCCGAGAAAGCCAAGGAAACCCAGCAAGCTCAAGCCAAGCCGGTTGAGCCTCCAATTCAAATCAAGTTGCCATTCCCGAGCCGAGTGGTAAAGTCAAAGCTAAACACACAGTTTGGTAAGTTTATAGAGGTCGTCAAGGACCTCAAGGTAACGGTTCCCTTCACCGAGCTAGTCACACAAGTCCCTGCGTACGCTAAATTTTTGAAAGACATTCTCACTCGTAAGAGGTCATTTAGTGAGGACGAGACTGTCGCTTTTACTGCTGAATGCAGCGCTCTTTTGCAAAACCAGTCTCCTCCTAAACTAAAGGATCCGGGTAGTTTCTCCATGCCTTGCACGATTGGTACCGTTTCTATTTCTAACGCTCTTTGCGATTTAGGTGCAAGTATAAGCGTCATGCCTTACTCCGTATGCGAGAAACTCAACATGGGGCCTTTAAAGGTTACGAATATCACGCTCCAAATGGCGGATCGTTCTGTCAAACGCCCTCTAGGCGTTTTGGAGGACGTTCCTATCAAAGTTGGTAAGTTTTTCATCCCCATTGACTTTATCGTTCTTGACATGGCCGAGGACTCCCAAATTCCTATCATATTGGGTCAGCCTTTCTTGCACACTGCTGGTGCTATAATTGACGTCAAAAACGGCAAGTTAACGTTGGATGTTGGAGGTGATAAAATCACTTTTAACTTGTCAAATGCTTTGAAGCGTCCCATGTTAGAGGAGTCGGTCTTTTCTGTTGATATTGTTGATGAGTGTGTAGCAGAGACCTTACCGCAAGTCCTTGAGAGGGACCCTCTTGAGGCCGTGCTTTGTTGTGATTTGCGCGCAGGTGAGCTAGGGAGGACGGACGCGGGTAGAAGTGTGATCAAAGACGATATGCGCCGTGTTGCATGTGTAGGCCAAATTGGAGAAGGTGGCCGAGATGATCATGATGGCCGTGCTGCTGGAGACGTAGATGATGGAGATGGATATGACGATGAAGAGGATGACGGAAGTGGGTTCGTGTACGACGCGACCCATGGATGGTGGTACTTCTAAGTACCCGTTGCTAACCCCCCGTTTGAAGTCGGTTTGGGGGGACGTTTTCTCGTGTATATAAATTGTATGTACTTTACTTTTTTTTTATACTCTTTCGCTCCTTTTTCTCCCTTATTTTTAGGTCCCTGGTTGATGTGCTTTAGGACACATTGGGGACAATGTATCGTTTGGTTTGGGGGAAGGAACGCTTTGCTTTATTTTTGCGTTTTCTAGCTTTGCTTTATTTTTGCGTTTTCTTTTTGCGTTTTTATAACTCACAAAAAAATTCAAAAAAATCTGAAAAATTCACAAAAATCACATAAAAATCAGAAAATTTCACAAAAATACTAAAAATACGTATCTCGAATCGTTGTGCGAGCTTGTTTTTATCTTGATTTTTCCCGACATCCCTTCCCTTGTTTGCTTTTAGCTTTGGCATGATTTTCATTGATGGTTTAGCGCTACGGGGTTGTTGAGACGCTTGTAGATGATGGCTGTGCTTTTACTTTGTTGGCTTTATCATTTCACGGACTATAGCTACTATTATTGTGAGGTTTTGAGCCTCCAGAGGCCGGTTCATCTATCCCGGTCCCCATGCTTTGATTGTGAGTAGTTCTCCTCGTGGGGTACGTAACATTAACACGCATAAGTGTGGCCCCTATCCCGTTTTTCCCCGCGATTTTGTCACATATTTTGCATATGAGGCTTTAGTTGATTGCATTTGATTCACCTTGTTCATACATTGCTTTTATTCCTCTTGATGTGTCATATATTTACGTACTTATAGCCCCCTATTCGCGAGCTTTACTTTGCATTTCCCGTGCTTTTTCATGCGTTTCGGCCCCTATTTCTCTCCTGTTTTGGCTCTGCTGCTTTTTTGTGTTTATTTTGTAGGTTAGAGCAGCTATTTGGAGTTTAGGATGCTTGTCGGGAAGTTTCGTGAAGTTTCGTTGAGTTTCGTGAAGTTTTGAGGTGATTCGAGTTGGTTTCGTTGCGTTTCGCTTGCGTACGAGCCTCGTTTCACTAAATGAAGGTGTCCTGGGACCTTGGGATGGGATTTGAAGCTTGCATTATCATCCTAAGACTCGTCCCTACTCATGAGCCTCGTCCCTAAGCCTTGGGACGACAAAAAAGCAAAAATAAGCTAAGTACAAGAAAGGGCCAAAAGTGGATCAAAGCTGAACATCACGGGATGAGTGTCCCGTAGCTTAGGGACCTGTTTTAGCCTTGTCCCGGCCGGGATGGCTGTCCCGGACCCCAAGGACGGCTTCCGACTTCTCGTGTGCTTGAATTGTTTCGTCTATTTGAAGGGGTTAAACATTATATTTTCGCACGAAATTTTTACAGCATTTCTAGGACTCTTAGAACTTCATTCTCTCCAAAACTTAGGGTTAGATTAATTTTATATCTTGTACTTTCACTTCCCGACTTGGATTGCGTTGTTGAATCTGTTGGGGTTAGTGTCCTCCACAGTTAGTGCAATAACATTAATAAATCTCTAAAGGTACACAGGGTACATTTTGTATTTAATCAGTTGATTAACGTTTATCAATAACGGTTGGCTTGCTAAATAAGTTTGACGTTATTGTCATACAGATGGCGGTGATCAACTGGTCCCTAAGAGTCACACCTAAAGGATGTGTTTGAGAGATGTGATTATTTGAGAAAATGATCATATTGATGCCTTACCTAATGACTAAACGGTTAGTCAGTGTTGTTGACTAAGAGGTTAGTCGAATGTGACTAAAATGTTAGTCAAGTGTGATAATGTTACTGACTAAAATGTTAGTCAGTGTAATGTTGGTACGGCTATTTAATACAGATTAAATAAGGTTAGCTGAGACGAATTAAATGTAATTCGTGAATTGAATATAAAATGTTATATTTAATTGTTGTGTATAATGCAAGCTAATTAAATATAAACCGTTATAATTAATTAGTAAATTATAAATATAAGGATGTTTATAATATATTATAGTCGGTCCATACAGATGACACTAGTAATAAATTGCATTATATTATAAGCTAAATTGACCAAGAGAAAAGTGTCCAGATACATTCTGACCCGATACACTTTATATCTTGATCAATAAGTAATGTATTTGAGGAGAATAAAATCTCCCCAAATAAATACAAAGTGACCGGCCTATTGAGGATATTGGAGGAGTATATTTGCTTTCCTAATTGCTCTCTAATTCCTAATCAATTCATTCACTCATACACAACACAAAATCTCAAGAAAAGAAAAACTGTTTTCTCTCTAATTATTCTAGCAAACTCAAAGGCATATCAAGAACACATCTTGGGTGAGATTATTAGGAGATACCATACTTTTGGTATTGATCTTAGGCCAATTTCATTAGGATTAAAGGTTAATTCTAAATCTTATTGTTTTATTATGCAATTTCAATTTATGACTTTAAATCTTATAAAAGTTTTCATTATAATCCTGTGAATTTAATGGTCTATATACGGATATAAACCTACAAGTGGTATCAGAGCCTTAGGGCACATGAAATTTTTATAAGGTTTTCATAAAAATCGAGTTTTGTATAATTTTGATAAAAATTTTATTATGGCCGAATTGATTTCTTGATTTGGCCGTGTGTTTTTGTGTTATGTTATGGCTTATTTTGGTCCATTTGATTCATATTTATCAATGTTTTAAGATGTTAAAACTATAACATATGATTTTGCATTAGTTTTGATTTAATACCGATTGAATTAAAACTTAAAAGGACCAAATTTTGTGTATGTTAATGTACATATCATGTTGTTAATCATTAGACCTTCAAATTTAAGATGTTTAATCTAAAAAGTTAGTTTGAATACCTTAAATCAATGTTTAATACGGATTAAAATTGAGTTAGTATAGATCTAATCATTAGCATAATCGAATTAAAACTGTTTAATTCATTATTTTCATAATTGGCCGAATTAAATTTAATTTTTGGTAAATTTTATTTTGTTTTAATTTGCTGGCCGAATTATTTTTTAAATTTTTGGTAATTTTTTAATTTTGGCCGTGTAACTCAATTAAAATAAAATAAAAAAATTTTAAATTCGGTATTTTATTTAAGTTAGCCGAAATCTTTATTGATTTTGGAAATTTATTGTTTTTACAATTATTGTTGTATTATAAAGATAATATATTTTGTGTTATTGTGAAGCAGTTCACAATAATTACGATACCTAATATTTTAAAAAGGTTTAAGATATTTTTGAGATCTAATTTATGTTATACTGATAATATAAATTATTTCTTTTGGATTATTGTTTTGATTATAAGATATTATGAACAATTAAGAAATTGTTGCATAATTTTAATCATTTAAAAAGGTGGTTTGGATAATCAATCTATTCGTTTGCATTGATTTTATTATGTTTAGTTGATGCTATTTTTTTTGTGAATGAATGTTTTGAATGGTTTAATTTTACGCATTAATTTTGTACAAACGGTTGTAATTTACTAGTGTGGCCTTAGAAAATTGTGTTTTCGTAATGAAGGAAACACAATTTTGGTTGTATTTTTGAGATCTCGAATCTCCAATTTTGTAATATTTTTAATTTTGGCATATTTTGAATTAGAATGTAAATAGGTTTATTTTTGTAATTCAAAATTGTAATTTTAAGAAGATTCAAGATGAAGATTCAAGATGGACTCCCACTTAAAGCCCAAGATGGAGAATGAAGACTTGCTTCGGGTCCATGGATGGATTCCACGTTGTATTTGTCTTTATTTTCATAGGGATAGGCCACACTAGGTGTTTTTGTTTTTGCGTTTTTTTTCTTTTACCGTTTTTATTGCATTCACGTTAGGTAGTAGCATCATATTCCGCCTAAACTAAACCAAACCACCTAATATGCATGAAAATGGATCATATAGTTGCATCCTAGATCATTGACATACGGATGTCATTTGTTTAGGGCTATCACCTCAAATTTAATCATTCACGAAAATGCTAGATATTAGTTCACTTAAAATGAATTAAAATGAGTTGGTGGGACCTTCCTCTAAAACTGAAATTGAGAATTAGTCTTTATGAGTCGTACCACTATGAATCCCTTCTTCGTCGGTAGGCATACTATGACCCCTTCTACGTTGGGTAAGTAGTGGTTGTCGACTTAGTTTACCTCAACATTATAGTTCGAGTAATATCTCGTAGTTATGATGGACTAATAGATAGGGTTTACTGAAATCTATCGACCAAGAATTCTAACAGTAGAATTAGCCAAGAGGTTGGCTTATCAATTTAAAGAAATTGAGTCTTGGGATCATTTATATAATTCTCGAGGGAGGTCGATTATATGAGTGCATGAGTCATTGCATTAAAATGTTATTGTTTTGACTTAAATTTTTAAAACCATGATTTCTTATCTTCTCTCTTCTTCTTCTTTCTTTTCACAGTTTCGAATACGTTATATACAGATATAACTACTATAACAAATGGCTGTACGTACAGACGAACCAATGCCAAGTGCCACACTAGCTCGCGAATCATGGCTTAGGATCTTTATGGGCACCATGAATCAGTCAACTCGACTGAAAAGTGATGGGTCCAATTTTTCTGATTGGGAGGGACATTACGGAATCGCCATTCTTGACAGTAGCTCAAGTACTTGACTGAGCCACTGCCGTCTATACCAGCTCCCGATGCAGGAGCAAATGAACTCTATCTTTACAATGATTTCATGATGGAGGCGGGTGCGTTACAGAACGTACTCATCTATGCAATGGAATCCAATTTGCAAAGACGGTTCATAACCCAAGGTGCAAACAAGATTTTCACCACCCTTACAAAGGAATTCTCGAAAGCTCCGAGAATTAAGAGTTACGAGTATACTACTTGTTTCTTTGAGGCTAGACTCCAGAAGGGCCAACCGGTTGGTCCACACCTTCTCGACATGATCGAGAATGTTGAAAAACTGGAGGAGCTTAGTTGCAAGATCGATGAGAAGATCATCATTGATCGAGTGCTCCACTCACTTCATGATGGGTATGCCCTCTTTAGGGCAAACTATTACATGAATGACATGCAAAAAAGTCTGCATGAGCTTCACTCACTCCTCGTACAGACGGAGAGTGATCTGAAGTTGAGTGGGAGCATGAAACAAGATGTTCTCATGATTGGCAACAAGAAGGGTAAGGGTAAGGCTCCGGCAAACCTAACTGTAGGAAAGCCGAAATTTAAGAAGCCAGTGGTTGCTAAGAGTGGGCCTGGTGAGGCTAGCGGTAGCTCACAAGGCAAGGCAAAAGCAAAGCCGAGCATGGAGTGCCACCATTGCCACAAGTCTGGGCATTGGAGGCGAATCGTCCGTGTATCTTTGAGGACATTAAGGCAGGCCGCGTCGTTCCTGTTGGTATGTCTTCTTTTATTCATATGATTGAGATTAACCATGCAAGTTTTGGAACTTGGGTACTTGATACTGGTTGTGGTTCTCATCTGTGCGAGTGGGGAATGGAGCAAGAGTTCTTTGCTTTCAAGAGAACATATGTAATCCAACTCCCGAGCGGATTTGAGTTATTACTGAATAACTGTTACTATGTACCAAGTTTATCCAAAACATTATTTCTGTATCCGTACTTGATAAAGACGGATTTTCATTTTAAAGAATAATAGCTGTATTTTCTCTTTAAACGATATGATTCATGGTAAAGCAGTTTCCATGAACGGAATTTATGTTTTAGATCAAACCACAGATATAATGCATGTGAGTAACAAGAAAGCAAAGGTTGGTGACAAGATCAAACATATCTATGGCATTGCCGTATGGGACACATGAATGAGAAACACGTGGAAAAGCTCATTGATAATGGGACAATCGCCCCATTTGACTATGAAACTTTTGGCACATGTGAATCATGTCTCATAAGTAAAATGTCTCGAATTTCCTTCAAAGGTGTTGGAATGCGCGCTGCTGACCTATTAGGACTCATACATACTGATGTGTGTGGACCTATGTCAATCAACGCTGGAGATGGCCATAGGTATTTTATCACTTTCACGGACGATTTGAGTAGATATGGACATGTCTACTTAATGAAGCATAAAAGTGAGTCCTTTGACAAGTTCAAGGAATTCCAGAATAAGGTTGAGAACCAACTGGATAGAAAGATAAAAGCACTACGTTCGGATCGTGGTGGCGGATATCTTTCAACTGAGTTTGATCAACACCTGAAAGACCGCGGGATAGTACTACAGTTAACTCCACCCGGAACACCACAACGGAATGGTGTGTGATAGGATTTAGTCGCGTCTCCTAATCAAAAATAAGTCCAAACTCACTCTAATAGGTAGCAAGGGTAAGTCGGGTCGATATCCACAGGGAGATGGTCGCTTAAGTTGGTTATTTTTAGTGATTCTAGTCTTGGTTCGAAGGGTCGAGGTTACTAAAGCTATAGCGGAGAATAAGGGTTTAAAACTTAGAGGAAAAAGGTCTAGGGAATCGGGTTAGGCACGGGGAATGCTAGGTCAAAGGATGGTGACAGAAATGAGTAGGAAAACGCTCTCGCTAAGGGTAAGCTAGGCCTCTCGGTCTTAAGCTCCTTTAGGTCTCAAATGCGGGCTCGTGACTTACAAGTGAGGGTCCTAATGATTGGTCTCGTGTCCTACCCTAAACTAGGCTTAGGTCTTAAGTTTAAGGGTGACAAACGCTCACAAATCCTTGGCCAAAGGATCAACAAAGCATACAAAACGAGACAATCAAAACGAGCGAAATCCTAACTCAAAACATCATCAAAAACAACCCAAGCATGCACCCATGATTCACCCTTCTTCCCTAGAATAAGAACTACTCAAGCATAGCGGAAATGATAACAAAAGCAATAGAGAAAGACGAAGACATGATTACAAACAATATAAAATGAAATCACAATGAAAATAGGAGAAGAAATTGATAATACCAATCAGAAATTTGATGAAACAAAGGATGAATTCGACAACAAAAACCAAATAGACGATAAAACTAGAGCAATCCGAGTCGGGAATTGAAAGTACAAGAGATCAAATTATTTAAACCTAAGTTTTCTTGAGAATAAACTTAAAAGTGTTGTAAAAATGCTGGAGAAAAGAATGATCCGAAATTATAATGTTTAGGCCTTCAAATAGACGAAGTATTTTGAGCCAACGAGGAGTCACAGGGCCGTCCCGACCGGGACAAGGGTGGTCCCGTCCGGGACATAGTCATCCCGTCCGGGACAGGGTCATCCCGGAGGGTTCAGTCTTTTCTTCGTAACTCACTCGTTTCTTGGCGGAATTAAGCGTGTGACCTGCCGTTGGAAAGCTATCGAGACGAACTATCATCTCCACTTGGTCTTGCATCCATTGGAGGTCTAAAACTTGAGATATAACCATTTGAAGTTGACCTTGCGTCGGCTTTAGTTCACCGTGACTTGACTTTGACCTTGATCTTGGTCCTAACTTGTCGTATGTTGACCCAAGGCCTAGGGACAAGGCGTGGATCATCCCAAAGGGTAGGGACGGGGTCTAAAGTGAATAATTGAGCTCCGTGCTCCGTCCCATGGTCCCGGGACGCCTTCAAACGTCAAAACGCGGCTCGTACGCGAGCGAATCGGCATGAAACCAACTCGGATCTTCACGAAACTTTATGAAACTTCACGAAACCTCTCAACAAGCATCCTATACTCCAAATATGCGTGTGTACCTGCAGAATGGACACAAAAACGCAGCAGTGCCAAAACGGGGAGAAATAGGAGCTAAAACGCGTATAATAGCACAGGAAACGCAGAGAGAAAGGCTCGTGAAGCAGGGGCTAATTATGAGTAAATATATGAGATATCAAATCCCCCCAAACCGAACCGTTGCTTGTCCTCAAGCAACAAGCGTGAAAGAAAACAGAGGACAAGGCGAGCAAATGAAAACTTCCCAAACAAACGCCAAACCGCAAGTAGCTCAAGCGAAAGGCAATCAATCCCGAAGCAGCATGGGACGCAAGGAAATAGCAAGCTAACGGCTGAGAATTACAAGACGGCGCAGGATGAATAGCATGGCTTAAACATAGGCTCTCTAGCAATCAAATCATGGACCTCTCGCGGTTTCCACTCTAGCACACATGATGAACAGGGCGATATATGTGATGACACTCACCTACTCGACTAGTGGAAGCACGCCCGCAATCTAATGTGGACCAAATCTCGCATTCCCGTACACAATAATGTCACAAAAAGGAACCAAACATGAGGGCTTACATAGGAAATGAGGGTGTAAAGGCCAAAGAGAGGTTAAGGGTGATAAGGTGGAACAAATGATTATGGAATCGTGGAGCTAAGCCACTAGAAACCACTCGTACTACTCAAGTGCTCGTCCAACCAACAAAGGAACCAAACTCTCATGAAACATGGACCGAAAGCAGCATATCGGTCGCCTTTACACATCAACGCAACATGACAACAAATCACAAGTGCTCACTCATGTAAAACAACAACAACTTTTCCATTTTTGCACACATTTTCTTTGTATTGATTTTATTTGTATTTTGTGTTGTGTTTGATTTTTTTCAGATTTTTGTTTGAATTTTTCTTTCTTGAGCAAAAGAGCACACTCACAAGTTGCGGAAATACCTCATTAAAAGGTCGGGGAAGCGGCAATCCCGACTCATATTCACCATCACTCTCAAAGCCAACGACGTCAGCAAGTCGTAGCAAAACAAAGCTCACAACCCATCGGACAAGCACAAGAGTAAGCAAAGCGGTAACTAGCAAGGCTAGGGTAGGCTATTTAGGCAAGTAGCTAGCAAACTCATGTGGGTAAAGGGTAAAGGGATCGTATAAGAGGATAAAGACAATGTAAAAAAATATGGTGAATCATAAGCAATCAACTAAAGCCTCATATACCAAAAACAAGTGACAGAATCATGGGAAGCACGGGATAGGGGCCACACTTATGCGCGTTGATATTACGCACCCCACAAGGAGAACTACTCTCAATAAAGCACGGGGACCGGGATAGATGTACCGGCCGCAGGAGGCTAAAAACCTCACAAAATAGTAGCTCAAGTCCATGAAATAATAAAGCCAACAGTAAAAGCACGCCATCATCTGCAACACGTCTCAACATCCCCGAAAGCGCTAATCCAACAATGAAAAATCATGCCAAAGCTCAAAGCACACAAGGGAAGGGATGTCGGGAAAGAATAAAGGTAAAAACATGCTCAAAACAACGGAACGGGATACGTATTTTTGGTATTTTTTGAGAATTTTCTGATTTTTTTATTTTTTTGGATTTTTGTGTTTTTTTGAAAATGAAAAACAAAAAAGAAAGCAAAAAAACGAAAAAGAAAGCGTAAAAATAGAGCAAAGCGTTTCCTCCCCCCAAACCAGACAACACATTGTCCCCAATGTGTCCTAAAGCACATCAACACGGGGACCTTAAAATAAGGGGGATAAAAACGAGCAAAGAAAGTCTCAAAAAGAAGTAAAGTACATACAATTTATTTACAAGCAAAACATTCCCCCAAACCAGCATCAAACTGGGGGCGCGACAGGGTACGGGAAGTACCACCAACCGTGGGCCTCGTCATAAACGAACCCACTTCCATCATCCTCTTCGTCGTCATCATAACCATCGTCATCACGGTCTACTCCATGCTCAACTCGGCCAGCCTTGTCGTTCACTCGTCCGTCGATTCGTTGGCTTGCAGCAAAGCCAACTCCATCCATGCTCAACGCTGGCCCCGCAAAGGCATCTTTACCCGCTTCCGTCCTCCCTAAGGTACCTGCAATCACATTACAACAGAGCACGGCCTCAAGAGGATCCCTCTCGAGGACTTGAGGTAAGTATTCGTCGACACAATCATCAAGAATATCATCAGCAATATCAATGGAAAAGACCGACTCCTCTAACATGGGACGCTTCAAAGCGTTCGACAAGTTAAAAGCAATTTTATCACCTCCAACATCCAATGTCAATTTGCCGTTCTTGACGTCGATTATAGCACCTGCAGTGTGCAAGAAAGGTCGACCCAAAATGATAGGAATTTGGGAGTCTTCGACCATGTCAAGGACGACAAAATCGACAGGGATGAAAAATTTACCGACTTTGACAGGAACGTCCTCTAGAACACCCAAAGGGCGTTTAACAGAGCGATCCGCCATTTGGAGCGTGATGTTCGTTACTTTCAAAGGTCCCATGTTAAGTTTCTCGCATACAGAGTAAGGCAGGACACTTACACTTGCACCTAAATCGCAAAGAGCATTAGAAATAGAAACAGTACCAATCGTGCAAGGTATGGAGAAACTACCCGGATCTTTCAATTTAGGAGGAGACCGGTTTTGTAAAAGTGCACTACATTCCGCAGTAAAAGCAACAGTCTCGAACTCATTGAAAGATCGTTTACGGGTGAGGATGTCTTTCAAAAATTTAGCATATGCGGGAACTTGAGTAACGAGTTCAGTAAAAGGGACCGTTACCTTTAGGTCCTTGACGACCTCCATAAACTTACCGAATTGTGAGTCGAGTTTAGATTTTACCACTCGACTTGGAAATGGCAGTTTGATTTGAATTGGAGGCTCGACAGGCGTAGCTGCGCTGTTCTCCTTCTCCTTCTCTTTCTCGGCCCCCTTCTTCCTTGCCTCACCCACGGCTGCCCCTCCAGTTCCACCAAGGGCCACGGCTCCATCACCACCATCATTGGGCCCCACGGCCACATCTCCTCTTCCGACTCCACTCGTGCTCGCTCCATTGCTCTTTGCATCTGCTCCTGCAAAACTATCACTAGAAACATGCATATCGTTAGGAGAAAGAGGAGGGTTTACCTCACTTACCACCGTAGGCATGGGTGGACCATCATAGCTCGTGCCACTCCTTAAAGAAATGGCGTTGATCGACTCATGTTGTTGAGGTTGAGTGCCTTGCGATGGAAGGTTACCCGGTTTCCGTTGAGAACTTGAAGAAGCAAGTTGAGCCATTTGCGTTTCAAGCATCTTGATGGCGGCGTCTTTAGCTTGATCGCTCTTTTGCATTTGAGCCATCATTGTTTCTTGATTTTTAGCCATTTGCATCATCATGGCTTGCATGGCATCCATTCGATCGGGAACCGGAGCGGGAACAACGAGTGGTGGGGCATTTTGTTGTTGAAAATTGGGGCGATTGAAGCCCGGAGGGTTATAAGGTCGAGGAGCATTGTTGTAGCTGAAATTTTGTGGACTGTTTTGGTATTGTGGTTGTTGTGGGCTGAAATTTTGTTGTTGGGGAGGTGGATTCAAGACATTTTGGCTCTTGTAAGACAAATTCGGATGGTTCTTGTAGCCCTCGTTGTAATAGTTCGAGTAGCGGCTGTTTTGAGAATGTAAAGCATGCACATGATGAGATTGTGTGTTCATACCTCGGCATTCCATTGAAGTGTGACCGGAAACGCCACATGTATTGCAAGGTACATCATAAGAAGTGTGCAAAGCCGCTACCGTTTGTCCACTAGCACTCGAGGAACTACTATCCGCTTGCATTTGACTCATAATCATCGCGGTCATAGCATCCATTTTTGCGGAAAGCATGGCTACCATATCACCATCGGTCTTACCTCCAATCCTAGGCACATTCCTAGAGCTCCCATATTGCGCGTTGTGAATCGCCATTGCCTCGATCGTATCGATGGCCTCCTCCACATCAATATTGTCAAAGCGTCCATTCGCCGCGGAGTCAAGCACTTGGCGTGACTCGTTGTAAAGACCGTTATAAAACTGCATGACAATAAACCATTTATCCATACCGTGGTGAGGGCATTGACGTTGAAGGTCTTTGTATCGCTCCCACGCATCATACAACGTCTCATCCCCTCGTTGGCGGAAGCTCGTGATTTGGCTTCTTAGCATGGCGGTCTTTTCAGGCGGAAAATATTTTTGATAGAATGCCAAGACTAAGGAGTTCCAATCGGTGATGGCTAGTGCAACCCGGTTCAATGAATTAAGCCACAGCTTGGCTTTGTCTCGGAGTGAAAAAGGGAAGAGCATCTCCCTAATTTGGTCTTGAGTGACCCCCGTTTGCTTAATAGTGGAGCAATAATCACAAAAGTTTTGGATGTGCAAGTTAGGATCCTCGCCGGGACTCCCACCGAATTGAGTACGCTCAATGAGATTGATAAACGCGGGCTTGACTTCAAAATTGTTGGCGGCAATGTTGGGCATAGCATTGCCCGTAGGAACTTGATCCGCGGTAGGCCTCGAGTGATCCGATAGCTTAACCATTTTCTTTAGCTCGGGCGTCGGTTCAATGTGAGCTTCTTTGTTGGATGATGGAGAAGAGGAAGTAGCCTCCAAGTCTTTGAGCAAGTTCTTGCGCCTCAAGAATGTACGCTCCGGTTCCGGGTCAAATTCGATCGCTAAACCCTTTTGAGACGTACGCGTTTGCCTGGGCATACAAAAACACTAGAGGTAACGATAAGTAGCGGCCTCAAGGAAGCGAGGCTCCTTGAGACAAGAGTAACAAATAAGAAAAGAACCAAATAAACAACGAAAAACAAAGCCGTCTCCCCGGCAGCGGCGCCAAAATTTGATAGGATTTAGTCGCGTCTCCTAATCAAAAATAAGTCCAAACTCACTCTAATAGGTAGCAAGGGTAAGTCGGGTCGATATCCACAGGGAGATGGTCGCATAAGTTGGTTATTTTTAGTGATTCTAGTCTTGGTTCGAAGGGTCGAGGTTACTAAAGCTATAGCGGAGAATAAGGGTTTAAAACTTAGAGGAAAAAGGTCTAGGGAATCGGGTTAGGCACGGGGAATGCTAGGTCAAAGGATGGTGACAGAAATGAGTAGGAAAACGCTCTCGCTAAGGGTAAGCTAGGCCTCTCGGTCTTAAGCTCCTTTAGGTCTCAAATGCGGGCTCTCGCAACTTACAAGTGAGGGTCCTAATGATTGGTCTCGTGTCCTACCCTAAACTAGGCTTCCGGTCTTAAGTTTAAGGGTGACAAACGCTCACAAATCCTTGGCCAAAGGATCAACAAACGCATACAAAACGAGACAATCAAAACGAGCGCGAAAACCTAACTCAAAACATCATCAAAAACAACCCAAGCATGCACCCATGATTCACCCTTCTTCCCTAGAATAAGAACTACTCAAGCATAGCGGAAATGATAACAAAAGCAATAGAGAAAGACGAAGACATGATTACAAACAATATAAAATGAAATCACAATGAAAATAGGAGAAGAAATTGATAATACCAATCAGAAATTTGATGAAACAAAGGATGAATTCGACAACAAAAACCAAATAGACGATAAAACTAGAGCAATCCGAGTCGGGAATTGAAAGTACAAGAGATCAAATTATTTAAACCTAAGTTTTCTTGAGAATAAACTTAAAAGTGTTGTAAAAATGCTGGAGAAAAGAATGATCCGAAATTATAATGTTTAGGCCTTCAAATAGACGAAGTATTTTGAGCCAACGAGGAGTCACAGGCCGTCCCGACCGGGACAAGGGTGGTCCCGTCCGGGACATAGTCATCCCGTCCGGGACAGGGTCATCCGGAGGGTTCAGTCTTTTTCACCGTAACTCACTCGTTTCTTGGCGGAATTAAGCGTGTGACCTGCCGTTGGAAAGCTATCGAGACGAACTATCATCTCCACTTGGTCTTGCATCCATTGGAGGTCTAAAACTTGAGATATAACCATTTGAAGTTGACCTTGCGTCGGCTTTAGTTCACCGTGACTTGACTTTGACCTTGATCTTGGTCCTAACTTGTCGTATGTTGACCCAAGGCCTAGGGACAAGGCGTGGATCATCCCAAAGGGTAGGGACGGGGTCTAAAGTGAATAATTGAGCTCCGTGCTCCGTCCCATGGTCCCGGGACGCCTTCAAACGTCAAAACGCGGCTCGTACGCGAGCGAATCGGCATGAAACCAACTCGGATCTTCACGAAACTTTATGAAACTTCACGAAACCTCTCAACAAGCATCCTATACTCCAAATATGCGTGTGTACCTGCAGAATGGACACAAAAACGCAGCAGTGCCAAAACGGGGAGAAATAGGAGCTAAAACGCGTATAATAGCACAGGAAACGCAGAGAAAGGCTCGTGAAGCAGGGGCTAATTATGAGTAAATATATGAGATATCAGTGTGTCCGAGCGCAGGAATCGAACATTACTTGATATGGTTCGATCCATGATGAGTCACACGGTTGTACCTGACTCATTATGGGGCTATGCTCTTTTGTCAGCTGCTTTTATACTTAACCGAAGTCCGACTAAAGCTGTTGACAAGACTCCATACGAGTTATGGAAGGGAACAGTCCCTAACTTGTCCTTTATTCGGGTTTGGGGGTGCGAGGCTTATGTCAAGTAGTTGACACGAGGATAAGCTCGGCCCGCGATCGGTCAAGACATACTTTATTGGTTATCCAAAAGGAATGTTTGGTCATTACTTCTATTCGCCTACCGAACACCGAGTTTTGTTGCGGCTAGTGCGAAGTTCTTAGAGAAAGAGTTTCTCGAAGACAAGAGAGGTAATAGAACCTTCGATCTGTCGGAGATTCCTGAACCAACAATCGAGCAACCAATGGAGGAAACTGTTCCTTCTACGTCTGCTGCGGTTAATATTCCCTTGGAACCCAGAAGGTCGGGTAGACTCTCCATTCCTCCAGATCGATATATCGGTATAGTCGAGGAGAATGGGAGAGACGACGTTTTACTCCTTGAGAGTAACGAACCCGTAACCTATAAAGGTGCCATGACGTGTTCTGACTCAAAGCTATGGCAAGAAGCCATGCAATCCGAGATGGACTCTATGTACGAGAACAATGTATAGGATCTGGTTGACTTACCTGATAAGGCTAGGCCTCTTCAGTGCAAATGGCTTTACAAGATAAAACGATCTGTAGAAGGACAACCAGATATATACAAGGCACGACTAGTGGCAAAGGGTTTCACTCAAGTGCAAGGGTTGCACCATGATGAGATCTTTGCACCCGTAGTCATGCTTCGTTCCATTCGGATTCTCTTAGTGATTGCCGCATTTCATGACTATGAAATTTGGCAAATGGATGTGAAAACCGCCTTCTTAAACGGTTATTTGGAGGAGGAGTTGTACATGGTACAACCCGAAGGTTACATTGATCCTGAAAATCCTAAGAAGGTTTGCAAGCTTAAGCGTTCCATTTATGGACTTAAGCAAGCTTCACGGAGTTGGAATCATCGCTTCGACCAAGTGATAAAGGAGAATGGATTCACTCGATCGGTCGAGGAACCATGCCTATATATCAAGTCGAGTGGGAGCAAGATTGTCTTCCTAATACTGTATGTCGATGACATACTCTTGATTGGGAATGACAAACCTCTCTTAACTTCGGTAAAAGTATGGTTAAAGAACCATTTCCAGATGAAAGATCTGGGTGAGGCACAACGAATTTTGGAGATCCGTATCTATAGAGATATATCACGACGGATGTTATCCCTCAGTCAGGAGTCTTATATAGATAAGATTCTTGAGAGATTCAGTATGACCAAGTCGTGTTCCTTATGCTTCGGCAGTAGGATCGATCATGTATGCCATAATATGTTCACGTGCAGACGTGGCATCTGAAATGGGTATTGACTTATGGAGGTGCTATAAGGCTATGCGCAATTGATACACGTTATTTATATACATTTTATGCCCCCGGTTCAGTCGCATTTAGCTACATTTACTCGTGTTCATTACCAGTTTTATAAGCTATTTGTTATATTTCTCGATACTGCTGCCTTTTATTTACATTTTGCAGGTTTTGGTGGTTTTGAGCCAAAACCCGGGACATTGGAGCAAATACGAGAACCGAGCCGAGAAGACCAAACCCGAGCGCGCGCAGGAGCTCGGGACACGAGCTAAAGACCAAGGACTATGAAGGATACGAGTTACAAGGGCCCAAAAGCAAAGGAATGAAGAAATGGGCCTAAGACCAAAAGCAAGCAAGCCGGCCCAAAACTTGGGATCAGGCCGGTCAGCCAGGCCGGCCGGCCGGCTGGGCCGTTTTTATACGCGAATTTGATTTATTTCGGATTTTAATTTTGGAGGCATATATATAGGTTACTTAGGACGAAAATAAACCGGAGGCTTTATTTTTACATCTTAGGTTTTAGTTTTAGTTTTACTGCTATTATTTTCTCTTTACAAAACATTCAAGCTTAAGTTTAGTTTAGTCTCAAGATTGATCTACTTTGTAACCGTCGGTACTCCGTAAGTTTCAGGTTTTATTTTATTGCAATTACCTTCATTCATCATGTCTTCTTCTCTTTATTGTTTTGCTTTGATTACAGTTATGAGTAGCTAATTTATAATTAGGGTTTAGGGTGATTTGTGATTATTGATTCAGGGCATGTTTTAATTGCTTATATTGATTGAACTTGTGCAAGTTGGTTTCTTCCTGCGCGTTTTATTATCAATTGAATTTAGGGACGCCTTTATTGAATTGAACTTAGGTTGTTTCAGTTTAAGATCGAAAGCCTAATTGAAACTAGACTCACGCGTATTTGATAAGTTGAATTTAGTAAGTTGCGAGAGCCCGCTAAATTTGCTTAAGGTTAATATTGACTCGAGAGAGCGTATTCCTAAACCTAACCACTTGCATAGCTTCAATTGATTGTTATTTACATTTGAACTGAGGTCCTGAATTAGTGTCACATTGATCCCGATGCCCTAATCTCCCTTTTACATATTCTCATATCATCTTATTGCTGCTTTAGTTATAGTCTTAAACAAACCTCTTTTTCACACCCTGAGTTGAACCTGTTTTCACCGACTTTAACTTATAACTGAGCTGTTTCCCTGTGGATTCGATCCTGCTTGCCACTAGCTGCTGTTAGTTGTCTTGTTAGGTTTATTTTGATATTGGCGATACGACTTAGCCGTGTCAATTTTGGCGCCGTTCTTGAACGAACCGGGTCACCCGCGTGATGCGCGGGAATACCCCAGAGCAGTGTCACGCTATCAATCCTACAACCGTAACTCGCCTCTACCAAAACCAACCCGGTTACGATCGCTCGCTCCTTTCATATCGTAACCAGAACGTCCTAAACCCAACCACCCAACCACCTCAAAATGCCCCTTATCAACCTCCTCACAAGAACTTTCAATCACCTCCTCCAAATTACCAAAAACCCGCCTTTACACCGCCACAACCTACCCCCGTACCTGATCCAATGGCCGAGACTAGGGCCATGATGTCACAGATGCAGCAGGTGATGATGGGTATGCAGGAGTCGCAGAAGACAATGATGCAATACATGCAAAAGAGCGACCAGGCTAAGGACGCAGCAATTAAGAATTTGGAGAATCAAGTGGCTCAACTCGCCACTTCGCAAGCTGCGCGTCAACCAGGCTTCTTGCCATCGCAGGGCCAACCTCCTAACCCTCCTCCTGATACTGCGTGTACGATTACGTTGAGGAGTGTGGAACCCGGGATCGGACCCAACTCGGCGTCTTGCTTAAGGGCGGATTTTAAAGTTAAAAAAGATTAAGTTGGAAAAACCTTTAAGAACTGTTATGGAGTCGCCACCTATTTATCGCGGAAAATAGGAACCTGCTACCATGTTCTAAGCTAAAAACATGTTCTTAGATTTTGGAGCACGCCGACACCCCTAGATCTAAGGCTTGTGAAACCAGATTGGATTCGGGGTGAGGGTACTTTAGAAAAAGAGTTAATTCAACTAATGATTTATGAAAACCTTTTAGAAAAGCCTATGTAAAAATAGCCTCTACTGACCTAGAACAATCCAAGTAAGATGATATTTGAGCCAATGTTATCGCTACGTACAAGTGCGATAAGTTTGTAAAAGAATGCAGATGCAGATGCAAAAAGATTGATTAAAACCCTCAGTTTAGCATGTTTAACTTGTTAACGAATACGGTTCAGTTAAAGGTCGAATTCATTGTTTAAGTTGATTTTAATGCAAAGTAAAGAAGGTTGCTAGATGCATGCAAATAAAATAAAGTTCAATTGTCCATTGGTTTATTTTATAAGGTCGGTTGCTTATGCGACTTTGGCGTGTCATCGGATATGGAGTGTACCCGAAGTAATAAGAACACTTGGAAGGCAAGCGCGCTCGGGTGCCAAAGCCTGGGCGCTAGAGTGTAGTCCCCTTTGTTAGTCCATAGAAAATAAGAAAAAGCTTTGATCCAAGTGGATCGGTACCTACCTTGTCCTGACGCTTCAGATCTGGGCAGAGCTTCGCTTCTTGAACTAAAAAGGAGGATGAATTCAACACGGGATGGTGTGTTGAACCCAAGGATTTGAGTGCTTGAGGCTTTTGTGGAAGAGGATTTGTGTGTTGTGAATTGTGTGTTTAAAGATGTTGTGAAAGTATGATATGAGGTCGAGGTATAGGGCTGTATATATACTAAAAACCTCGGAGAAATTAGGAAACTGGGGTATAAAACCAGGCCTGGAAACCGCATAGCCTTATGCGGTTGCTAGGGCAAACCGCATAGCCTTATGCGGTTGCCTCACCAAACCGCATAAGGTCATGCGGTTTGATGGCTTGGTTTTAGGGCTGCTTTCCAAGTTTCGGTTGCATAAAATCTTTGAAAGATACAGTATAATTTCGTGCGTGTGTGCCAAGAAAAGAGCTGAGATATTTCTGAGATATTTTATGATGTGCAGGGCTTTGGGGTGCGGGCCAAAGGCTTGGGTTTGGGCTCAGTTTTGGGCGAGACCGGAAAAATGAAAAGGGTGTATTTGCATAGTTTTGTGAGATAAGCTAAGACGTGAAGTGTATTTTGTGTGAGGGGGCTAAATAGCGGTTTTAGCTACCGGCCTAAATTTAGGAATTTAGGAATCTTTGAATTAGACCTTGTTAATGAAAAAGGTCCAATTGTAGTGCAAATGCGAAGCACATGCCAAATGAAGCAGGACGAGGACCTAGCTAGACTCCAAATGGACAAAATGAACGTTATTTAAGTGTGATGTGATGCGACCTAAACATTTTAACATTTAAAACGACTCAAAATGAATTCGACATTAGTTATAACTGTATAAGTCAACGATAAAGCATGCGTAATAAAAGTCCGTGTTACATCACAGGGTTTTTGTTTGGGAGGGTACGGATATGGGTATCCACAGAGCCCCCAGTTTGACTGAGCTCGGACTAGAGCGCTAGTCAAACTCCACGACCATATCCGGACCATTACAGTCTCGATCTGGTCAACGGAGCAAGCATGTGTCCATGGGTGAGACGAGGACTTCAACCCAAGCTAAGCGGGAGGGGCGTGGCGATTTTAAGGACTTGGCGGTCGTGCATGCTATAAGAATTCGCCTGCTTGAATGTCTTCGTCGTGCTTGTTGTCTTCGCCGTTGTCGGTGCCTTTGCATATGCTTGGTATCGTCGGATGCCTGGTGCTGGTGCTTGTAATGTCTTCATGTGAAATGTGAAAGGGGCTAAAGTGCAGGGGTGCATGTGCTTGTAAGATGTTTGGGTATGCGTGAGGTGTATAATTGAGTAGGGGTGCTTATGTAGATGTAGGTGTAGGTCTCGTGAAAGAGTGTCCGTGTAATGCTTGAACTCGCCGAGGGGCGTCTATGTAGAGTGAAATGCTTGGAGTTAGGTGTATATTGCAGAGTGCTTGTGCTTGGGCTCGCCGAGGAGTGTTTATGTAGTCGTAGTTGCATATGATTGCCTTTCGTTGAGGAGAAGGTAGTGCCGTTGTCGTTGCTGATGCCTTCGCTTATGCTGATGCCGTCGCTTATGCTGATGCCGTTGTTGATGTTGAACTGGGTCTCGCCGAGGAGCGCAGGTGCTTAGTGTAGTATTTGCTGGAGAAGTACTAGTTTGCTAGGGAAGGGTGTATATGTATGGTCTCGCCGAGGAGCGTAGGTGTAGTTGTGGTTGTTTGGGAGAGTGATGGTGTTTCGTCTTGTAAGGGGTGCAGGTGTATATTCGCCGGGAATTATGGACCGAGGAAGGTGTATGTGCTCATGTATACGGCTTCGTGTAATTGCTTGGACTTGTTGGATGTGCTGATGTAGACGCTTGGTGTTTATGCTCCGAAGTTGAAGGATGACTCGTTCAGGATGCTTTGTAGAGGTGTATTGGCGTACTGGGAAGAATGCCGCAGGGATGTAGGTTAGTGATTTGCTGGGGGAGTCAAAGGATATGTCTTAGGCTCCGTGGGAAATGTCTGTATAGGTGTGTGGACTCCATGGGGAGGAAGTAATACTCCACTGGGACGTGTAAGAGGGTGTAAGGACTCGTGAAGGGTGTTTCTTGTCTGATGCATACATGAAAGTGTTATGCTTTTAGTGTGCATGTTCATGTTTGTAGCGGTTCTGGAGGTGTCGCTCAACCGTAGATGCTTATGTTGATGTGGGTATTCATAGCGAGAGTGTCTTCAAAAATGCGAAAAATTATCCCATTTTTCGTTGTGAGGGTTTTAATCTTGATAGGAAGCGTCAGCCCCCAGTTGTCTTGGCCATGGTGCCGGTGTATGTATAAGCCCCCAGTTTGACTGAGTTATGGTGCATAACGATAGTCAAACTATGTAAAAGGCTATGGGTTGCGTTTGGATAAGGGTGTTTTCGGATTACCCCCTCGAGTTTGACTATGTTTTGAATGAAAACTGAGTCAAAGTGGGGTGCATGATGTACTTGGAGAAGGAGTTTTTGGGTTCCCCCCCTCGAGTTTGACTAAGTTTTGAGTGAAAACTGAGTCAAAGTGGGGAGTATGGTGTTTGGTTCTGAGATGGCTCGGGTTCAGTGAGACTTTAATGAGTACCGTCGTCTTCACCCTTAGTTGTATTAGTATGCTTGTGTAATAAGGATTGTGTGAACCCTTGTTTACATGACTGTTCGTTGTAGCTTGGCTTGAACTTTGTAGTTGCTTTAAGTCGTCTTTAAACCAGTTTGTGTTGTGCTTCCGTGTACCTGCGTAGTTAGTAGGCTTGGATTTGAAAGTGAAATGATTCCCGATTGGGATGTTTGGATTAAAATGTTTTTGTTGAAAAATCATTTTGTGAAAGATTCATTTTAGTTGTCGAAATGAGCTTTAAAAATGAACGCTTGAAATGTCGGTTGTAAGGCTTCATGCAAGATGAAGGGGTGTTAGACGTCGTAGGTTCAAGCTAGAGTTGTGAAGACCGTGGAGGGTCATTTGAGTGCAAAGGTTGAAAAGCCCCCAGTTGTCGAGGATGAGAATTCGGTAGAATCTCAACACGGAGTGGGGTGTAGTGCTAATTTCGGTTGTGCTTTGCGTAAGCTGCCTACGTATCCACGAATGTGGAATCAAACCGGCGTAGTTCGAAAGAGCTTTTGCTTAAAATGTGTTAACTCGAGTGAGTTAAATTCGAAGAATGCTGTTTCTCAAAATATATTAACTCGAGTGGTGAGTTAAATTTTTGGCAAAGTTTAGACTTCGAAGATTCGAGATGCATTTCAAGGATTTGAGATGCATTTTCGAAAGGTACATTTTGTTTGCGAAAGGGTGTGTTTGCAAAAAGTGAATTGCAAAGTGCTTTCATATTAACTCGAGTATTGGGTTAATTTTGAAAGGTGATTAGCTAATTTGAGGGTGCATTGCCTCGTGTAAGTTTGAAAAAGCGCGTTGTTCCGTGGGAGCGTTTTGAAAACTGGAGAGTTTTTGAAAGGAGCGGTTTAAATGTCGCTAAATTGTTTGATTGGAAGAGGATTGACTCGACATGTGAGTCGATGCTTAAAATGCCGAAAAGTTTGCAAAATAGAGACGAATCGTATGCGTGATTTGAGACTCGACGGTTGCATGGTTGCCATGTTCGGGAACACGTGCGTTGGTGGAGCCCCCAGTGGTGCTTGCTTGTCTGCGGTGGGATGCTGTTGTTCCTACAAAACAGTGTTAGACCAAAAAGCAGAGTACTACTCCTAAGTCTATGACAACTTTGCCTTGACGAATTCGTTTTAGTCGCCTCGATAAAGAAATAGTTTGCCTTTGAGCTTTGTGAATTTTTGTGGACACATCCTTACCATGGAAGGCTTTGGACGAGGAATATTTTGTGGATTTTTGTAAAAGGTTGGTTGAGCTCGGGAGAGCGGCCTACGTATCCGTGGTTACGGAATCAAACCTAGCGTAGTTCCGAAAGGGGTGTTTAAGGGCGTGCATGAGGTGTTTATGTGGAAAGGTGCGTGTTTAAGGATCCACCGGTCCAGGAGGTGGGTTTGTTTTTGTGGAAAGGTGCGTGTTTAGGGACCCGCCGGTCCAAGGGGTGTTTATGTGTTTGACCTTGATACATTGCATCCTAAGGGTGGGTTCTCCTTAGTTGATCTAGGCTGGTTGCTTGCTACTTCTGTCTTGTCTTCAATTTGGAATTTCAAGGACCTGGCCACTCGTTTCTGGGCTTCGGTACTTCTTGCCTTTGGGGTTTCGACCCCTCGCTTATTGATTTCTAAGCTTGTTGACTTCTTAAGCATTTGACTTCTTAAGCTTTTGCTTAGTTGTTTTGCCCCTTGTTCCGGAGCTTTTGAGACTTTTGCTTTTTGGTGACTTTGGTTTTTGACCTTTGTACCATGTATTCCCGTTTGGTTTGAGAATATCCCAGGCCCTGTATGGCTTTGGCTTGAGCTTGGACCTTGCCAAACCCTGTGGCTCGGTGGTCGCTTGTGTGTCTATCACGCCGGGCTCCTCTGACAAGTTCGTTTGCTTATTAGGCACGCGATCGAGTACGCGGAGGACGATCCAGGAATACTCGTACTTTTGGTCGCGATCAAATTCATGACCACTGTGGAGCTCCAAATTAATGGATCCTCCTCCAAAAGCAGCGGAGTAGTAGACCACAAGCAGACTAGTGAACCTTAGGTGTTTAGTCGTCGAGAGCCTTCTTTTTCTTTGCTTTTGTCTTTGACTTTTGTTGTTGTTGTCTTGGACCTTCGTTCCCGGCCTAGACCTCCTTAGGATAGTTGTTCCTGGGATGCAATGTATGTTGGTGTAGAATTGTGTTTTTTATGGGAAAAGTGTGTAAAAAGGAAGCTGGGTTGTAGGCAAACTTATTCCTTTATCGATTTGTTAAAAATGTCATACGTCGGAGACTCGATTGCCCTAGACTGTCAGATATTGACTCAATGTTTAAAAACTCGACCCGTATTGAAAAGACTCGAATTTCTTGAGGAGATCCGTGAGATCGTCGGTGGCGCCTTGATGGATTCTTCGCTGGGTGCTCGAGACGCACGTGTCTCGGATGGGGTTGATGCTCGCGTCGGGACTTGGCTCATGCATACTTAGATTTGTCTTTGATTTTGCAAAAGTTTTGTTTTCGGCGAAAAGCAGGATGTTTTGTTGAGCAAAAATGTGTTGTCACATTTTGGCTCGATGTAAAAGGCGTTTCGTAATCAAATCCGATAAGCTCGTGTTAGTGGCTTGTCGGTGAAAGTGTGAATTGATTCGGAGTGGCGATAGGCTATCCGAATCAAAGGTGTTTGAAGATGTGATGAAGACGGTTATACTCGTTTTCATACATTCGGTTTGAAGGAGGGTTAGATTAAAGCGACTATGAGCCACTTGGTCTAACCGTGAAGGATTTGCGGGATGATGCTAGTTCATTCCTAGGTTTTGTTGTCTTGTGAAAAGAGATGTTTGGATTAAAATGGCGGTAGGCCATTTTGAATCATGGATTTCGAAAATGTTTATTTTGAAAGAGATGTTTAGCGGCCGTGAGCCGTTAGATTTGTTTTTGAGAATAGGTCCACGAGAATGGGTCACCACTCTCGGATTTGAACGTGCTTGGTAATAAATGGTTTACAATGACCGTGAGTCATGTAGTTCATTTATGTTTTGGAATGTCACGAGAATAAAGTGATTATTCTCGGGTGTTTTGAAGAGACTGCTTGTCTAGATCAAACCGTCATGACTATGGGCCATTCGGTTTGAAGGAAGGATTTTTGAAAAAGGTTATTTCAAAAACGTGATGAGGATTTTGCGAAAGTAGTTTGTCGTGCTTTGACAAAAGGTTTGGAAAGTGTTTGAACTAGAGACGTGTTGACACGTTTCTGGCTTGACCTTGAAGAGTGCGATTGGCCCAAGTTAACGGTATATCGTTGTGGGCCGGTTGTAGATTGCGATAGAATTGCTTAGAGTGAACCTATGATAGCGATAAGCTAGTTGGGTTAAAGATGTTGAGGTGGGATATGGACGGGTTTACGCGTCCACATGTTTTGCTTAAGAGGCCAAGATCATTTGGTCCGATGAAAAGTCCACGAGATTGGGCTTGGCCATTCTCGGGTTTTGTTTGCTTGTAAAAGATGATTTTTGCTGAATCGGGTCGATTTTGGGTCGTTTGGCCCAAAGAGATTTGTAAAGAGAATGTCGTTATTTGTTTTGCAGGAGTGAGGAGATTTTTGAAAAGAGCTCATTCCAAAAGCGGGTGTGTCTTGCTTGGTTTGTAAAAATAAGAAGATTTTGAAAAGAATTTATTTCAAAAATGAGAGTGTGTTGCTTGTTTTGTAAAAGTGAGGAGATTTTTGAAGAGAGCTTGTTTCAAAAATGAGAGTGTATTGCTTTAGGAGCAATGTTGTGCCTAAGAAGTCTTTGAGGCAAGAACGCGTGTGCGGATCTTGTCTCGACGTTGAAATGTGTTTGATTTGCATTCGTCGAGCCCATGTTAACGGTTCATCGTTAAGGGCTCGAGCCTAGATGCATGGAAAGGATTCGACTCGTGAACGGTTGGCTAGTCGAGTCGAGGATGTTGAGAATGGATTGGTTTGTGTGACGTGTATCTAGTTAGTCCTATTAGATTCAACGTTCATTTTAAGCGTTCATGATTAGCTCATTTCTTTGTTTAGGGAGACCTTTTAAGCTTGAAAAAGGAGATTTTTGAAAAAGTTTAGCTAAAGGAAGCTTTTGAGGCGAGGATGCGTGCGCACATCTCGTCTCGATGTTAAAACATTTTGCTTTGCACCCGTCGAACTGATGTCGGTGATTTACCGAGGTGAGCTCGAGTCGGATGTGTAAAAGAGGAAGGATTCGGCTCGAGAGCGGTTAGCAAGTCGAACCGAGGATGTTAAATGTAGAGACTAGGCCGTATGACCTAGGGGATTGAAATCCACGAGCTCGGGTTTTAATCCTTGCTCGGGTTTTTGCTTGTTAGTGAAAAAGGGAAGTTTTGAAAAAGCTTGTTTCAAAAATTCGCGATAGTTTTGTTTGAGAAGGTGTTAGATGTTAGGTTCATTTATCTTTGAAACGTTTAAGCGAGTTTTCGAAGATATGAATGCAAATGCTCGTTTTGAAAAAGACCATGGAGTGCATGGCCTCGAACTTGTACGTATGACTCAAAGGGTGAAAGGGTCAGTCGGGTACACCTCCAACTACCTCGAGTACGCTTTGGCAGATACTTAACCCCTCTATTTCCTTACGCCGGAGCGATAGGTTTTCTAGAGGGAGCACCGGGCTGATCGAGATAATCGTTTACGGCAGTAGTGGAGGAGAGAGGAAAGTTAGTCCTGCACGTGCTTTATCGAGTGGACAAGCCTGCGTGTTGGAACCACCTCTCAAGGGTGCAAAGGGTGCCTAGATTCCAAAAGGAATGGACTCTAAACGAATGTGCATAGCTCAAATATGTATACTTGGATTGTTCAAGGCTTTCAAGTTTCACCTCTTTATTTTTAAAAAGAAAAAGCTAGTTTTAAGTTTTAAAAATAAGATGTCGGAGTCGCCAAACTGTGGAACCCGGGATCGGACCCAACTCGGCGTCTTGCTTAAGGGCGGATTTTAAAGTTAAAAAAGATTAAGTTGGAAAAACCTTTAAGAACTGTTTGGAGTCGCCACCTATTTATCGCGGAAAATAGGAACCTGCTACCATGTTCTAAGCTAAAAACATGTTCTTAGATTTTGGAGCACGCCGACACCCCTAGATCTAAGGCTTGTGAAACCAGATTGGATTCGGGGTGAGGGTACTTTAGAAAAAGAGTTAATTCAACTAATGATTTATGAAAACCTTTTAGAAAAGCCTATGTAAAAATAGCCTCTACTGACCTAGAACAATCCAAGTAAGATGATATTTGAGCCAATGTTATCGCTACGTACAAGTGCGATAAGTTTGTAAAAGAATGCAGATGCAGATGCAAAAAGATTGATTAAAACCCTCAGTTTAGCATGTTTAACTTGTTAACGAATACGGTTCAGTTAAAGGTCGAATTCATTGTTTAAGTTGATTTTAATGCAAAGTAAAGAAGGTTGCTAGATGCATGCAAATAAAATAAAGTTCAATTGTCCATTGGTTTATTTTATAAGGTCGGTTGCTTATGTGACTTTGGCGTGTCATCGGATATGGAGTGTACCCGAAGTAATAAGAACACTTGGAAGGCAAGCGCGCTCGGGTGCCAAAGCCGGGGGGGGGGGGGGGGGGGCGCCAGAGTGTAGGCCCCTTTGGTAGTCCATAGAAAATAAGAAAAAGCTTTGGTCCAAGGGGGTCGGGACCCACCTTGTCCTGGCGCTTCAGATCTGGGCAGAGCTTCTTGAACTAAAAAGGAGGATGAATCCAACACGGGATGGTGTGTTGAACCCAAGGATTTGAGTGCTTGAGGCTTTTGTGGAAGAGGATTTGTGTGTTGTGAATTGTGTGTTTAAAGATGTTGTGAAAGTATGATATGAGGTCGAGGTATAGGGCTGTATATATACTAAAAACCTCGGAGAAATTAGGAAACTGGGGTATAAAACCAGGCCTGGAAACCGCATAGCCTTATGCGGTTGCTAGGGCAAACCGCATAGCCTTATGCGGTTGCCTCACCAAACCGCATAAGGTCATGCGGTTTGATGGCTAGTTTTAGAAATTTCTTTCAGTTTGATTGCATAAAATCTTTGAAAGATACAGTATAATTTCGTGCGTGTGTGCCAAGAAAAGAGCTGAGATATTTCTGAGATATTTTATGATGTGCAGGGCTTTGGGGTGCGGGCCAAAGGCTTGGGTTTGGGCTCGGTTTTGGGCCCGAGACCCGGAAAAATGAAAAGGGTGTATTTGCATAGTTTTGTGAGATAAGCTAAGACGTGAAGCTGTATTTTGTGTGAGAGGGGGCTAAATAGCGGTTTTAGCTACCGGGCCTAAATTTAGGAATTTAGGAATGCTGAATTAGACCTTGTTAATGTAAAAGGGCCAATTGTAGTGCAAATGCGAAGCTCATGCCAAATGAAGCAGGACGAGGACCTAGCTAGACTCCAAATGGACAAAATGAACGTTATTTAAGTGTGATGTGATGCGACCTAAACATTTTAACATTTAAAACGACTCAAAATGAATTCGACATTAGTTAGAACTGTATAAGTCAACGTTAAAGCATGCGTAATAAAAGTCCGTGTTACATCACAGGGTTTTTGTTTGGGAGGGTACGGATATGGGTATCCACAAGGAGCGGTACGTTTTATGATGATCCGAGGCCAAAGGCAGCGCAGCCGGTCGACCGGCAGCCGGTCGTCCAACCGGCTGAACCTGCTGCTGCAAGGAAAGATGATTTGGGTGTTAATTCGGGTGTTTCTGTTGCTACTCCTTCGCCCCCGATTCAGATTAAGCTCCCATTTCCGGGTCGACAACGTCAAGAGTCCGAGACCATGTTCAAGAAGTTCTTGGACGTCATTCGAGCGCTGCAGGTAAACGTCCCTTTTATTGATCTTGTGACTCAAATCCCTGCGTATGCTAAGTTTTTGAAAGAGGTCTTAGCTCGTAAGCGTACGTTGGAGGATGTGTCGACTGTGGCTTTCGTGGGAGAGGCTAGCACTAGGTTGCAGGGTGGTAAACCTCCTAAACTTAGCGACCCAGGTACCTTTTCCATCCCCTGCTCTATTGGTAAGTTTGTAGTTCGCAATGCCTTGTGTGACCTTGGAGCGAGTGTGAGTGTCTTACCTTACTCCCTTTACCAAAAGATGAACTTGTCAGCCTTAAGCCCTACTCACATTACCTTACAAATGGCTGACCGTTCTATTAAGCGCCCTTTAGGCATACTACAAGACGTCCCAGTACAGGTTGGAAAGTTCTTTATCCCTGTAGACTTTGTAGTTGTCGATATGCCCGAGGATGTTCACATACCTATCATTTTGGGGAGACCCTTCCTGCACACTGCTGGTGCAGTTATTGACGTGGGCAATAAGACGATAGCCTTTACGGTGGGGGGTGAAAAGTTGACCTTTACCCATTCTGATACCCCGCGGTCACCCATGCGTCTTGAGTCGGTTTGTGCTGTTAATGTTATACCTCCGTCTCACTCTACTGGAGACACTTTGGAGGTCGTTTCTGTTGTCTCCCCGTGTGCAGGTTCTTTACAGGATAGCTGCAAGGTTGGTTTGGGGGAGAGGAAACTGCTTAATGCCGACTTGTTTGACGCTAGTGATGGAGGAGGGCCTACGGTTCAACCGCTCGGAGCAAGAGGGAGGTATGGAGAGCCATTTCGCGATCGAGGACCTACGATGATGGATTATGCTGCGCTACCTCGAGAGGGAGGAGTTTTATGGCGAACGGATGCTGTTTCGCCGAGTGAAGCTGTCGCTAATGGCCAACGCCCTTGGCCTAATTACACATGATCTTTGAAGCTGTGAAGAGTCGTGCGGGACTATAAACCAGCGCTTCCGGGAGGCAACCCGATGACGTTGTATTTTGATTGCACTTTGTACTTTTGTTTGGTTTGTTTTGTTGACATTTTACGTTATTTGAGCGCGCGAGGACGAGGGTATTATTTGCTGATTTTATCGCGCAGGTACTTTAGGACCTTTTGTCCTTAGTATTTTTGAGCAGACGCTACGAGGAAACATCCCAGCCGGTCGACCGGCAGCCGGGCTCAGACCGGCACCGTAGCTGAAATTTGAGAGCTGGTGAAAAAACGCAAAAATTGAGAAAATGGCACCAGGGCCGGCCGGCCGGCCGCCGGTCTGGACCGGCCCCAGTGCACTTCTGCTTTGTTTTGTTGCTTCTTGCGTGCTATGCCGAAGTACCTCCTCGTTGGACTGAATTGGATGCATATTTGTGGAATATTAGCCGCACTCCATGATTGACTTCGGTTTGGGGGAGCTCCGACTTTATAATGTGAGCATTCTTTACCCCTTTTACCCTCATTTCTCGTTTCATTTTCCTACCCCCTCTTTTATTTGTCCTTTTCTGATGTTGTGGTTATGCTGTTTTCCACATTGAGGGCAATGTTTGATTTGGTTTGGGGGAGGGAAGCACTTTCGCGCTTACTAGTTTAGTTGCATTTTATTTCGTGTGCATTTATTTGAAAACCCAAAACAATTGAAAAATTCAAAAAAAAATACAAAAATACGAGTCTTTTTGGTCTGCTTTGTCCAGTTTGGGGAATTGATTAGTCCACTTATTTTGATCTTTAGTATCTCCGAGTCGACTTTCTATCGTCGTAGCTGCACTATATGTTTGTTTCCTATTAATAGATTGCGAGCCTCAACACTAACCCACTTGTATCTGCTTAATTCTTATCGCTTTTCATTCGTTTACTTTCGACTTTGACATTCGAGCTTGGCATTGGTTTGTGGAATGCTTGGCAGTTGGTTTGAGGTATGATTGGAATGATTCATTTTATGTTGGAGCAATGCTTCGATGCTCTCGGAGGGGACTCATTGACTTGAGTAACCACAGTGGCCATGAATTTGGTTGCGACCGTGAGTATGAGCAATAACGTAACCCTTAAGGAAATATGTGTACCCGAGCGCGATCTTTACCGAGTGAATGTCAAGCTAAACGGTACTACATACGAGGGATGCTCCACATTTGCAAGAAAGAAAAAATACAGAAAAGAAAAGAAAAAGAAGAAAAAAAAAAATGGAAATGATGTGGTAAGATTGGTTGTTTGGAAAGTGGTACATTCGGAATGGCCTTGCTTGATTTGAAAAATGTCGTCAGTTTTACTTTTGCGTAAGCGTTAGAGGCTAGTAGTATAATGTGGTGTGAATGGTTGAGACTTGTGCTCTATTTTTGGTGAAGCAGTCTATGGTTGTATGTTTATGTGCATAGGTCGTCCACTTTGAGATACTAGCGTGATTAGTTCGTGTCACTTTGATTTTCTCCGACGCTGTTTGCTTGAGGACAAGCAAAGGTTTGGTTTGGGGGAGTTTGATACACGTTATTTATATACATTTTATGCCCCCGGTTCAGTCGCATTTAGCTACATTTACTCGTGTTCATTACCAGTTTTATAAGCTATTTGTTATATTTCTCGATACTGCTGCCTTTTATTTACATTTTGCAGGTTTTGGTGGTTTTGAGCCAAAACCCGGGACATTGGACCAAATACGAGAACCGAGCCGAGAAGACCAAACCCGAGCGCGCGCAGGAGCTCGGGACACGAGCTAAAGACCAAGGACTATGAAGGATACGAGTTACAAGGGCCCTAAAGCAAAGGAATGAAGAAATGGGCCTAAGACCAAAAGCAAGCAAGCCGGCCCAAAACTTGGGATCAAAGTTTGCATAAAGTCACTACTACCGGGCCGTTTTTATACGCGAATTTGATTTATTTCGGATTTTAATTTTGGAGGCATATATATAGGTTACTTAGGACGAAAATAAACCGGAGGCTTTATTTTTACATCTTAGGTTTTAGTTTTAGTTTTACTGCTGTTATTCTCTCTTTACAAAACATTGAAGCTTAAGTTTAGTTTAGTCTCAAGATTGATCTACTTTGTAACCGTCGGTACTCCGTAAGTTTCAGGTTTTATTTTATTGCAATTACCTTCATTCATCATGTCTTCTTCTCTTTATTGTTTTGCTTTGATTACAGTTATGAGTAGCTAATTTATAATTAGGGTTTAGGGTGATTTGTGATTATTGATTCAGGGCATGTTTTAATTGCTTATATTGATTGAACTTGTGCAAGTTGGTTTCTTCCTGCGCGTTTTATTATCAATTGAATTTAGGGACGCCTTTATTGAATTGAACTTAGGTTGTTTCAGTTTAAGATCGAAAGCCTAATTGAAACTAGACTCACGCGTATTTGATAAGTTGAATTTAGTAAGTTGCGAGAGCCCGCTAAATTTGCTTAAGGTTAATATTGACTCGAGAGAGCGTATTCCTAAACCTAGCCACTTGCATAGCTTCAATTGATTGTTATTTACTTTTGAACTGAGGTCCTGAATTAGTGTCACATTGATCCCGATGCCCTAATCTCCCTTTTACATATTCTCATATCATCTTATTGCTGCTTTAGTTATAGTCTTAAACAAACCTCTTTTTCACACCCTGAGTTGAACCTGTTTTCACCGACTTTAACTTATAACTGAGCTGTTTCCCTATGGATTCGATCCTGCTTGCCACTAGCTGCTGTTAGTTGTCTTGTTAGGTTTATTTTGATATTGGCGATACGACTTAGCCGTGTCAGCAATCAGTTGCGCAGACGCTAACTTCCACACGAATCGAGATGACTCGATATCTCAGCTCGGATTCGTCTTTACTCTTTATGGCACTGCGGTCAGCAAAACAGTTCCAAAATATAGTGTCATAGTAGATTCTACGACTGTGTCCGAGTACTATGCTATTTAGTTGCAGGGGAAGCTGTATGGATGCGTCAGTTCTTACAAGGACTAACTGTAGTTCCTAGTTCGAATGACACTATCACCATCTATTATATTAATAGAGGTGCCATCTTCCAGGCTAAAGAGCCTAAAGTCCAGCAACTAGTCTAGATATGTACGTCGGTATATGATAAGCATGAAGGGCACGTTATCTTCATGAGAATTGAACGTGTTCCTGGTTATAATAGTACTTGACATGGATTAGATAAATGTGTCTTTTTCATATACTATTTCTAACATCATCGTTTTGTTTTATATATTGTTTTTCATGAGGGTTGTACAGACAACGTTGAACACCTCAAAGTGAACTGAATTGCTTTATATTGTGTTTTGGTCCGTAATCGCCTACACGAGCTGATAACTCTGGCGATTATTTTGTGACGTCGATTGATGGTGGGTTCAACGAGCCATAAGTCAAACTGTTGACTGATCGATCACAGATGCGGGTTTACTGAAATCGCGCAGGACAATTTTTGTGACGACTACATGGAGTCCTAAATGTTTCAGAACATTAGGTGCCGGGTCGTGGATAGGACATCCATAGTGTTCCTAGAGTCGATTCTTTTGACTATCGACTGTCTCTTGAGATTAAGGCAGATTTTGGGTGACTTTGGTTTCTTTCTCACGGTCGACCGTAACAGGAGGCCAAGTAGATTTTCACTGGTCATTTCATGTCGCGCTTACATCCGCAAGATTCGAGTTGAGGAAATATCCAAACTTCTATCGAGATATAATATTTATTCTCAGGGCCACTCGAGGAGCTGTAACTGAAAATGCATGGCCATGCTCGAATATTGATTCGTTTATCAGTTAAGTTACTCTCTAGTCGGGGAAACCACTCTTGATTCTGATCGCTTGTGAACTACGACCTTTGAAAGTACGGACTTTGCAAATTGGTTTACATTGAGTGGGAGAAATTTATTATGGATATGAGAATCGGTTATCGCACCTACACTTGTACGGACAAGTGGGAGATTGTTGGGGTTAGTGTCCTCCACAGTTATTGCAATAACATTAATAAATCTCTAAAGGTACACAGGGTACATTTTGTATTTAATCAGTTGATTAACGTTTATCAATAACGGTTGGCTTGCTAGATAAGTTTGACGTTATTGTCATACAGATGGCGGTGATCAACTGGTCCCTAAGAGTCACACCTAAAGGATGTGTTTGAGAGATGTGATTATTCGAGAAAATGATCATATTGATGCCTTACCTAATGACTAAACGGTTAGTCAGTGTTGTTGACTAAGAGGTTAGTCGAATGTGACTAAAATGTTAGTCAAGTGTGATAATGTTACTGACTAAAATGTTAGTCAGTGTAATGTTGGTACGGCTATTTAATACAGATTAAATAAGGTTAGCTGAGACGAATTAAATATAATTCGTGAATTGAATATAAAATGTTATATTTAATTGTTGTGTATAATGCAAGCTAATTAAATATAAACCGTTATAATTAATTAGTAAATTAGAAATATAAGGATGTTTATAATATATTATAGTCGGTCCATACAGATGACACTAGTAATAAATTGCATTATATTATAAGCTAAATTGACCAAGAGAAAAGTGTCCAGATACATGCTGACCCGATACACTTTATATCTTGATCAATAAGTAATGTATTTGAGGAGAATAAAATCTCCCCAAATAAATACAAAGTGGCCGGCCTATTGAGGATATTGGAGGAGTATATTTGCTTTCCTAATTGCTCTCTAATTCCTAATCAATTCATTCACTCATACACAACACAAAATCTCAAGAAAAGAAAAACTGTTTTCTCTCTAATTATTCTAGCAAACTCAAAGGCATATCACACTAGTAGAAAATCACCCTATAGTGTCGAGACTATCGTGGCGGTTCTTAAAAAAACGACACCAAAAGTAGGGTGGAAGACCTATAGTGGCGGTTCCAAGTTAAAACGACACTAAAAATCAATGTGGAAGAGGCTTTTAGTGGCGGTTCTAACAAACACCCGCCACTATACACCTATCGTGGCGGTTTTAATTAAACCCGCCACTAAAAAACGACACTAAAAAGGAATGTGGAAGAGGCTTTTAGTGGCGGTTCTAGCAAACAACCGCCACCGTAGGTCTATTGTGGCGGTTATACTTACAAACCGACACTAAAAGAGAGACCTAAATATTGAGCTTAGCTTGTATCCAAAACACTTCAAAATTAAAAATATTGGCGGTGGTTCTCTCCTCCTTCTCCTTTCGTCCTTCTCTCCTCCTTCTCCTTTCGTCCTTCTCTCCTCCGTCGCCCTCCATCTCTTTTCGTCGCCGGAGTTCTTCTCAGCCACCACGGCCGTCTGTTTCGATCTCCTCGCCGTTTGCAAATATTTCGCCTTGCTCGCCGGAGTTCTCTGGCGCCTGCCACAACGGGCATTCCGTTGTCGTTTTCTCGGCCCTATTATTTTCAGTTCGCAATTCATCGATTCTAATAATCAAAGGTATTATTCCTATTTAATCCTTTCATTTGATTTTAATCGATTTAATTAATATGCCGCTAGTTTAACCGGACAAATTTTTTTTTTGCTGTTTTTAATTAGTTAGGGTTTTTAACCGGAAAAGTTTTGTTTTTGGTCGTGTAGCCCTATTGAAGAGATGCAGATTGATGGTCTGGTGGTATCATATTCTGAATTGGGACTTTGACATCCGTCGTGACTTCGTTATCATATTTATATGTTGTTTCAGTTCTCGTAATTTGCTTAACTTGAGAAAACCTTCTGAAATTTTGAAATTTTATTTTTCATGCTTAATGGGCGTAGAAACTAGAAACAGCTCGAGTATTATACTCATGGCCTTAAGTTTTACGAGTAATTCGTAATTTTGTTTGGACAATTGTTGGTGTTCTGAATTACTCATGGCCTTTAAGTTTTAATTCCTTTTCTTTTTTTGGTGTTCTGAATTTTATTCAACAGTTTTCATTGTGGTTTTTTGATGTGTATCCTTGTTGTTTTGGTTTAATGTTATATAGTGTTGTCTTAATGTAGTGTTTGGTTTAGATTGATTAACAGATACTCAGTATTGGCGTATGTATAGCAGACATGCTGCCTAAAATTGGGTGGTTCGTTGCTATTAGGTCTATTTTTTGAGTTTTTGTACCGGTAGTGGGTTGGACAACATTGACTCTTACTTCTTGAGGGAAGCACCAAAACTGAGCAATACCCTTAAGAAGCTAAAGATTGTTGTTTCGAGTGAGAACGCGTTGAAGGCTGCCTTATGTTGCTCTAGCCTCGTGAACGACGTACTCCACACTTTCCATTGTGAATTGAAAGATGGATTGGTGTTGTTCGATGTAGTGCCTCTCTGTGCACGGAAACACTTGCTCAAACTTACACTAATCGGTCAAATCTCAATCAATCACACTGCATCGCCACCAACCTCGTCAAGTTACTTCTCAAGGATAGCGTGATCAAGGATCCTGATCCAATGAACGCTCTTGGCGAGTTAGCCCACCTGAAGCAACTCAGTTTGTCATTCTTTCAGTTTCATCCATCTATCTTTACTACTCCGATGTCGGTACGCATGAATCTGTGTTTGTCGTTTCTTAGTTTTTTTTTTTTTTTTTTTTTTTAATTCAATTCAATCATCCATTATTATTGAATTGTTTAGCATGAATCCATTTCAATTTTAGAGAAATCATTCATACCATACGGTTCTTCATTTGATTAATTGATTCCCATCCACATAAAATGACACTCGGTACTCCGTAAATCTATCTGTATTGATGATTCTTGCAGATAACTACTGTCAAAATTTGTAATCTATCTCTTGCTGCATCTGAGCATGATATTAAAGAATTTTTCTCTTTCTCTGGTGAAATTCAACACCTTGATATCCAAAGGTCCGTTTATTTATTTTTGTTTATGATGTTGACCCTATACAATATTCTTCATGATCTCATCTACTCATCTTCTTTTTTTTCTAGTGGGAATGAGAGATCTCAAACTGCTTACGTTACCTTTAAGGAGGCTCAAGCCTCAAGGTGCTGAGACCGCTGCTCTTCTATCGGTAACTTACTACGGAGTACTCCGTATTTCAAATATCTTGGCTTTGAGTCTGCCATCTTAAATTAAACACACGACTCCTAGATCACACTTTCAACTTAGTATTGTTTCTTTTGGTTTAAACCAATCAACATGTTTTTGGGTTACGATCAAGTGTCAAATTCATGTACTTCCTTTTTTCAATTCAGGGTGCAACAATAGTTGACCAGGCAGTCAAATTATGTTTGAGATATCAGAAGACCCTGAAAATGTTTTTCAAAGGAGTCTTGATGAAATTAATACATCAATTTTTGTCTACAACTCGATTGATAGGGAGACGATAAACAGAGAGTTGAGAATTGTTCCGCAACTAAATGAATGGATACGCATTCCTGGTGGAGAAATAAAGACAGATGCTACAATGGTAGGACTGCTTAAACTTTGCTTCTGGTGTGCCATGTACTATAACGATTTAGATGTGATTGTCAAAGGTTTCATAATCCAACCAAAGCCTGAAGTTACTGATATATCGTCGAAAAAAGCATCGCAGTTCAGAGATAATAAATGCTCTAATCAGTAGATGTTTTCATAGAAATTTGTCAAGATAGAACTCAAGTGATTATGGAACACGATACTTCATAAATGCTTTGTTTATCGGTTGAAGTTATCTTCCTTTTGCTGCTCATTGTAGACTTTGGAACTCATCCAACAAGAGAGAAGCAATTTATCTCGCTAAAGTTGTCGAGAAGAGGTAATTTTGGCCGTGGATCAGAGAACGAGGGTACAATTTTATTCTTCTGTTGATTTTGTGTACTTTATTGCGCTTGCAGCTCTTATTATGCGAAGATTTCAGAGGAAATGACCTCCAAATTGCAGGATCAGAAGGTTGATCGCTTTCTCTCTTTTCATTGTTAAGATGTTCTACAAAGCGAGGCCGCTTTTTTCATACTTACTTTGGCGTTATCTGACAGCGCTGGCTGGATGGTAAACAACAAAATGAGGTAAAAGCATATTTATCTTTGCTGAGAGAAGATTTACTTGATTGATCCTTCATTTTTTCTGACCTTTTGTTTCTTTAATCTCAAGAGTTAAAAACCTTTTGACTGTATTTGTTCAGCTTTCTGAAGAAGATGAAATGCAAATGGATGCAGGTAGCGTTATGACCTGTTAATGGTAAACCGGTTTACTGTTATTGAACTGCTCTTGATTTTGAACGACCAACCCATTCAACCCCCCTTGCGGCCTTGCTCGACACCATCTCGAAACAAATCAGAAGCTTAATTCATCTTGCATTCATTTTTTGATCATCTTGTGTATGGCTTTAACCAAAGCATAGCAATATAGCATATGATTTCTTTTATCATATCAGTTCCGAATAATTCTATGTTCTTCACGTGACAATATTTTCATTTTGTGTTTCTAGGTGGTTTTGAGAAGATTAATAACGGGAAGTTGCTAAGTTCGATCTCATGGAGTTATGGATTAGAGAAGAAGTGTTGTAGTGTATGTATGTTTGCAAATTATTGTTGTGTTTTATATTTATTTGGAGTAAACTTAGAATTTTTATGTTGGATGTTTGCATGCACATTCGAAATGAATTTTTATATTGTTGTTGGATGTGTTGTTGTTGGATGTTTTAATTGAAACATGTTGGTGTGTTGTTGTTGGATGTGTTGTTGTTGGATGTTGTGGGATACAATGTGGTGTGTTGTCGGATGTGGTACGTGCAGGAACGTACTCATATGTGGATCGTCAAATTTAGACGAGGTGGATCGTCAAATTTAGACGAGGTCATGCCGAAATTTTTTGGTATTAAAAAAAAAAATAATAACATACAGTGGCGGTTGTAGCTTAAAACCGCCACTAAAAGTCTAAAATATGACACTTTTAAACAACTTTTAGTGGCGGTTGTATCTTAGAACCGCCACTAAAAGTACCTTTTAGTGGCGGTTCTAAGATAGAACCGCCACTAAAAGTTGTTCAAAAGTGTCATATGAACAACTTTTAGTGGCGGTTCTATCTTAGAACCGCCACTAAAAGTACCTTTTAGTGGCGGTTCCAAGATACAACCGCCACTAAAAGTTGTTCAAATGTGTCATATTTTAGACTTTTAGTGGCGGGTCTATCTTAGAACCGCCACTAAAAGGTACTTTTAGTGGCGGTTCTAGGATACAACCGCCACTAAAAGTTGTTCAAATTTGTCATATTTTAGACTTTTAGTGGCGGGTTTTCTAAAGAACCGCCACTAAAAGCGAGGCCTTTTGCTGGCGATTTTTTACAACCGCCACTAAAACTATACGACCCCCACATACACGTCGCTTCAAAACGCCACTAAATCCTATTTACAACCGCCACTAAAAGGTGTTTTTCTACTAGTGTCAAGAACACATCTTGGGTGAGATTATTAGGAGATACCATACTTTTGGTATTGATCTTAGGCCAATTTCATTAGGATTAAAGGTTAATTCTAAATCTTATTGTTTTATTATGCAATTTCAATTTATGAGTTTAAATCTTATAAAAGTTTTCATTATAATCCTGTGAATTTAATGGTCTATATACGGATATAAACCTACAGAATCGTCTATTTGGTATTTGTTGCTCTTGTTCATCATCCTCTCTTTGGTATTTTCTGATTTTGGTATTATATTTCTTCTCTCCTTTGCTTTCAATTTCATTTCTTATTGTTTGTGTTCATGTTTTCATCCTTTCCCCTTGCTTTGATTATCGTTTTTATCATGTTTGAGTAGTCCTTTCAACTAGGGAGAAGGGTGAAGCATGGGTGTTGGTTTTGGTTGTATTTGGTGATCATTTGAGTTAGGTTTTTGCATTTGCTTTGATCGTCTCTGCTTGAATGTGTTTGTTGAATCCTTGATCACGTTTTAGCAAACTTTTAGCACCCTTGAACTTAAGATCGAAAGACTAGTTCGAGGAGAGGCGCGAGACCAATCATTAGGACCCTCAATTGTAAGTTGCGAGAGCCCGCTTTTGAGACCTAGAGGAAGCTTAAGACCGAGAGGACGAGCTATATCCTTAGCATGTGCGACTACCTACTCAACCCGATCATCATCCTTGACCTTGACTTACCCATTGCCTAACCCGACTTCCTAGACTTTCTCCATATTAGTTAATCCTTGTTTTACGCTCTAGCTATAGAATCATCCAATACTTGAACCGACCAAGACTAGAATCGACCCATAAGTAGCCTACATTAGCAACCATCTCCCTGTGGATTTCGACCCCGACTTACCCTAGCTACCTGGCGAGCACTTTTACATCGTAATAAAAGGGCCAAATTAACAATTTATAAACCTTACTAATCATGCAAAAACAACGTAGTATATGGTAAGTAAGGGTCGAACCCAAGGGAAGGCCGAGCGATAGACTCGATTAAACCTAATTAGCTAGACTATTAAAACGGACTAAAACGAAATATAACTCGTAACAAGGGGGGATATGTTGAATTTATGATTGAGAACTACTAATTAAAACAACAAGAGTGAAAGATAAACACAACTATAATTCTAAAAATGTAGAGAAAGATGAGAATTTAAAGTGTTGGTTCATATTAATATCCATCATCCAAATACAACATCGATCATAGCCAAACTCAAGTGAAAATATCGTTACTTACTATCAACAAAGGCTTGAACAAGTGAAAAACATCTATTCTCACAAATTCTTACGATAACATGCAACTCAAATCAATCTAGAAAGAATTTAACATGAATCGAGCAAAGAAAACGATAGTTTTAAGTATGAATTCACAAGAATAATCTAATCCTCATGTAACTCACTAATCTCCTCCCTAATCAACACAACAATCCACAAATCCATGAGATAATTGCATCAACAATGTCACACAATAGATAATTACCAACAATCTAGAGGCAAAAACCTAATGACAATAGATAAATTCACTAATCATATGAAGATCAAGCATAAAAATCAATGAATTAATCATAAACAACATTAATAACAAGAGGAGATTAAACAATAATATTAAAAGAGAGAAACTTTGGCTCACAATGTGTATTAGATGATTTCAATCAATACAAACCAACAAAAGAAGATTAGCCACCCATATTTGGCTTAATTTCCATGAATTCTTGAAGAGAAATACTAATTACCCACTAATTACTCACTAAATACTCACTAATTATCCCCTAAAGACAAGCTAAAATGTTTGAGATCGAAAACTAAGAATGTCTTGGAGAGCAAGGAAAAAGATAATGAGAGTAATCCCCCAAAAACAACTTGAATACTCGTCAAAAACTTGACTAAACGGTGCAGTTTCGAGTTTTGCGCCTGGGGTGCATTCGGGAGGCGCCTGGGGCGCATGGCTGCTGGAAGCCGATTTTGTAAAGGCCATATCTCACCCGTTTCTTGGCGGAATTAAGCGTGTGACCTGCCGTTGGAAATCTATCGAGACGAACTATCATCTCCACTTGGTCTTGCATCCATTGGAGGTCTAAAACTTGAGATATAACCATTTGAAGTTGACCTTGTGTCGGCTTTAGTTCACCTTGACTTGACTTTGACCTTGACTTCTCTTGTAACCGTAATTTAGCCTCGGTTTCCCATTTACGTCAATAGCACCATAATCCATCTAAAAAGTGAGAATTATAAGATTCTCGAGGGCTAAATTCTCGGTCTTAACATCGTATAAACGTGTCTTATCAACTCCCCCACGCTTAGATCTTTGCTCGTCCCGAGCAAAGTAAACTGAAAGATATCACTCTTCCTTCGCACCTCTTCCTCTTTATGACTCCCTCGTCTATATCGTTCCTAATCTCACTTCACCCTCCTTATAACTCCTTGTTTCCTCACATTTGATGCCACCAACTCCTATCCCCCCACTTCATAATTAACTTCCTCGACAAACCAACTCCAAATTCACTTCAAACCATGTCGTAGAGGAGGTGTGCCTCACCGTCATCCAAAGCACACCTCTAATCCCGCTCCTTATATCTCCTCACTCAATAAGCGCCACAATAAAAATGCTCGACATCCTTCTCAACTCCCGTGGCCTTATCAAGTGCTTCCTACCCTTCCTTCCTACGTACTTTTCTTCTTATATCTCCGCATCATAACAATAATCCCCTAAAATTTTTCCCATAGTACGGGATATTAGTACTAGCCCCATACTTAGGGGGTATTATGGCCCTTTTTTTTAGGCTCTTTTGACCTCAATTTTATTGCTAATGGTTGCATACTAAGGCTTCCAAAAGCGAGGCCTCCCAAGTTTTGCATAGGCCGCCCTTTCGGGTTTTCAACCTATCGGGGAATTTTTTTTTTTTCTTTTTCATTTTCTTTTTTTTTTTTCTCCTTTTTTTTTTTTTTTTTTTTTTTTTTTTTTGAATATGCATGAAATGCGACATACAACTAGATAAAAGACATCTAAAATCAAGAGGTAGGTGTAACCTAACTCCTCCCCCACGCTTAAATCGAGCATTGTCCTCAATGCGACTAGGACAAGTAAAAATCGGGTAGAAAGCTAACTATTACATGGAAAAGTCCTCACAATGCAAATGTCACTCAAAATTACACACACCAAGACAATGAAGATCATCACCACCAAAAAGAGATAATCTCTCCCACATGCTTAAATTGAGCATTAAAATGACATAACCACCACAAGACCTCAAATATATGAGAGAAATATATAAGTATAACAATGTAAATCGGGTGAGTGGGTGAGAGAGAAAAAAAATTTAACGAACTGAAGTGTGTACTTGTGAAAGACTAAAATAATGTTTAATAATAGGAGTATGAAGTTTTTGTGAATGATGAAAAACCAAAAGAAAGTGAGTATCAATATCTAAGAGAATGTGGATGAAAAGATGTAGATGAAGATTATGAGATTAGAAAAATGAAATGGAGTGTATGAAGGGGTAAGAAATGCAATGATGGGTGAAAATATACGAGGAGAAATTGGTTCATTGATGCTTATAACATGGACGATTTCTCATTTTTTTTTTTTTTTTTTTTTTTTTTTTTTTGTCGGTCCTTGTCCAAGATATAGCCTCCCTAGGCCATCAAGGACAACACTTCCATGTTCCATGGATCACCATCTTTTTTTTTTTTTTTTTTTTTTCACCCAATACCTCCTTATTACGCCATTTCTTGATCTTTATTTATTACCTACACACTCAAAGAAACATTAAAAGCAAAGGAAAATACGAGTTGCCTCTCGTAAGCGCACTTGTTTATTGTCGTTGGCTCGACTTAATTCATCAAAGCTCAAAAGAATTCACAACTTATAAAACAATTTAAAGCTCTAAGTAATTTGTCATGTTCACTTGAAAAGAAAGATGAAAAATGAACATAGCAAATGAGAATATAGATCAAGTAGAACCAAACATTGCTAATGTGAGAACAAGCATACAACAATTGATAATCAAACTCATCATTCTCAAACATATAGCTAATGTCGATGTATGTTTCTTTGTGATACGATTTTGTTCTAGAAGTGACCGGAAAAATAGAAATCAAAGTCAATTCATCAATATGGTCAAGTCTCTCAATTTTCTCAACCGACCTTCTAGTACTATCTCTCCTTGCTTTTCCTCCTCAATGACATCTAATGTGTCTCCTAGGGTAGGTGCATCACTCATGAAATTGTTCTCATATAAATCATCACCACAATGTGGGGTTTCAACACTAGTTAAGGGAGGGGTGTCATCAAACACACAAATGCATTGCAAGGGAGATGTATGACACTCATGTTCACCATCCTCATCATCAAATAGGTCAACAAAATCATTCAAGAGAAAAGTTAAGGGATGAGGGTCATCATCAACATTCAAATCATCAAGAGACTCTTGCACATTAGGCCCACACTCTTCTCGACTCACTAACTCACCGACTATCCTAGACAAAGTACTCACTTGATCTTCCAAATCTTGAATGTTAGACTTTGTCTCAAGTTGGGTTTCATTCACTATGTCATACAAGTTAGACATGTTAGTAGCAAGACCCTTAATCATATCCTCCGTCGACATGTATGAGTCATCGTGAAAAGTGGAAGTCTCAAAGTGTTGGGATTGGCTCGAGAGTGAGTTGTGCATCTCCCACTCCTTAGTTTCATGTGCCAAGTACTCAAACAACTCCCAATTATAACCATAGTTCGTCTCACAAAATTGACCCTCACTCAAAGAGTGGACGTGTCCCCAAGTCTCATAGTTCATACCATCATAAATCACATGACAAATCTCCCAAAGATCATAAGCATTATAAGAATGAGTCACATATGCATAAAGTCGATCAAAATAGCGGTAAAACAACTCATTCTCATATTGGGGAAAATGAAATGGAGCCATCAAGCAAGAACTATTTCAACGAAAACTAACGGTAAACAAAAAAAAACAAAAATATTTACAAACTAAACTACACTACTCTACTCTACCTTAAGCCTAGCCAATTGCCTTCCCCGGCAATGTTGCCAAAATTTGGCGAGCACTTTTACGTCTTAATAAAAGGGCCAAATTAACAAATTATAAACCTTACTAATCATGCAAAAACAACGTAGTATATGGTAAGTAAGGGTCGAACCCAAGGGAAGGCCGAGCGATAGACTCGATTAAACCTAATTAGCTAGACTATTAAAACGAACTAAAACGAAATATAACTCGTAACAAGGGGGGATATGTTGAATTTATGATTGAGAACTACTAATTAAAACAACAAGAGTGAAAGATAAACACAACTATAATTCTAAAAATGTAGAGAAAGATGAGAATTTAAAGTGTTGGTTCATATTAATATCCATCATCCAAATACAACATCGATCATAGCCAAACTCAAGTGAAAATATCGTTACTTACTATCAACAAAGGCTTGAACAAGTGAAAAACATCTATTCTCACAAATTCTTACGATAACATGCAACTCAAATCAATCTAGAAAGAATTTAACATGAATCGAGCAAAGAAAACGATAGTTTTAAGTATGAATTCACAAGAATAATCTAATCCTCATGTAACTCACTAATCTCCTCCCTAATCAACACAACAATCCACAAATCCATGAGATAATTGCATCAACAATGTCACACAATAGATAATTACCAACAATCTAGAGGCAAAAACCTAATGACAATAGATAAATTCACTAATCATATGAAGATCAAGCATAAAAATCAATGAATTAATCATAAACAACATTAATAACAAGAGGAGATTAAACAATAATATTAAAAGAGAGAAACTTTGGCTCACAATGTGTATTAGATGATTTCAATCAATACAAACCAACAAAAGAAGATTAGCCACCCATATTTGGCTTAATTTCCATGAATTCTTGAAGAGAAATACTAATTACCCACTAATTACTCACTAAATACTCACTAATTATCTCCTAAAGACAAGCTAAAATGTTTGAGACCTAAAACTAAGAATGTCTTGGAGAGCAAGGAAAAAGATAATGAGAATAATCCCCCAAAAACAACTTGAATACTCGTCAAAAACTAGACTAAACGGTGCAGTTTCGAGTTTTGCGCCTGGGGCGCATTCGGGAGGCGCCTGGGGCGCATGGCTGCTGGAAGCCGATTTTGTAAAGGCTATATCTCACCCGTTTCTTGGCGGAATTAAGCGTGTGACCTGCCGTTGGAAATCTATCGAGACGCACTATCATCTCCACTTGGTCTTGGATCCATTGGAGTTCTAAAACTTGAGATATTACCATTTGAAGTTGACCTTGCGTCGGCTTTAGTTCACCTTGACTTAACTTTGACCTTGACTTCTCTTGTAACCGTAATTTAGCCTCGGTTTCCCATTTACGTCAATAGCACCATAATCCATCTAAAAAGTGAGAATTATAAGATTCTCGAGGGCTAAATTCTCGGTCTTAACATCGTATAAACGTGTCTTATCACTACCCTTAGGTTTGTCAGGTTTATTTTTGATTAGGTGAGTGCGACCGTGCCTATCAAATTTTGGCGCCGTTGCCGGGGAGACGGCTTTGTTTTTTGTTTGTTACTTGTTTCTAGTCCTTTGTTTTTCCATAGGTCACTTTCTTTCTTCCCCATGACATGACAATCTTTGATTTTTCTCAATATGAGTACGAACCATTTCATAAGTACATTGTTCGATTTAATAGTTATATTGGTTCGTTTGGCTTATATTGTTGTGATTGGGAGAAAGTTTTTATTATTAGCACGGATATGAACTATGAGTCTCATAACTTCATTCACTACGTGAGCAATGGTCAAATTCCCTACATGCCCGACTTTGCGATTTGGGACCTCTTTTGGGATATCACACGTGAAGCCCTTTTATCCGAGATTAAGGCTGACTTCCAAGATGTCCTTGTTACGTTTAAGAAATTAATCGAGGAAATGAAAGATGATTATGAGTCTTATGAATGTTCCCCCGCTCCTTGTGATTATACCTATTTGTCTCAAACTTGTGCTTTAACTAGCTCACATGCACCCTTGTACGATGATAATTTGTTTGATGACGATGGTTATGAGCCTGTGCATGATTGTGAAATGTCTAATCTGCTTGAGGTGATTGTGAACGATACTCCTGAACTGACTTGTCCCCTTATTGATGCGTCTATTGAGTTTGTTTCCATTGGATCCTTGTCCGAGGAACCTTTGGCGGTCTTACCGTGTAATGAGAATGACGCAGGTGACTCAAAGTCGTGGAGCGCTGAAGTGGATGAATTGGAAGCCCTACTATATGCTTACGAAGAAAAGGCTTTCATTCCCACGGACACGACAAGTCAAGAGAAAAACTCACATGCTCCCGAGGTTCACATCTCCGATGTCACAACGGTGTCTCCTACTGCCTTCGACGAGTTTTTGAGTCCATTTGTTGCGAGTGGATGTATTTTTCATGTTGCGAAAGTGCTTCAGAACAATTTTCGTAGACTCATTTATTTGTTGAGTCGATCACTAGCCGCGATTTTATATAAATGTATTTCATTTTGGTGCTACATTTGCTTTTGTTTAGCACATGAGCAGGTTTTTGATCGGCTACTACGAGCTTTGGTCGCAATAATGGTTGGCTTTGCTGCAAGCCAACCGAATGGCGATAACCATGTTAGGGACGATGAAGGTAACGGGTTCGTGTCTGAAGCGGCCCGTGTTTGGTGGTACTTCTAGTACCCGTGCTGCGCCCCATTTTGAAGCTGGTTTGGGGGGGTGCTTCTCTTGTAAATATTGTAAGTACGTTTTCCTTTCACTAGTCTTTGTTTTTCTCCCCTATTTTAAGGTCTCTGTGTTGATGTGCTTTAGGACACATTGGGGACAATGTATCGGTTGGTTTGGGGGGAGGAACGCTTTGCTTTGCTTTTCATTTTTGCGTTTTCTTTTTCGTTTTTCCTTTTTCAAAAAATCACAAAATCCAAAAAATCTGAAAAATCATAAAATCACAAAAAAATCAGAAAATTCACAAAAAATACTAAAAATACGTACTCCGTTCCGTTGTTTGCGAGCTTTTTTTACCTTGATTTTTCCCGGCATCCCTTCCCTTGTTTGCTTTTAGCTTTGGCAAGATTTTCATTGTTGGATTAGCGCTACGGGGATGTTTTGACATAGTAGATGTTGGCATGTGCTTTTACGTTTTGGCTTTATCATTTCACGGACTATAGCTACTATTATTGTGAGGTTTTTAGCCTCCAGAGGCCAGTTCATCATTGCCGGTCCCCATGCTTTGATTGTGAGTAGTTCTCCTCGTGGGGTGCGTACCATCAACACGCATAAGTGTGGCCCCTATCCCGTGTTTCCCACGATTTTGTCACATGTTTTGCATATGAGGCTTTAGTTGATTGCTTATTATTCACCTTGTCTTACTTTGATTTATCCTCTCATTTTTGAACCTCTTACCCTTATACACATGAGTTTGCTAGCTACATTGCCATATAGCCTACCCTAGCCTAGCTAGTGACCGCTTTGCTTACTCTTGTGCTTGTCCTTCGGGTTTTGATTATGCTACGACTTGCTGATGTCGTACGCTTTGAGAGTGATGGTGAATTTGAGTCGGGATTGCTGTTTTCCCAACCTTTTATGAGGTATTTCCGCAACTTGTGATTGTGCTTTTTGCTCAAGAAAAAAAAGAAATAAAAATCTGAAAAACAAACACAACACAAAATACAAAAGAAAAGAAAAATGTGTGCACAAAAATGAAAGAGTTGTTGTTGTTGTTACATGAGAGAGCACTTGTATTCGATGCTATTGTTGCGATGATGTGTAGAGGAGACCGATATGCTGCTTTCGGTCCGTTTTTCGTGAGAGTTGGGTTCCGTTTTGGTTGGATGAGCACTTGAGTAGTAATAGTGGTTTATAGTGGCTTAGCTCCACGATTCCATAATCATTTGTTCCACCTTATCACCCTTATCCTCTCTTTGGCCTTTACACACCTCATGTCCTATGTAAGCCCTCATGTTTGGTTCGTTTTTGTGACATTATTTGTGTACGGGAATGCGAGATTTGGTCCACATTCGATTGCGGGTGTGCTTCCACAAGTCGAGTAGGTGAGTGTCATCACATATATCACCTTGTTCATCATTTGTGTTAGAGTGCGCGAGAGGTCCGTGATTTGATTGCTAGAGAGCCTAAGTTTAAGCCATGCTATTCATTCTGCGCCGTCTTGTAAATCTCATCCGTTAGCTAGCTATTTCCTACGTCCCATGCTGTTTCGGGATCGATTGCCATTTGCTTAAGCTACTTGCGGTTTGATGATTGTTTGGGGAAGTCTTCTTTATCTCGCTTTGTCCTCTATTTTCTGTCACGCTTTGTTGCTTGAGGACAAGCAACGGTCTGGTTTGGGGGAGTTTGATGTGTCATATATTTACGTACTTATAGCCCCCTATTCGCGAGCTTTACTTTGCGTTTCCCGTGCTTTTTCATGCGTTTCGGCCCCTATTTCTCTCCTGTTTTGGCTCTGCTGCGTTTTTGTGTTTATTTTGTAGGTTAGAGCAGCTATTTGGAGTTTAGGATGCTTGTCGGGAAGTTTCGTGAAGTTTCGTTGAGTTTCGTGAAGTTTCGTTGAGTTTCGTGAAGTTTTGAGGTGATTCGAGTTGGTTTCGTTGCGTTTCGCTTGCGTACGAGCCTCGTTTCACTAAATGAAGGTGTCCCGGGACCTTGGGACGGGATTTGAAGCTTGCATTATCATCCTAAGACTCGTCCCTACTCATGAGCCTCGTCCCTAAGCCTTGGGACGACAAAAAAGCAAAAATAAGCTAAGTACAAGAAAGGGCCAAAAGTGGATCAAAGCTGAACATCACGGGATGAGTGTCCCGTAGCTTAGGGACCTGTTTTAGCCTTGTCCCGGTCGGGATGGCTGTCCCGGACCCCAGGGACGGCTTCCGACTTCTCGTGTGCTTGAATTGTTTCGTCTATTTGAAGGGGTTAAACATTATATTTTCGTCTGAAATTTTTACAGCATTTCTAGGACTCTTAGAACTTCATTCTCTCCAAAACTTAGGGTTAGATTAATTTTATATCTTGTACTTTCATTTCCCGACTTGGATTGCGTTGTTGAATCGTCTATTTGGTATTTGTTGCTCTTGTTCATCATCCTCTCTTTGGTATTTTCTGATTTTGGTATTATATTTCTTCTCTCCTTTACTTTCAATTTCATTTCTTATTGTTTGTGTTCATGTTTTCATCCTTTCCCCTTGCTTTGATTATCGTTTTTATCATGTTTGAGTAGTCCTTTCAACTAGGGAGAAGGGTGAAGCATGGGTGTTGGTTTTGGTTGTATTTGGTGATCATTTGAGTTAGGTTTTTGCATTTGCTTTGATCGTCTCTGCTTGAATGTGTTTGTTGAATCCTTGATCACGTTTTAGCAAACTTTTAGCACCCTTGAACTTAAGATCGAAAGGCTAGTTCGAGGAGAGACGCGAGACCAATCATTAGGACCCTCAATTGTAAGTTGCGAGAGCCCGCTTTTGAGACCTAGAGGAAGCTTAAGACCGAGAGGACGAGCTATATCCTTAGCATGTGCGACTACCTACTCAACCCGATCATCATCCTTGACCTTGACTTACCCATTGCCTAACCCGACTTCCTAGACTTTCTCCATATTAGTGAATCCTTGTTTTACGCTCTAGCTATAGAATCATCCAATACTTGAACCGACCAAGACTAGAATCGACCCATATGTAGCCTACATTAGCAACCATCTCCCTGTGGATTTCGACCCCAACTTACCCTAGCTACCCTTAGGTTTGTCAGGTTTATTTTTGATTAGGTGAGTGCGACCGAGCCTATCACCTCTCATATATGATCTTTTACCCCTTATTCACATGAGTTTGCTTGCTACATTGCCAAATAGCCTACCCTAGCCTAGCTAGTGACCGCCTTTGCTTACTCTTGTGGTTGTCCTATGGGTTGTGATCGTTGCTACGACTTGCTGATGTCGTTTGCTTGAGAGTGTTGGTGAATATGAGTCGGGATTGCTGTTTCCCCGACCTTTTATGAGGTATTTTCCGCAACTTTGTGAGTGTGCTCTTTGCTCAAGAAAAAGAAACACAAAATACGAAAGAAAAAAAAAATGTGTGCACAAAAAGAAGAGTTGTTGTTGTTGTTACATGAGTGAGCACTTGAAATTTGTTGTCTTGTTGCGATGATGTGTAAGAAGACCGATATGCTGCTTTCGGTCCATTTTTCATGAGAGTCGGGTTCCGTTTTGGTTGGACGAGCACTTGAGTAGTATTAGTGATTTCTAGTGGCTTAGCTCCACGATTCCATAATCATTTGTCCACCTTTTCACCTTTACCCTCTCTTTGGCCTTTACACACCTCATATCCTATGTAAGTCCTCATGTTTGGTTCGTTTTTGTGACATTATTTGTGTACGGGAATACGAGATTTTGTCCACATTAGATTGCGGGCGTGCTTCCACAAAAAAGTCAAACTGTAAACAAATCACTGGAACGGAGGGAGTATTTGACTTAAAGCGTAAGATACGTCAAATAAATATCAAATAACATGACAATTGACAAGTGATGTGTCATATATTTACGTACTTATTGAAGGGATCTAATCCCAATCACTAATCAAATATTAGTGTAAATCAAATTACTCTAATTTGATTTAGCAAGATCTATTGTAGTACAAATTCACTTTGTTACAAGTTTAGAAATATTATACCTTTCTCAAAGGAAAATGTTGGGCACAAAACTAGAACTCCTTTCTAGTTTTGTTTCTTGAGCTTAAGTTTTAGGATGATCCTCCAAAAACCCGAGTTTCCAAAGTAGAAAACCTCCTAAAAGACGCACCCAAGAACACTCCAAAAATACTAAGGATATTGGACTAGAAATCACTTAGTATGATTTGATAATATGTGATAATATTATTACTAACTCTTAGTAATATTTAGAATAATATGAGTATTAGTATTAGAGAGAAATGGTGAGAGATATAAGAATGAATTGCATGAATGAATTTCTTTCTTTATCATATCATTATATAAGAGAGCAAGCAACAAAATGAAGTGTACAAAACACTCCAAAGTGGCCGGCCCCCTTGAGAAGAGAAAATGGAAGAGTTTCTCTCTTGTAAAGAGAAAATACTTGCATGCTAATGATTGTGTTGCTTGCATGCAAAAGTAAACAAAATGAATAGGACAAAAGAGGAATCTCTCCTCTTGTGTGCCCATTTTGGACGGTCCAAGGACCTCCTAGAAGGGTCCATTTTGTTTGATAATATTTGTCACACAAATAGATTTAATTTATCACTTGAATCATCTAATATGATAAAGTATAAATTAATTAACCTCTTCCTTAATATACATGTACACTTACACATATATTAAAAATATACTTTCACTAATCTCATTAGTAAAATATACATAATTAGTGAATTAAGGTTTAATCACTAATTCTCATCTCCTCTAATAATTTTATCGATATAAAATTCAATCGTCCGAGTTCACAACTCGATTTCTCTCTAAACTAATTCACCGACTAACTGTTAGTCAAATTATCAAGTCACTAATCTAATCGTATCTCATACAATTAATTAGCTTTAATATTTGGAGTACGTTCCTATAGGTGTGACTTAAAGGGATCAATTGATTACCGCCGTTCTCACGACAATAACGTCAAACTCTAGTCAGCCAACCGTTATTGATTTACGTTAATCAATTGACAATAATTCAGGATTATCCCCATGTATTCCTTAATTGAGATTTATTAAGTAATCGCACTATTGTGGAGGACACATACTCCAACAATCTCCCACTTGTCCGAGACAAGTTGTGCATTACCAATTCTCATGTCCGTTTCACATCTCCCACTCGATGCAAGGTGTCTTACAGGTCGTACTTGCATCCTGAGATATATATCGTGAGTGGTTTCCTCGATAGGGAGAGTAGCTGTCTGACCGGGGAATCTACCGTAGATTCTTACCGAGCGTGGCCACGCATTTTCAGCGACTACTCCTCGAGTGGCCCAAAGATGTTTTACCCCGACAAGGGTGGACATTTCCCTTCCACTCGATTGTACTGTATGATGCAGATCACCATGACCCCAAAGATGCCCTTATAACCCGCTTTCACGGCATGACTTAGGACAAAAATGAAAGTCACTCGGAAACTGCACCGACTGCATAATCGCTTCACCAAAGAATCGACTCAAAGGAATACTATAGAAATTCCCACCACGACCAGGTTTCAATCTCATTGAAAAGGAATTCTATAAGCGTCACTGCCCGACAGAGTGTTTTCACAGTCTGTCTATGTAAACGACCAGTCATCTCATATGACCCTATGGTGTTGAACCCACCATCGATCGACTTGCAATCTAGTCTCTCTGAGACGTCACCTCATGTGAGAGACTAGGGACCAAATACTTAGTTTATACCGTTCACTTGAATACGTTCAAAGTTGTCACACAAATATTCGGATAAACAAAGTATGCATTCATAATGACTTAAGATAAAAAAAATGAATGTTATTTTCATATATGTAATAAGATACATCGTTCAATTACATATTACGAAACTAAAGGAAATCTGGCATACGCCGCAACCCCATGGAGGCGGTGTGCGCGTCATGCTTAGCCCTCGAAAGAGGCTTGGTTAAAGGATCAGCGATGTTATCGTCTGTCCCAACCTTACAAATATCTATTTCCTTTCTTTCCACATTATCTCTAATAACGTGGTATTTTCTCAAAACGTGTCTAGACTTGTTACAAGACTTGGGCTCCTTTGCTTGAAAAATAGCCCCACTGTTATCACAATAAACAGTGACTGGATCTACGGCACTAGGGACTACTCTTAGTCCATCCAAGAATTGCCGAATCCATACAGCTTCTTTAGCAGCTTCCGATGCTGCCAAATATTCAGCTTCCGTTGTAGAATCCGCAGTGACACTCTGTTTGAAGCTCTTCCAACAAACAGCTCCTCCATTCAACATAAAGACATAGCCGGATTGGGATTTCAGATCATCCCCATTGGTTTGGAAACTTGCATCCGTGTAACCCTTTACACGTAGCTCAAGTTCTCCTCCAAACACTAGAAACGAATCCTTAGTTCTTCTCAAGTACTTAAGGATGTTCTTTACAGCTATCCAGTGACTCTCACCGGGATTAGCTTGATACCGGCTCGTCATGCTCAAAGCGAAAGCGACATCGGGACGAGTGCACATCATAGCATACATGATTGATCCTACAGCGGAAGCATAAGGGATCAATTTCATGCATTCAATTTCCGCAGGAGTCGTAGGACATTGAGATTTCTTCAATGTTATTCCTACACTCATCGGAAGAAAGCCTCTCTTGGAGTCTTTCATATTGAACCTATCAAAAATCTTATCGATATAAGTTTCTTGACTTAATGCTAGTATCCTTTTGGATCTATCTCTATAGATCCGGATACCCAAGATGCGTTGTGACTCTCCCAAGTCCTTCATTTGGAAATGGTTTCCCAATTCCACCTTTACCGAGTTCAGACTTGGAATATCAATTCCAATCAGTAGTATGTCATCCACATACAAAACAAGGAAAGTTACCTTGCTCCCACTAAACTTCATGTACAAACAAGGTTCCTCGGCACTTCGAGCGAATCCATGTTGTTTGATGACATGATCGAATCTGTGATTCCAACTCCTCGATGCTTGCTTAAGACCATAAATGGATCTTTTAAGCTTGCATACTTTCTTAGGGTTGGATGTATCTATAAAACCTTCAGGTTGTGTCATAAACACTTCCTCTTCTAGAATCCCATTCAAGAAGGCAGTTTTTACATCCATTTGACATATTTCATAGTCATGAAATGCGGCAACCGCTAAGATTATCCTTATGGATCGAAGCATTGCAACCGGTGCAAAGGTTTCATCATAATGAATACCTTGGACTTGTGAAAAACATCTATATGTTTATCTATGCCGAGTTTGATTTTGAATATCCATTTACACTGAAGGGGTCTTACTCCTTCATGTAAATCTACCAAGTCCCAAACTTGGTTCTCGTACATAGAATCCATTTCGGATTTCATGGCCTCAAGCCATTGTTCGGAGTTGGGGCTACTTATAGCCGCCTTGTAGGTTGAGGGTTCGTTGCTTTCGAATAACCACAAATCACCCTCCTCCTCGATGTTACCGAGGTAACGGTCAGGTTGATGATTAATTCTTGCTGACCTCCTAGGGATTATAACCGTGTCAGAAGACGAGGGAACAGTTTCCTCATTTTCTGTCTCGGTTTGTGGCTCTTGAACTTCATCAAGTTCAAATTTTCTCCTACTCTGTTTTTTAGAAATAAATTCATTTTCTAGAAAAACAGCATCACGAGCCACAAACACTTTGTTCTCGTGAGGGTTGTAGAAGTAATAACCACAGGTTTCCTTAGGATAACCTACAAATAGACATTTGTCAGACCTTGGAGCGAGTTTATCGTCAGTTTTATTCTTGACGAATGCCTCACATCCCCAAATTCTCATAAATGACAAATAGGGAACCGTTCCCATCCATATCTCATATGGAGTCTTATTGGCCGCTTTAGTCGGACTTCGATTTAGTGAGAAAACAGCAGATAACAGTGCAAAGCCCCAAAAAGATCCAGGAAGCTCAGTCTGACTCATAATAGACCGAACCATGTCAAGCAAAGTTCGGTTTCTCCTTTCTGCAACACCATTCAATTGTGGTGTGCCCGGAGGAGTCCATTGTGATATTATACCACAATTCTAAAGATGTGAATCAAACTCATTACTTAGATATTCGCCACCACGATCCGATCGTAGTGCTTTTATCCTTTTGTTTAATTGGTTCTCAACCTCATTTTGAAATTCTTTAAATTTCTCAAAAGCATCACTTTTATGCCTTATTAAGTAGACATAACCATATCTACTTAAGTCATCGGTAAAAGTAATGAAGTAATGATATCCTCCTCCAGCGGTGATGTTTAATGGACCACACACATCGGTATGTATGAGTCCTAAAACCTCACTTGCTCGTGTCCCTTTACCACTAAAGGGTTGACGAGTCATCTTGCCTAAGAGGCAAGATTCGCATGTACCATATGATTCGTAATCAAATGGTTTGAGAACCTTGGTCGCAACAAGTCTCTTTATGCGTTTGTCGTTTATGTGACCTAAACGACAATGCCAAAGGTAGGATTTGTTTGATTCATTTGATTTGAGCCTCTTGTTTTCCACATGATAAACATCATTTAAAACATAAATACCTCCAATTGAAATAGCTTCACCATAAACCATTTCATTAAACGAAAAAGTACAACGGTTGTTCTTAATCATAAAACAAAAGCCTTCCGCATCTAACACGGAGACGGAGATAATGTTTTTAGTTAGAGTTGGTACAAAATAACAGTTATTCAAAAGCAACTCTAATCCACTAGCAAGAGCGAGTACAAAAGTTCCCACGGAAACGGCCGCTACTCTAGCTCCATTGCCCATGCGGAGATCTACATCACCCTTGGCTAGAGCTCGCACGTTTCTCATCCCCTGCAAATGATTACAAAGGTGAGATCCACATCCGGTATCCAATACCCATGTAGAAATGCAAGCATGATTGATGTCTATCATATGGAGATTAGAAGGAAGAATACCTTTGGATGTCGCACATCCATCTTTCAAGTCCTTCTTGTACTTGGGACAATTGCGCTTCCAATGACCCACTTCATTGCAATACTTGCAAGTGTCATTGAGAGGTTTTCCTTTGTTGATCTTGGGCTTAGGCTTATGTGGAACACCTTCCACAATAACCTTGCCCTTACCCTTGCCTTTGACGGATGGCGTTTTCTTAGCCACCTTCCCCTTCTTAACTCCAAGAGACATGTTCTTCATTTTCATGGAGAGAACATCTTTCCTCTCCACCTCATTCACTTCCATATCCCTCTCGGCTTGGACCAAGAGTGCATGAATTTCATGGTAACTCTTATCCATGTTGTTCGTGTTGTAGTTTACTCTAAAATGAGCAAACTTATTAGGAAGAGAATGAAGAATGCGGTTTATCGCAAGAGCTTTCGGTATAGCACACTCTTGACGCTCAAGAGTGTCTATTTGCTCAATCATTTTGAGCACATGAGGACCAACTTTTTGGTTCCTCTCTAGCTTTGCATCGAAAAACCGCACCGCGGCTTCATAAAGCCTTATTTGCGGCGCTTTGGAGAACATGGTTGTCACTCGAGTGAATATCTCATATGCACTCTTTTGTGTGACAAATCGGAGTTTGAGAGTGGGTGCCATGGACCAAATCAAGACGTTTTTCACGTCATTGTCCACTTTCACATGCTCATCATAGGCGGCTCGTGCCGCCCCGGATCGAGATGTAGGTTCGGCGGGGTGTGGATCGGTAAAGTGTTTGAGCACATTGTCAGATGTAGCGGCGCCCCTCATTGTCGAATCCCATTCGACAAAGTTGCTACCGTCATCCTTGAGGATACACTTATCCATCACGGTTCGCAACCATGAATCTTTGCCCAAAATGGGCGCGGGAGTTGATGATGATGATGCCATTACGATTTGAAGTAAATGATTCTACAACAAATATGAGGAAATATATATAAGCATTCATTGTTTATTAATAACATTTGCTAAAACGGTTTTAAAACAAATGTTCATTTATATAACGATCTCCCACGAAATTATATAAATGATTCCAAGACTCGTTTTTCATATAAAATTAGACATCTCATGTTTCCTTTTATATAAAAACGATAAGTCAACACTTGACTAATTCTACTCTAGAATGCTTGGTTGATGATTTTCTTTAAAAATGCATCTTTTAGCCCCAAATAACTCTTATTTGGTTGAGTCCAAACCAAATTAGCATGAGACTTCCTCCCACTACTTACCCATGGTAACAAGGTTCCACGTCGCGGAGGTCCTCACGAACATGGGGTTCATAGTCGCTACATTTGGAAAGGCTTAATCTCAATTCATTTTGATAAATAATGTGGGTGATCTTGTCAATTTTAGTCATTAAAATTCTTTATAAGTGAACTAATTTAAGAATCGTGACATAAAATGACAATCGGAGTGGGATATCGTGGCATGCATGGCGATTTTGGCATGTGTGCGGAAGATAAGCAATCAAACAAGCATAAGCAAGCAAGCATAAACCTAGTATGGCCACCTAAAAGTAATTAAAAATACAAGGAGTTACAAAGTGGAAACCAACTCCTTTAGTCCCTCTTCATAAGGACTTCATCCAAGCTCCTCCTTGCAAGCTTTAGAACACTTCTAAGGCTCCTTGTCGATCCATCGCCGGTCTTCGGTTTACAAATAGTTACAAGTTTAAATTACAAATGAATACATAGCAATCCTATTATACATTTGTAAATGAAATAAACTATTAGATTACAAACCGGCGATACGAGATCGTATTTAATTACAAACCCACACGATATTCCCTTTCATTACGGGTAATATCGGTAAAAATATATCAAACTATGGCCATACTAGTAAAAACAAACATTCATTCAACAATAAACATTCATCCAAATATGCATAATGAATAGCTTATAAATAAAAACATGCCAAAATCGCCCTAAACAATAATCGCATTAAATCGTTTAAAACCGATCTCATTTTTAATCGATTAATCTCATATTAATCAATAATGCTTAAAACACCTTTTAAGCTTGAACTAAAACTTCTAAACTGATTTAGAACACCTAAAATTAGTTTTCACTAATTCATGGTGATTTTAGTTCATAAACATGGTCATTTGCTAATTAGTTCTAGCTTTAATCATAACTATTTATGAATAAAGCTTTATAAAATCAAAATAAAATAAAATAAAACCATTTTTATTTTGAAAAAATTTTGTATATTCTGGAACACTTCCAAAATATCAGAAATGAAAAGTTTGGTCAGAAAATATTTACGAATTATTTTATGATAAATAACATACGATTTCATCGATTTTATCTCATAAAATCAAGAAAACGTCTAAAACAGTGAGGAAAAATCCCAAATTTATAAAAGAGCATCCCCACAAAGTATAAAAATATTGGTATAAATTTCATGTCCAGAAAACAAAGTTTACTATATTTTTGGACATAAAATGCATATCATACCGAGTTTAAACAAAAATATGAATAAATATTCAAAACTCAAGATCCGATTCTAAACATTTACATGCAGAAAGTATAAATATGAAATATCACTGTGTAAAAATTTCGTGACCAGATTCCAACTATAACTATTTATAGTAATTATTTTAGCCAAAAACTCACTTTTTGACTCGGTTTTGTATAAAAACCATTTTAATTAGCAAACAAATTTCAAAAATTACAAAATTTGACCAGAAGCTAAATGAGACCAGAAACTGTGCACGCAATAAAAATCTCGTGTTAAAACCACTTTTAACACCATTTTCGGATTTTATCATATTTATTCTCAATAAATATATAAAACTCCAAAAATAACAAAATAAATTTGTAACCACAAGCCTTGGCTCTGATACCACTTGAAGGGATCTCATCCCCATCACTAATCAAATATTAGTGTAAATCAAATTACTCTAATTTGATTTAGCAAGATCTATTGTAGTACAAATTCACTTTGTTACAAGTTTAGAAATATTATACCTTTCTCAAAGGGAAATGTTGGGCACAAAACTAGAACTCCTTTCTAGTTTTGTTTCTTGAGCTTAAGTTTTAGGATGATCCTCCAAAAACCCGAGTTTCCAAAGTAGGAAACCTCCTAAAAGATGCACCCAAGAACACTCCAAAAATACTAAGGATATTGGACTAGAAATCACTTAGTATGATTTGATAATATGTGATAATATTATTACTAACTCTTAGTAATATTTAGAATAATATGAGTATTAGTATTAGAGAGAAATGGTGAGAGATATAAGAATGAATTGCATGAATGAATTTATTTCTTTATCATATCATTATATAAGAGAGCAAGCAACAAAATGAAGTGTACAAAACACTCCAAAGTGGCCGGCCCCCTTGAGAAGAGAAAATGGAAGAGTTTCTCTCTTGTAAAGAGAAAATACTTGCATGCTAATGATTGTGTTTCTTGCATGCAAAAGTAAACAAAATGAATAGGACAAAAGAGGAATCTCTCCTCTTGTGTGCCCATTTTGGACAGTCCAAGGACCTCCTAGAAGGGTCCATTTTGTTTGATAATATTTGTCACACAAATAGATTTAATTTATCACTTGAATCATCTAATATGATAAAGTATAAATTAATTAACCTCTTCCTTAATATACATGTACACTTACACATATATTAAAAATATACTTTCACTAATCTCATTAGTAAAATATACATAATTAGTGAATTAAGGTTTAATCACTAATTCTCATCTCCTCTAATAATTTTATCGATATAAAATTCAATCGTCCGAGTTCACAACTCGATTTCTCTCTAAACTAATTCACCGACTAACCGTTAGTCAAATTATTAAGTCACTAATCTAATCGTATCTCATACAATTAATTAGCTTTAATATTTGGAGTACGTTCCTATAGGTGTGACTTAAAGGGATCAATTGATTACCGCCGTTCTCACGACAATAACGTCAAACTCTAGTCAGCCAACCGTTACTGATGTACGTTAATCAATTGACAATAATTCAGGATTATCCCCATGTATTCCTTAATTGAGATTTATTAAGTAATCGCACTATTGTGGAGGACACATACTCCAACACTTATAGCCCCTTGTTCGCGAGCTTTTCTTTGCGTTTCCCGTGCTTTTACTTGCGTTTCGCTTCCTATTTCTCTCCGTTTTGGCCCTGCTGTGTTTTGTGTCTATTTTGTATGTAAACGCGCTAATTTGGAGTTTAGGATGCTGTTCGAGAAGTTTCGGAAAGTTTCGTGAAGTTTCGTGAAGTTTCGAGGTGATTCGAGCTGGTTTCGTTGCGTTTCGGTTGCACACGAGCCTCGTTTCACTAAATGAAGGTGTCCCGGGATCTTGGGACGGGATTTGAAGTTCACATTATCATCCTAAGACTCGTCCCTACTACTAGGCCTCGTCCCTTGGCCTTGGGACGACAAATATTGCAAATAAGACTAAGTGCAAGAAGTGCATAAAAAAGGATCAAAAACTGAAAGTCACGGGACAAGGTGTGTCCCGGGCGGGGTGAGGTGTGTCCCTACGGTGGCCTTCCGAGCTCGGGACAACTCGACTCTTCGTGTGCTTGATTTACTTCGTCTATTTGAAGGCCTAAATCATAATATTTTCGGACGCAATTTTGACAGCATTTCAACAACACTTTAAAGTACTTTCTCACAAAAATTTAGGGTTTGATTAATTTTCCTTCTTGTATTTTGAATTCCCGACTCAAGTACGTTGTTAGATCGTCTATTTGGTTTTGTTGCTTGGATTATTCTTGTTCTCCTCTGAATTTTCTGATTGGTATTGATATTCTCTTCTCCCTTTTGATTACTATTTCATTATATATCATTGTTGATCATGTCTTTCATTATTTCCCTTGCTTTTGTATTCGTTTTCGCTATGTGTGAGTAGTTCTTCATCTAGGGAGAAGGGTGAAGCATGGGTGTTGGTTTTGGTTGTATTTGATGATCTCCTTGAGTTAGGTTTTGTGCTTGCTTTGTTTAGTCCTTGCTTGATTGTCCTCGTTGATTCCTTGATCACGTTTTAGCGAGTATCTAGCACCCTTGAACTTAAGAACGAAAGCCTAGTTCTAGGGTAGGCGCAAGACTAAACAATAGGACCCTCGATTGTAAGTTGCGAGAGTCCGCATTCGAGACCTAGAGGAAGCTTAAGACCGAGAGGACGAGCTTAACCCTTAGCATGTGCAATTCCTTACTCATCCCGATCATCATCCTTGACCCTAACTTACCCTTGCCTAACCCGATTCCCTAGACCTTTTTCCCTATGTTTAAACCCTTGTCTTTCTTTCGCTCTAGCTTTAGTTAACAACAATCACTCGAACCGAGACTAGAATCGCTATAAATAACCAACATTACGACCATCTGTAACAACCCGGATTTTCCAACAAAATAAAATAAGCTTTTAAAAAGGATTTATAAAAGAAAGTGAATAAAATGAAAGCCACGGTGGCGGAAAACACCGTGAATCCGAGTCGTCACTCACTAAACGAACATAAGCTAAAAGAGTAGGCCTTGTGGCCTAGCAAACGGGGAGTAAATACCCCATACAATCCAAAATGGAATATTGGTATGAAAAACGATAAAGTCTAAATCCACAAGCCTAGTCCATGTTCCTCAACAAAAGCTAGCTACGGGGTCAATTCTCACGGCTTCTCACACTTCAAACCTGAACCCGCGCTAACCTGCCGCAAAACATGCAACAGCCACAGTCAGTGGGGAGTAACTCAGACGTTCTCCCAGCCATATTACATCACAATAAAGTTAACAAGTAAATAAAACAACTCATTAAATAATAACATGTGATAGCCACAAGCTATATAACAATAGTTAACAATACTACGACAATCTCAATACAACTCAACGAGTACCTTACCTGGCCTACGGCCTATGATCAAAGTACAACAACAAATGCAACAACAATAGCACCTACAAACATCAACATTAGCATTAATATGACGATCTCAAGTCAAACAATCATAAGTCAATCTGATCCTCAATCAAACCAATGCAAGAGTAAGCACGGAGGACTGGGTGAAGCAACAAGAATCACCCCGGAACGACAAAAGTCCCAACCCTATGGCGGAACGACAAAAGTTCCTCAACTGTCTAAATTTGGCCAAACCCACCGCGAAAAAAACGGTGTCACCGCGACAAAAACGGTGTCGACATATCAATCAAACCATAGTCCCTATCCGTGACAAAAGCGGATGAGAACCCCTAAGGGCGGCATCCGTCCTACAATGGACGTTGTATCTCCTCACGCACGTGCCCAACAGTGCACGTACGCACACTCAACTCAAGCTCAATCAAACCAATACAAAGTCAAGGTCAATACAATACGAACTCAAGCCAAATCTCAACATGTATTATAATTCTCGAAACAATAACAATTTATACGGAGTAAATATCAAAGTAACTTACTAAATTAAATAACCCATCAAAGGTTACGATCACTCAAGTTTATATTAATAATCTCCATGTAGTACGACAACACATCACAACATCCAAAAACCAAAGTAAATAATCAATATAAATATAGAAATCCCCCAGCAAAGCTACTGTGCTCATTGTCCAGCATGTATACACCACGAAAACACAATTAACATATGAACTTTACCATTTTAAGCAAAAGCTAACCTATTATTCCCGTCCATCACACAAACCTTAGCCATCGATATTCTACGCACACACGACAGAGACACAGTTACAATAGTACGCATACAACCAAGGATTCACGGCTTAAAGTCTCACATAACAACACGTACACTTTAATGTAACATAATATCGAGTAACGTCATCACCGTTACCTTATCGCGCTAGACCTCAATCGAGTCACCTATCTTGTACGGGTTGGCGGCGGGATCCTCCGACTTCACTCATATGATCATTAAAAGGAGAAGACAAGAATAAATACGGTGTTTTGAGAGCAAAAGAATAGACGTCGGTCGGAATAATGGAGACGAAACGGAGTATAGCTTACCTTAATGTGAAGAGGATGAAGAGAGGATAATTATGACGCAAGAACGGAGTAAAACCGTCAAAGAACGAAGGAGTAAAGAATGGTTGAAGAGGACGTTAATGGAGGGCTCGAAAGACGCGGATGTTACGCTAGGTTTCACAGAGAAGCTAGTTGATTAATTAGGTTTAGGTTTCTTAAATACGTATATATATATTTATATATATATATATATATATATATATATATAGAATTAGGATCACGTACATCCTTAGTAAAAAGATACATCCTACATCCTGCTACAGCCTGAAAAAATAACACTGAATATAACTAAAAGTATCACTTAATATAACTAAAAGTATCACTCCTGAGACCTAAAAGTATCACTAAAAGAATCACTAAATATAACAAAAAGTATCACTCCCGAGAGCTAAAAGTATCACAAAAAAAAAATAACTAAAAGTATCACTCCTGAGACCTAGAAGTATAACTAAAAGTATCACTAAATATAACTAAAAGTATCACTCCCGAGAGCTAAAAGTATCACAAAAAAAAAACCCACTTTTTATATATGGACTACATGTCTGACAAAGAAATTCTGGCCTACGACCTACCGACGCTTTTTTTTTTTTTTTTTTTTTTTGCTCGAATTAATCTCAGCCCTCCATTGCATTGATCTAACGGCTTAGATTAGGATGTAGGATGTATATATATATAAGGATGTACCGGATCCTATCTCTATATATATATATATATATATATATATATATATAGAATTGAGATCAGGTAAGTTCTCCTATTTTTGCTAAGTCCGTAAGTTCTAATCTTGACCCTTAGATCAAAACAAGATGGAGGGCTGAGATTAAAAGGCTAAACCCTACCTCCCTATCTCATTCTCAGCCACTCTCCCTCTCTCTCTAAACAACTCCCTCTCTCTCTAAACCCTAAAATTCATATCCTCCTTAACTAAACCACCACCCTCCACCATCACCTAACCACCACCGCACCACCTACCCCACCACACTACCGCCACCATTTACACCCCCACGCAACACCACACCACCACCTAACCACCACCGCACCACCTACCCCACCACACTACCGCCACCATTTACACCCCCACGAACCACCACCGCACCACCTAACCACCACTGCACCACCTACCCCACCACACCACCGCCATAACCACCACCACCACGGATCTACCGCCACACTACCGTAGTAAGATGAGTTTTTTTAGATGTTTTTTTTTTTTTTTTTTATTGGGTGTGGGGTGGTGGGGTGTGGTGGTGTTTGTTGTATGGGGGTGGTGGGGAGGGCGGGGGGGGGTGAGAAAGGTAGGTTTTTTTTTTTTTTAGATCTGTTTTTTTTTTTTTTATTCGTGTGTGGTGGTGGGGTGTGGTGGTGGTGGTTGTATGGTGGTGATGGCGAGGGCGGCGGTGGATGAGAAGGGTAGGTTTTTTTTTTTTAGATCTGTTTTTTTTTTTATTATTATTCGTGTGTGGTGGTGGGGTGTGGTGGTGGTGGTTGTATGGTGGTGATGGCGGCGGCGGTGGTGGTGACAGGTGAACGGTGGTGGTATTAAAGTTTCACTCGTAAAGAACATTAGTTTCACTCGTAAAGAACAGGAGTTTCACCCGCACTAAACAACTGTTACAAATCGTAATATACAGCAGTTTCACTCGTAAAAAATAAAATTATATAAATTTAATTTTTTGCAACAGTTACAATCTTAAAATACTACAGTTACATTCGTAAAAGTATTAAATTATAAAAATTTATCCTAATATTACATAAATTCAATTTATGTATTAAATATCACTTTTTAATTATTAAAAATCACACTTTAGTCTAAAGTTACAAAATTAATGGGCTACAGTTACAAACCTAAAGCTGTAAAGTTATATTCGTAAAGTCTGAAATTTAAAAAAAAATGTTTACAAATTACAAAAATTTAAGTTTATTTAATTCGAATTTACAATTTTATTTGAAAATTACAGTTTCATTTACAAGTATTACAGTTACAGTTTCATTTACAAGTATTACAGTTACGGACTTACGGACTTACCAATATTTAGGAACTTATTTGAACCTGACTCTATATATATATATATATATATATATATATATATATATATATATATATATATATATATATATATATATATATATATAGAGATAAGTTATTTTGAGTCAGCTAAATATTTTGAGTCGCAAAGTCAAGATTTTCAGATTCTCCAAAATAGTGGATTTTAACCGGAAAAAAATGGATTTTAACCAAAAAAAAATGGATTTTAACAAAACACTGAGATTAGGTCTCCAAAATTTTTTGTCCGGCCGGTCCAGGACCGGCCGTGAAATTTTGGAATTCACTATGCTTTGTTAAAATGAAAATTTTTTTGGTTAAAATCAATTTTTTTTTGGTTAAAATCAACATTTTTAGTTAAAATCAATTCTGACTTGCTGACTTTCCCTAGACCATTGACTTGATAGAACTTATCTCTCTATATATATATATATAGGAATAAAATCAGATAAGAACATGCCCTTCGGTAAGAACGGTAAGAACATTCAAAATACATGATGAATACACATGATGTACATTTTAAATTTATCATTCATATTAGTAATGAAAAATATGTGACACAAATTTTAAATTTATAACGTATAATCTCTTTATATTGTAGATATATGTCAAAATTTTAAGGTACATTTATACTATACCAAAAGTACTTTTAATTTTTGAACTTCGAATATACCTATAAATTTTGAAAATAACTCATTATTTTGAAATGTACATAACATATATTTATATTGTACCTTATGAAATATACTTTTTGTGTGTTAGTTAAATGTACCTTATGTATATTTATTATGTACTTTGACTGTTCTTACCGTTCTTACCAAAGCTAGTATTCTTACCGGATCTTAACCCTATATATATATATATATATATATATATATATATATATATATATAGAGAGAGAGTTAGTGGTTCTCACCGGATCTTATATATATATATAAGATCCTAGTGAGAACCACTAACTCTCTCTCTATATATATATATATATATATATATATATATATATATATATATATATATATATATATATATATATATAAAGAGTTAAGATCCGGTGAGAACCACTAACTCGGTGAGAACTGTGAGAACTAATAGGGACCCTTAGATCCAACATCATCAAACGACCAAAATTAATTAACCAATTTATTCTTTCACCCCTTTTAGTTGATTTTCTTTAAACTTTCAACTTTACTCAGTTTAGTAACGACAATCAAAAGAATCACCACACAACCACCCATCGTCAACCACCACAGCCCCATCACCTCCACCATCAACCACCGTCGTCAACCGCAACAATCACTGCCACCACCACCATTAACCATTATTCCCACCGACACCACCATCATTAAATACCACAACTTACACATTTAATCACCGCACGTCGATCATCGCGCCGCCGTTTGTTGACCACCATATCTACACGCATTGTTGCGATCACCATGCCTCTCTTTTAATTTAATTCAAGAAGGTAAAAGTTAATTATATTCCATCAATAATTATAAAATTAGGGTTTGGGCCACAAAATTAATTAAATCAATTGTTTGTTTCATTAATCTTACTGTGATTTCAGGGAATAATGGAATCACACTTTGATAGCAAATTATGTAAATACAATAATTGTAAATTAATGGAATCGCGCTTAATTTTATTGCAATTCATAATTAGATACATTTCATTGTAATAATATAAAATTTTATGCAAACTTGAGTCTTTAAAGTAGGATTTTGGTCATCAAAGACAACTACAGTAAGATTTGAGTCATCGACATCAAATGGGAAGGTATGAATGAAGTGACTGGGGATCCAATTCATTGCTCACCACCAACAGAAATTCAAAAGTATAGTAGATACATTAAAATTCATATTAGATACATTAAAAAGTATAGTAGATACATTAAAATTCATATTAGATACATTAAAAAGTATAGTAGATACATTAAAATTCATATTAGATACATTCAAAAGTATAGTAGATACATTAAAATTCATATTAGATACATTCAAAAGTATAGTAGATACATTAAAATTCATATTAGATACATTCAAAAGTATAGTAGATACATTAAAATTCATATTAGATACATCAGTCACCATAAGCCCTTGATTGCTCACCACCAACAGAAATTGCTCCACTACCATAGTAACAGCTTTATAGTTGTAGTAATCATCTCCACATCAGTTTTTTCCCCCCTGAAATTGCAACTTCTGATCTATAAAAATATTTTTTGCTGAAATAGTTTTACTTGTAATCGATCTAACGATGGTAATTTGAAAGATAAAAAAGAAAAAATGACAAAGTAAAAGTGACATACCTATAAATTAAAGGTTAATTTTTGTCAGGAGAACTGAAAATTATTTAATGTATCTATAAATAACCACACAAAATGTGTATCTAGTACTCAAATTAGTGTACCCGAGATAGTTTTTAGTGTATCTAAGAGATATATTTAATGTTAGTACACATTATTCATCAACTATTAATATACCTTTTTTACACTGATACGCTAAATGATAGTTCGGTTACAATGATTTACGTAGTAGATACATTCTTTTTCCCAATTGTTAATACACATCTTTTTCATCATAGACACCCCGTTTTGTATTCACTATTTCTTAGATATACTAAATTTTAGCTCGGGTACACTAATTTGAACATTAGATACATTGTTTTGAACAATAGATACATTGTTTTGAACAATAGATACAAGCCTTGTATTATTACTCGTAGATACATTAAATATTAGTTCAGATACACTAATTTGTGTATTAGATACACTAAATACATTATTGGATACACTAAAAAGGTTATTAGATATACAAAGTAAATTATATGATACACTAAATAGATTAGTAGAAACACAAGGTTAATTATAAGATACACTAAAATAATTATTAGATACACAATGTAAATAAGTAGATACACTAAAACGATTTAAACAAGGAGTACAAAAACTTTAAATGTATTGACTAAGCCTAATTACAATAATTTATGTTACATGTATATGTAAATATTATAAAATACACAATTAAAAGCTTAATACATATAGACAAGTTGTACCACAATACTCACTTCTTTTTGCCTACCAGTAAATTCTCCACCTCATCAATACCAAGGGCACCATTGTCAACTTAATCATTAAAATTTCTTACCAATAAAAAATATAAAAAAATAAAAAGCTTATGTATTAGTGTTATGTCCATCGCATAATCTCAAGATTTAGTTCTAAAAATTACAAACCTCAAAAAACGTAAAAAAATAAAAATAAAAATGATAATGCTCTTACTGTAATTGCTACGACATCAGATTGAGAAAGAAGAAAATTTCGAAATTGAAGCAACAGTTGCAAAATTTAGAATTTGGACAGTAGATTTCAAAGTTGAGATTAAGTGGGTAGAATCTAGACAGTTTTGAATTTGATCGGCATAAATTGGCGAAGATGGCGATACCCATCAAATTAGATGGGTGATGATTGTGTTGACTGTAAAAAGTGCCTTTGTTGACTTATTGAGGTGATCGGTGTGAAAGCTGATGCGGAGTAATAGATATGTTAGATGAGGTTTAAATTTAGTATTAATTTCAGCCGTTGATATACTTTTCATCATAGGGTGGAGATGGGTTCTCACAGTTCTCACTGAGTTGATGGTTCTCACGTGATCCTAAATATATATATATATATATATATATATATATATATATATATATATATATAGGAATAAGATCAAATAAGAACATGGCCTTAGGTAAGAACGGTAAGAACATTCAAAATACATGATGAATACAAATGAAGTACATTTTAAATTAATCATTCATATTAGTAATGGAAAATAGAAGACACGAATTTTAAATTTATAACGTATAATCTCTTTATATTGTAGATATATGTCAAAATTTTAAGGTACATTTATACTATACCAAAAGTACATTTTTTTTTTTTAAACTTCGAATATACATTTAATTTTGAATATAACTCATTATTTCCAAATGTACATAACATATATTTCTAATGTACCTTACGAAATGTACTTTTTGTGTGTTAGTTAAATGTACCTTATGTATATTTATAATGTACCTTAACTGTTCTTACCGTTCTTACCAAAGGTAGTGTTCTTACCGGAACTCAACCCTCTATATATATATATATATATATATATATATATATATATATATATAGGGTTGAGTTCCGGTAAGAACACTACCTTTGGTAAGAACGGTAAGAACAGTTAAGGTACATTATAAATATACATAAGGTACATTTAACTAACACACAAAAAGTACATTTCGTAAGGTACATTAGAAATATATGTTATGTACATTTCAAAATAATGAGTTATATTCAAAATTTATAGGTATATTCGAAGTTCAAAAATTAAATGTACTTTTGGTATAGTATAAATGTACCTTAAAATTTTGACATATATCTACAATATAAAGAGATTATACGTTATAAATTTAAAATTTGCGTCACATATTTTTCATTACTAATATGAATGATAAATTTAAAATGTACATCATGTGTATTCATCATGTATTTTGAATGTTCTTACCGTTCTTACCGAAGAGCATGTTCTTATCTGATCTTATTCCTATATATATATATATATATATATATATATATATATATATATATATATATATATATATATATATATATACATATATATATATATATAATACGGAGTATTAAGTAAGTCTTCTACACTTATTAAAAGTCTAATACTTTCTTAAAATGAAAAATAAATTAATTTAGTTTTAATAGTTGAAAATACACAAAATAAGTTAAATAAGATATTTTAGGAAATACTAGTACCCATATAATAACAACTATTTATAACCATAGAAAATACTAATAATTTTTACTATTTTCCTATTATTTTACTATTATTATATTATAAAGTATTAAAATTATTTTCCAAGTAATTTATTAATTTTTAGTATCAAATAACATTTAAGATATTATATAAAAGAATAGGTCTCTACAATAGCTTAAAAACTATTAAATATATAATGAAAATAAAATAGTTAAAATAATAGCTAAAAAGAATAATTTATCTACTTAAAATGTAAAGTAATTATACTATTATATAAAAAGTAATTGTTTCATAAGTAATTATATTAACATTTACTATAAGATAGTATTAAAAATATTATTTAAAGGACCACAAATATTATATAAAACTATTAAGTATATAAGGTTTTATGTAAAATAAATATAATTTTAATAAATTATAAATGAGAACATATATTAATTTAATTATAAAAATACGGGGTGTTACACCATCTCCCTGTGGATTTCGACCCGACTTACCCTAGCTACCCTAGTGTCGAGGTTGGTATTATTTTTGATTAGGCGAGTGCGACTAAGCCTTATCAACAAGCTACATAAAAAATGTCAAAACTTTTGTCCTTATAAGTTTACTAGTATAAAATTCGTGCATAAATGTACTAGTATAAAATTCGTGCATAAATGTACGGGGGTGTATAAAGTATTAAATTGAAATGGATTATTTTGAGTAAATATTTTGAATAAATTTAAATAAATTATTTTGAGTAAATATCAAATTTTAGCTCAATTTAGTTATACCCGCCCCAGCTCAATTTGAAATGGATGATCCACACTAAGGCCCTCCTTCTCATTTTAATCCACACTATTGTTTAACTCAAAATAATATGAACTATCGTATCACTTCGCTTTTATTGAACTATGCTCTAAATTGACCTGATACAGCAGGTAAATAATAGGTAATTTACTTATGGGTCCCTTTTTATTTTTATTTTCTTCTAGCTTTTTTACATTGCTTTTCTTCCCTTCTTTTACTCATAACCAGACAATTAATGGCCACCACCACCTCATGCTCAATACTAACCACCACCTCCCATAATCAAACCACCACCTTCCCCGTTACTACGCCACCGATCGACTCCCCTAGCACCGTCAATTAATGGGTGAGTGGGTGTGGGTTTCCCCCTCCACCATACCCCCTACCACTCCACCAGGGCCGTCTTCGAGATTTCGGGGGTCCTGTGCAAAACCTTACAATGAGGCTTTCTATTTTTTTTTCTCGGTTGGATACATAATTGATTTCTACAGTATTATATGTTTTAAACAATCGTAAATTAATGAAAATTAAATTTAAAACAAATTATCAAAACGAAGTGCTTGTTGATGGAATTTTTCTTCACAAATTATGGATAGCAACATAAAAAACAAAAAATAATGAAAAAATTAAATTTGGAACTTATGTGATATAAAAGAGAAAAAAATGGATCACATATTCACATATCATGTACAAACTCACATGAAATTTTAACATTTAATAATAAATGAAGTCATACATAATATGGACATAGAGTACCAACCTTAAATTAGCATATAAAAAATAAAAACAAAAACTAAGTTAAATGATGGAGGAATGATAGGCTAAGTCGCACTCACCTAGTCAAAAATAAACCTGAGAAACCTATGGGTAGATAGGGTAAGTCGGGGTCGAGTCCACAAGGAGATGGTTGCTTATGTAGGTTACCTATGAGGTGATTCTGGTCTCGGTCGGTTCGATTGTTGATTGGTTCTATCGCTAGAGTGAATGTAAGGGTTTAACAATAAGAGAAAGTTCTAGGAAGTCGGGTTAGGCACGGGGTAAGCTAGGTCAAGGGATGATGATCGGAATGAGTAGGAAATCGCTCTCGCTAAGGATAAAGCTCGGCCTCAAATGAGGGTCGGTCTTAAGCTTCCTTACAAGTGAGGGTCGTGGCTCTCCTAGAACTAGGCTTTCGTTCTTAAGTTCAAGGACGCTAGAAACTCGCTAAAACGTGATCAAGGATTCAACAAGTACAATCAAACAAGACAATCAAAACGAGCGCAAAAACCTAACTCAAAAAGATCATCAAAAACGACCCAAACAAGCACCCATGATTCACCCTTCTCCCGAGATAAAGAACTACTCACACATCACGAAAACAATAACGAAAGCAAGGGAAAAGAATGAAAACATGATCAAGAGCAATAGAAAATGAAATCACAATTGAAAGGGAGAAGAAATACAATACCAAAATCAGAAAAACCAAAGGAGAAATGGATGAACAAAGCCAACAAATACCAAATAGATGACCAAACTAGTAGAATCCGAGTCGGGAATTGAAAGTACAAAAGTTGAAAAGTATCAAATTTAAGATTTTTAGAGAACAATGTTTAAAGGGTGCTTAAAATGCTGTAAAAAGTTCAGACCAAAACAATAAGCGAAACCCATTAAAATAGACGATCAAATGAAGCACACGAGGAGTCGGGACCCGTCCCAAGGGTCCGGGATGGCCATCCCGACCGGAACCACCCTCAGCCCGACCGGGACAAGTCTGTCCCGTAGTGTTCAAAAAATTTCAGCTTTGGATCCTCTTTTTTGCTCCTTCTTTTACTTAACTTTATTTCACTTCTTTGTCGTCCCAAGGTATAGGGGACGAGGCCTAGGTGTAGGGACGAGGCCTAGGATGAATATGTGAGCTTCAAATCCCGTCCCAAGGTCTCAGGACACCTTCAAACACTAAAAAGTGGCTCGTACGCAACCGAAACGGCACGAAACCAACTCGAAACATCACGAAACTTTATGAAACTTCACGAAACTTTCCAACCAGCCTCTAATACTCCAAATAAGCGCGTTTCCCTACAAAATAGACATAAAAACGCAGCAGGGCCTATACGGAGAGAAATAGGAGGCAAAATGCATATAAAAGCACGGGAAACGCAAAGAATCGCTCGTGAACAAGGGGCTAATAGTATGTAAATATATGAGACATCAAACTCCCCCAAACCGAACCGTTGCTTGTCCTCAAGCAAGCAAGCATGACAGATCATAGAGGACAAAGAGAGATAAGAAAACTTCCCCGAACAAACACCAAACCGCAAGTAGCTTAAGCAAATGGCAATCGATCCCGAAACAGCATGGGACGTATGGAAATAGCTAGCGAACGGATGAGAATTACAAGACGGCGCAGAATGAATAGCATGGCTTAGACTTAGGCTCTCTAGCAATCAAATCACGGATCTCTCGCGGTTTCCACTCTAGCACACATGATGAACAAGGTGATATATGTGATGACACTCACCTACTCGACTAGTGGAAGCACGCCCGCAATCTAATGTGGACCAAATCTCGCATTCCCGTACACAAATAATGTCACAAAACGAAACAAACATGAGGGCTTACATAGGAAATGAGGAGTGTAAAGGCCAAAGAGAGGGTAAGGGTAAGAAGGTGGACAAATGGTTATGGAATCGTGGAGCTAAGCCACTAGAAACCACTAGTACTACTCAAGTGCCCGTCCAACTGTAGATACCCGTATCTGTCGATATGAATATTTATAGAAAACCCGACAAATACCCAATGATGATAGGACGACGTGTATTTTCACGACATTTATTGGAGTTCGTATTACGATGTAAGTCGGGCGCTGTCGACGTAATGTTTATTAATTCAAAGAATATTTGATTTATTTGGCTCTGTCAAATTTTATGATTGTCGCAAGTATGTATTTTATTGAAAATAAAATATTTTGATTTGAAAAATCATTTTAAGTATTTCGATTTGAAAAGTCGCTCTTATAAATTTGATATTTGACTTGAAAAGTCGTTTCTCACGCTTTTAAAACAGTTTAATAAATCGTATTCGACGAATTCGTTTTCTTATTTGCAAGTTTTATAGCTCGTTTTAAGCTCGATTTTAAGAACGATTTTGAGCCCGTTTTAACACGAATTTCAAAGCCTTTTTTCTCCCACCTCCTTCCCCACATACCAAGGCTTACACCCAGACCAAAACCAAGCCAAGAGACACGAAATACAGCAGCCCAAAAGCTCGTCCAAAGCAACCCAAAATCCCCCACCCTCGTACCCTGTTTTAACAGCCCAAAAACGACCCAAAACCCGACTCCTAACTACCTGTCCATGACCCATACCCATCTCCCAACTATCCTACCCATTTGTCCTTGCTTAACCCTCAAGAAAACACCTTGCAAAACCCTAAGATCAGCCGTGGTCAGCAGCTCTCTTGAAAACGAGAAAGCTGCTCTTTTCCCTCTAAAAACCCTACTTTTTAACCCTATATATACACACCCTCCACAAGCCTTCATTAGATACGAATTATACAGCTCACACACATAACTTAAAGTCACAAAAAGCCTCAAAACAGCCCCAGAGAAGACGAGATAGACACACGAAAAACAGAGCATCCTTTTCTGATTTTCGTGCAGCTATCCCTGTTCTTCCTCGTTTTTCGTGTTGTAAACTTTTCAATCTCTCTGATTTGTTTACCTAGTCTTAAAGTTCGCCTTACCACGATTCTAAAACATCTTTCGGTTCGAAATTTCGTTGAGAAACGAAGGAGATACAAGCTTTCAAAAATTGAAGTCAGTTTTGGTACGAAGTACGGATTTATTATTGGTTTTCGTCGACGACGGCCCCTCGGGATAAAATCTTACAATCGATTACGACTCGGATATTTGGTCAACGATACATGTAAGTTGAGGGTGCAAAAATACTCTTTTATTTTGTTTAAATTATTGTTTCCTATTGTTTTATAGCCCTCTGTCGTTTTTATTACTCTCTGTCGCTCATTTGTTTATCATCGTAGTTACTGTATTTTATCGTTCGTTTTAGGCTATTTGTTTTTAGCATGATTTCGATGTGAATATGTGAATATGTCATGCCCCTCGCTCACCTAGAATATGTGTTCAATTTCGTTGTGTAGTATGAATTGAAAGCTCTCGGTTAGATTGTTTCAGTTTTGGCTCGTTGCTTGTCTGCGTAATCTGGTCCTATTCACGTTATTCATGTAGTTGTCTGAATTTTGGTCTTTCACGTTTGTTTTAGTTTTGTAATTCACGTTTTTTCTACTTTAGGCTAGCTTTCAATGATTTTGATCTGCTGCTTAGCTTTGGTTTCGCAAATCCGCCTCGTTAATCATGCAAGAGTCATACGTGGTTGTTGTCTGCTGTCTTTTCTTTCTGTTTCGCTCAATCATGTAGTATGTTAGCGTACGAATTGGAACTTCATGTGTCGTGCTAAATAAATCATGTTATACGTTCACATTTGTTTGAGTTTCAGTCGCTCTCGATTATTTATCCCCCTGCGTAATTTGTATATACTTACGTTACTTGTTTCATCTGCCATGTCTTTATTTGCATATTGGCTAGTCGAGTTTTAGTTACGTCCGCGTTATTCACGTATGCTAGCACTTTTAGTAGTTGTATTTATTTGATTAGTGGCCTGTATGCCTACACGTTTTTTAGATTGCACGTCTGTATGATTGTACGTTTAATAGGTGTTTTTTTTAGTTTTTAGATTGCACGTTTGCTTGTGCTTATATGGTGTTTCATTTGCTTAGTTGTAGGACTACACGTTTATTTGTGCACTTGCAATGCTTCCTTTGTTTTATTTTTTTTGTATACAGTGTCTAGTTATCCACATTGATTATTCATGCTTGTCCATATAGAGTGTTGGTTTTATTTGATTGTTTTTTATTTGTTTGCCGCTAACGTTTGTTAATCTATCTTATGCTGTCGGTAAGTATTTCTGCTTCTTTTCTTTGTTTGCTAGAATGGTAAATGAACCCATGTTAAATAACTTCGACGAAATTATATGTGCATTAAACGACATAGAATGGATATTTTTTGTTTAGGATTAAAACATTGTTTGCATATCCGCATACGTACTCATAATAGCCATGATTTCACTTAGTAGAGACCGTTACTGTAACGGGCGGGGCTAGGCGTTAAATTAATGAAATTATTTTAAACTTCCTAACACGTAAACTCACACGAACTCATTTTCTCTAAAATTGGTTTCTAAATTTCACCTAAAAATTTAGTGGCGACTCTTTTCAAATTAAAAATGTTTTTTTGAAATAAAACATCGCGTGGATCAAATCCCTTGTCCACAATTTGGCGACTCCGCTGGGGACAGTGAAACTTGAAAAGTAAGATGATGGCTATTTAGAGTACCCTTTTCTTTTTACGTTGTTTATGCATCATACTGTTAGGATTCGAACCATTTCTCCCCTTGGGTCGATTTCAGGCTGGGGAAATGACGTTCACTGTGTCTGATTTAAATATCAAGGTGGTTCCGTCGAGGTTAGCAACCGCACTTTCGCCATATAGTTACAAACTTATGGTGGTTGCGTAGGTTACCTAACAGCGCGGGATCATTGGCATGGACCCTTTTCGAGACTTAGAATAGTCTAGTTCATGCATTGCATCCTTGAGCTGCGTATGACTAAATGCTCTGTGATTCCTAAAGCCTTTGTTTTCAATCTTTTTTAGTCAAAACTGTCATCTTTTCAATCAAATATTTTTCAAAAAGCTTCCTTCTTAGCTGAAATGCTGTCTTTAGGATTAGAATAATTTTGAATATTCCTTTTGAAATGATTTTTGACTAAAAATCCACTTTTTTAGCTGAAATGCTGTCTTTTTAAGATTAGAATAATCTTAGGTATTTTCCAACACAATCCTTTTCGAAAAATAAAGTTTTTTTTGTCCAAAGCTGAAACGCTTTTCTCCTAGGATTAGAATAATCTTAAACAATTTTCGACTTTAACTCTTTTGAAAAAAGATCTCCTCCAAGCTGAAAGTTATTCATTTAGGATTAGAATAATCTTAAAATAATTTCCGATTTGAAAAAAAATCCATTCCTAGCTGAAATGCTGTTCGTTTAGGATTAGAATAATCTTAAAATGATTTTCGATTTGAAAAATCCCCTCTTAGCTATCCGTTTAGGGTTAGAATAATCCCATTTTAGCTCTTTAAAGTTTTTCTGCAAATCAAGCATTATCTTTCTTCCGTCGTCCTCGATCTCAAAATTCAAGTCTTGTTCTGAGTTTAACCCAAGTCTAGAATAAGGAGTCCGAGTCAGTCTATCCCCGTAGTCCACCTTGGAGTCCGTGTGCAGTTTAGACGTGTAGGTTGAGTCGGGCTAGTTTGTTTTTTTTCGAGTCAGGTCATGGTGTTGGGTTTCTTTCAACTATTCACGTGTGCATCAGTCAAGTTATGAGTGTGCAAAGGGTTTATAAGTCGATGACTGAATGATGTTCGGGGTTTTATTGTAGAAAGGCCGGTCGAAACAAGAAACATGACTACCTGTGAGCAGTTAAGCAAACTCAATGACACTCTAGCCGCAATGATGAGTCGTTTGAGTCCGTAGAAAAAGGCGACGGTGGAAAACCCACCTCCTCCACCACCAACCGAACTTGAGAAGCGCTTCAAATTAATAGAGGAGCAAATCGAAATTGTCTCATGGGGAAAGCATTCACTTGAGAATGCTCGAGGCTACACGCCTGTCCAAGATAAGCTACCGACCAACTTTGTGCTTACTGTAAACCCTAAATTTAAGGGAACTGCAGACCCATTGCAACATATCCGATCTTACAAAGAATACCTCGCTTTGAAAGGAGTACCTTTGAAATGTTGTCTCAATGCTTTTGCTCAATCTTTGGGGGAACATCCAAGGAAGTGGTTTTATGGTCTCGAGCTCAAAAATTTCCCTACTTTTGAGGATATCACCGTGGAATTTTGTAAGCATTTTGCTGATAATGCTGAAATTCAAACCACTATGCGAACATTAGAAGTAATGACGCAAAAAGAGAAAGAGGGATTTACAGAATTCCTTAACCGATGGCACGCAGAGAGCGTGAAATTGCCAAAAAGGCCCGAAGAGGTCGAAATGGTGGATAAGTTCGTTAAGAATCTTCGTCCTGTCTACCGAGATGCTATCAAATACCAAAATTTCAGCTCGTTCAAAGATCTTAGCCGAGTAGGGAGGAAAATAGAGGACGATGTCCGAACTGCAGAGGCCGAAAAACCTAAGGGGTATCAAGGGCCCTCTTCCTCTAAATCAAGGGCGTCCAATTCAGCTAATTATGTGCAAGCAATCAGTTTTGGGGGCCCTCGAGAGCAACAACGTCGGGCACCAAGAGCATTCACTGATCTCGGGTGCACATACACCTCTGCTCTTCAAAGGCTCTCGGCCCAAGGAAAGTTGAGCCCAATTGGTCCAACTCCGGACCCACCTGCTGACCGCCAAGGTAAATGGTACAAGCCCAACGCGTACTGTGCATTCCATCAAGGGAGAGGACACGATACTGAAAATTGCTTTCGCCTCAAGCACGAGATCCAAGACATGATCGAAAATGGATCTTTGCCAATCCCTACGGTTAAGCCAAACAATGTGACTAATCCTTTTGGCAACCACTCCAACGCAGTGTTCATTGGGGACAATGGTGATATGTCTCACTTGATCCAACCCGTTAGTTATCTCACCGGGTTTTTCGTGGGAAAAGTTTATATAGATTGTGCTGATCTTTTTCCCAAGGCAAGAAATGACGTTCGCATTGGGGATTTTAACATTGATTGTACACCATACCTTGCTCAAGGTGGAAGTGAAATTAATGGGGTATGGGCTGATGATGAAGATGATATTTATCTCACCGAAGGTGCAGTCATCCCGCGTACCCAAGCTGAAATCATGCAGTTACGAAAGGATGTCCTTGAGTCTGATCACCTAACTCGGTCTGGTCGCCCTTATCGAGTAGAAAAGTCGAGGAACACATCTATTTTTGGGGACACCCAAAGCAAAACGCAAGCACGCCATCATGCTTGAAGACACTCGAAGAGGTGTCGACCGCAGAAGATCCTCTTATCAAGCAACTACAGAAAACCAAGGCGGATGTCTCAATATGGGAACTTATTCTAAGCTCATTCGAACATCGTCAAGCTCTACTACAATCCTTGATGAATATGACGGTGTCTCCTACCACCACGCCTAACGATATGATCTCGTTGGTTTCATCAAATCAACCACGGCTTACAAATGTCGTGACCTTCTCGGATGAGGACTTGCCTTCTTTCGGACCTCAACATTGTTTAGCCATGTACATCACGGTAGAATGCCGTCACAAGAGGCTTCCAATGACACTAGTGGATGATGGGTCCGCTGTTAATGTACTTCCTTTGAAAACCGCGTATATTCTGGGCTTAGAAAAGAATGATCTTATTCCAACTACGCAAACGGTCCGAGCCTTCGATGGTACAATACGTCGCGTGGCTGGGCTTGTCACTTTAAGCGTGAGCACGGGTGCAGTAGAAAAGACGGTCAATTTCCAGGTTATAGACCTTGTTTCGTCCTTCAATATGTTGCTTGGAAGACCTTGGATCCACGCCGTAAAAGCTGTGTCTTCAACCCTTCACCGAAAGATTAAAATTCCATTCAATGGGGGAGTGGTAACCATTAACGCTACTCCAATGGTCGTAACGGGTGGAGATGTGACCTTCGAGGTACAAAATGAGGTCACCATTGAGACGGGTGGCTTTGAGGTCGCTGGTAATCGAATCCCAAGTCAATGAGTCAAACATGGAGTTATACACCGGAAGCCGTGCGTGTGAAACAATACTAAGGACCGGTAAATACTTTGGCTTGTCTTTATATCCTAGGAAGGGGAATACCTTCACTCCACCTCTAACGATCCCGAAAGGAATCACGTTCGGCCTTGGGTACAACCCAACAAAGGATGAAGATTGTCTAAGCAAGGGTAAGGGTCAAGATGCGAAGCTAAAACCGTACCCACTAACGCTTAATGGGCAATTCGTGAGAGCCGGAGAAGACACACCATGTTTGGACTTTCCCGAGCCCATCTATGATCGTAAAGCATGCCGTTGGGTCCCGGGAATTGAAATATTCCACGACTGTTACTATATCCCGGATGACATCATGGCAACAATTACGACAAGCAAGGAATGCAGCCCAGTCGAAGACGGGAAAACAATGGGCCTTCTCTTTGGGGAAGAGAGGAAAATAGAGGCATCAAGCGAAGCTTTGGTGAGTATGATCCTCAAGAGCGACCGATTCGATCCATCCACCCTCATTACAGATGTAAACCCGCAAGGGACTACGTCCGGATGGAGAAAGACCATCAAATGGACCGACAACAAAGGACTGCTGTTCAAGATGACCGTAGGAGAAGGAGAAATGTCCGAGCCAGAAGAAAATTCTGAGTCTGATTCTGAGTCTGAACCTGATGATGATAAGAGTCTTAGTGTTAAGTCTAAGGAGCTAGGTGTCAAAAATACCCCCTCCCCAGTCTTTCCTTTTCATGTATCTTCGTCTAGTTCCGGTATTCCGAGGCCTGTCTTGGATGCCACATCTATCCAGCCACTGATCCCTGATCAGTTGGGCCAAATGTTAGCACAATTCGCACAATTTCAAATCAATAATAATAAAATGAACCAGTTTGCTTACGACTTGTCTCTTTTACATTGCAATTCAATTTTTGAAAATGATTGTTTTAATAATGACATTGAGAATGAGGACCAACATGAACAGGTAGAAGGTGAGGAGTTAGAACCATCTCCTCAGTTGCTAAAAGGGATACAGGAATATGATGAGAAAAACTCGGTAGTCGAAGATACCGAAACAATTAACGTGGGAACCACTCTCGAGCCACAAGAGCTGAAAATAGGGACAACTCTCGACCCTGTTGAAAAACAAGGGTTCATCAATCTGCTAAACGAATTCAAAGACGTATTTGCATGGTCATACAAAGACATGCCGGGTATTGACAGGGAAATCGCAGAACACAGAATCCCGATCAAACCAGGTTTCAAACCAGTAAAACAAAAACTCACTAACGCGACTGTAATGGTCCCTAAAAGTCAAGGAAGAAATTGACAAGCAATTCAAAGCCGGATTTATCAAAGTTTCAGAATACTCAGATTGGGTAGCTAACGTGGTACCCGTACCAAAGAAAGATGGAAAGGTGCGTGTCTGCGTTGATTTTCGTGATCTAAATAGAGCAAGTCCGAAGGACGATTTTCCATTACCTCACATCGATATCTTGGTTGACAACACCGCCAACCACGCATTATTGTCCTTCATGGACGGTTACGCGGGTTACAATCAGATAAAAATGGCCGAGGAAGATATGCACAAAACCGCGTTCATAACGCAGTGGGGAACTTATTGTTATACGGTGATGCCGTTTGGATTGATTAACGCTGGGGCCACATATCAACGAACCGCAACGACGTTGCTACATGATATGATGCATAGAGAGGTAGAGGTTTATGTCGACGACATGATTGTGAAATCCAAGGAGCGCAGTGGTCATTTAAGTGCATTAAAGAAATTCTTCGAGAGATTAAGGAAGTACAACATGAGGCTAAATCCGCAGAAATGTGCATTCGGAGTCACTTCGGGTAAGCTACTCGGCCACATCGTTAGTCATCGTGGCATTGAAATCGATCCCTCAAAGATCAAAGCCATATTGGAAATGCCTCACCCGAAGACTGAGAAAGAAATTCGAGGTTTCCTAGGTCGAGTACAGTACATTAGCCGTTTCGTCGCTAAGTTAACCATGATCTGCGAACCTATATTTAAAAAGCTCAAAGTAGGAGAGCACGTTACATGGGATCATCAATGTCAAGCTGCGTTCGACAAAATAAAAGAGGTTTTGTCTTCTCCACCTGTTTTAAGCCCACCAGTGGCTGGGTTGCCATTATCATTATACCTAACAGTGACGAATACCGCGATGGGCGCAATGTTAGCTCAAACTGTCGACAAAGAAGAAAGGGCGATTTACTATATTAGCAAGAAGTTCTTGGAATATGAGGTGAAGTACACGCTGCTAGAAAAAACATGCCTCGCTTTAGTTTGGGCCACAAAGAAATTAAGACATTACATGCTCAGCTACGGTGTAAGTGTTTATTCTAAAATGGACCCGATCAAGTACTTGTTTGAAAAACCAGAACTAAATGGCAGAATGTCAAGATGGACTCTCATGCTAGCAGAATTTGACCTTAAATACAGGCCACTGAAGGTAATTAAGGGAAGGGCTGTCGCTGATTTCCTTGCCGATAATCCAATTGACGAAACTGAAATCACGGATACATGGTCATTTCCAGATGAAAATGTCGCAAACGTCGAAGACGATACGTGGGATTTGTACTTTGATGGAGCATCGAATTACATGGGTTACGGGATTGGCATCCTCCTTATTTCACCAAAAGGAGAACATATACCCGTATCCATTAAATTGGACTTTGCTGTTACTAACAACGCGGCGGAGTACGAAGCATGCCTGTTGGGTCTACACAGTGCTGTCAATTTAGGCGTAAAAAGGCTACTAGTGCACGGTGATTCGTACTTGGTAATAGATCAAGTGAGTGGAGCATGGAAAATTAAGAGTAGCAGTTTGGCACCTTACCAAACCAAGATAGAAGAGCTTGAAAGGCTGTTCGACGAGATACGATATGTCCACCTCCCGAGGGAGGAAAATCAGCCACGATGCTCACCAAAATTAGCAGCCCTAATTAACATTCCCGACAGCATAGATAGTATGCCGTTATGCGTTCAGCGCAGATCATCACCCGCATATATTAATATGATTGACAATGCTGAGGAAAACGAGACAGAACCCTGGTACGCATCAATCTTAAAGTATAAAAACGCAGGAGAATACCCCACAGACCTAGACACACGTGGGAAGCGGGCATTACGGCTACTGTCTGCCCAATTTGTTACAACTGACGATGGGCAGTTATACAAAAAAACGGCACAAGGAGTGCTTCTGCGGTGTATTGACAAGATCACAGCAGAAAAAGTCATGGAAGAAGTCCATGACGGAGAATGTGGGCCACACATGAATGCCCATATGCTAGTCCGTAAAATCATGAGGCTTGGTTATTATTGGACGACAATGAAGATGGACTGTCGAAGATATGTACGTCACTGTCACAACTGTCAAATATTCGCAAACATCCAACATGTTCCACCCTCTATGCTATACACAATGACATCGCCTTGGCCCTTTTCAACGTGGGGTATCGATATCATTGGGAAGGTTAACCCCTCAGGAACTGGATGGCACTGTTTCATTTTGGTGGCAATCGACTACTTCACGAAGTGGGTAGAGGCCAAGTCTTATAAAGTGCTAAATGCGAAGCAAGTAGCAAAATTCATTCAAAATGACATTATCTGTCGATACGGAGTGCCTCATGAAATGATCAGTGACCATGGCACCCATTTTCAAGCCGAGACAGCTCAGTTACTCGACAAATATAAGATAAAACTTCACAAATCGTCACCCTACCGTCCTCAGACAAATGGCGCAGTAGAGGCGGCTAATAAGACGGTTACAGTCATTCTTAAAAAGATGACAGACAACTACCGTGAGTGGCCCGATAAAATACCCTTCGCGCTATGGGGGTACAGAACATCAATTAGAACTGCGACCGGAGCAACACCATATTACTTAACTTACGGGATGGAGGCAGTCCAACCCGTTGAACTAGAAATACCGTCTCTGCGTATCCTGCTAGAAAGCAAAGTCCCAGAAGCGGACTGGGTTCAGGCTCGGTATGACTCGCTTGTAATGCTAGATGAACGGCGTTTGAATGCACTATACAATGTCCAACTCTATCAGAAAAGGATAGAGCGCTCTTTTAACAAAAAGGTGAAACCTCGAGGAATCAAGGAAGGTGATCTCGTATTAAAATCAGTGCGTGCGTTACTACCGGTAGACCCGAGAGGGAAGTTTAAGCCAAATTGGGCGGGTCCTTACTTGGTAAAGAAAATCTTGACAGGAGGTGCAGTTAGAATAACTGATCTAGACGACAATGATTTCTCGAATCCAACGAACTTGGATCAACTGAAGCGATATTATCCTTAGTCCTCATTCTCAAATGTTATGAAATAATATTTGAATTGCGATGTATTAGAATAAGTTTAAAGCTTGGCTTTTGCCACCACACGAAATGTTTAACATACGAACTACGGATTCGATTTGATTCTGTGTAAAAAGCAGATACGTAGGCAACTCTTTACAAGAGTACAATCGAAATGACGTTAACTTGATGAATGTGGAAACGGGAATTTTTCTAATAAATAGTAACTTTTTTATTTATTTATTTCTTTTATTCATTGCGGGCGTAGCCCATCACACACAACTCGAAAAGGAAAGCACACATAATAATAACCCTAACTAATATGTAGTTGTAAATAATAGTAGTAAGTCGTAATACGTAGTTGTAAATAATAATAATAAGTCCTAATACGTAGTTGTAAATAACAATAATAGGTCCTACTATGTAATTGTAAATGATAAGCACTAATAAACCCAAAAAAAAAAAAAAAAAAAAAAAAAAAAAAAAGCAGCCCCTCTCCACGTGAAATCCATGCTCCTTGCCCCTGCTCCTTGGACTAATCACGAGACTCACGATGACAAAGCGACGTCTGTTCCATAATCATTCTGGCCCGCTTTTTAGGAGGCACTCGGCTTTCTTCCCGCGGCCCTAAGCGGTCCTTCACATTTAGGCGCGGGCCCAATCGATCAGCAACACTTGGACGCGTCTCTCCGCTTGTATTTAACCTTTGCCACACGTTCGACCGTTTTGCACTAGCTCCCTGCGTCACCACAGGCCTGTTCAGCCTTGTATAAAACTTCCGGTTCCTTAGCGCTTCGCCACGCGCTTTCCAATCTGCTACATCATCCTCGAGCAATTTCCGTCGCACCTCGACAGAAGTTTCCCTAGTCCATTTCAAATACGACGGGGATACCCATGTTGACGCACACGGCTCGAGGAGATGCCAAATAGTCCTACAATTCCAAGAATGAAGCCAAGACCGCCATCTAGCTTGAGTGATAGAGAACTCGGGTCCACGGCTAGCCTCCGTTGTAGGAACGGTTTGTTGGCGACCGAACTGGTGAAGCACGCGATCCGGATAAATATAAACGGGTTGCGCTAGACCCAAGAGAGTTATGTATCTCGTACTATCACCATGCGATAGACCTGTAAATGAGGATAAGCGTAGCCAAGGCAGAAACCAACGAATATGAGACCCAGCTCCTGTAGTCAGCATATCACGCCAATAGTCAGCTCCTTTCCCCAAAATAAACCGATGTACACGGTTACATAAGCTCCTCACTCGATAGGTATGTGGATCCTTTGGCCGCTCTAATAGTCCAAGCCTCTCCATAAGCCACACCTGAAACGAGGAAGGGGTTAGGGGGGCAATACGAAATAAAAGAAGGCAGACAAGATCGCTGTGACATCCCAACGCAACAACTCTTTTTTTAACCTCGAGAATAGAGGGTCTAGTGAAGGGTTTTCTGGGTAATTTTTCATCCAATTTAGCCACTGATGTTAGAGCTTTAAGCTGCGATACAATGGAGGTTATAGCCATGTTTAATTCTCAGATAATTTGATTGAATTTTCTGGGTCGTAATTTGATTGCATTTTCTGTGAGATGGGATTCCCTTTTCCTTGGGTTTGACAGAATTTATTCTTTAGTATGGTTTTGCGTAAAAACAATCGCTTATAACCTTAAACAAAAATGCGACAGCAAGACTAACAAGCTCACAGACTTGAGAACAATAAACCAAACGAAAGTCAGCAGCAAACACGGGTCACCCGTAGAAAACGAGCAGAACACGAGCTAAAAAAACGACAGTGAAAATACCCCAGGAGAACATGAGGGAATACTGCAATACTGCAACATGATGGAAACAAAGCAATAAAAGTGAAAGAAGTAAGTAGAGCCAAGGCACGTGAAAACGTAGCAATTCAGGCAAACAAAAACAAAAGCACAGCAGTAAGACTGAAAAGCGCAGGTTACCTGTAGAATACGAGTCGAACCCGTAAAGGGGCTGTCTGGGTTAGCCTTATGGGCATCCAAACCGCGGATGGTTTCGGCTAGGATGATTGACGCCGGATTACGGTTTTGTTCCATTTGCTCCACAATGCGAATAAATTTTGCTTGGCCATGACACGAGGGACTCTCCAAATATCCTTCGAGACAATAAAGATGCAGCATGATAAGGCCGAAAGCTCGCCGAAGATAAACGGAGGCTCTAGGAGGGTCATGTGCGTTTCGAAAGAGATCCGCTAAACCACACAAGTCTACTCTCTCTCCCTCAATTATATTACGAGCCTCCCCTTCTGACAGGCCCAGGAAGTCGCGGTACTCTCTGACCCATCCAGAACCAAAGTCTGGAACCACGGGCTGCTGCGTCAATTTCCATCCGCCAAGTACGGTAAACTCCTCAGGCCAAGGGCATATCTCTCCCTCAGGAAAAGCAAACACATGGTGAACAGGGTCCCACAATCTCACGCATTCGGTCAGAAAACCCCTTTGGGGGATGATTTTCACGTACGAAAGCACTTGCTGAAAACCCGCGTCGGTTAGAGCTTCGGTTTCTCGGCCCTTAAATTCCTTGGCCCAAGCTTTCACGGATCCTAATAGCACGTTCATGGTCTCGAGATGGCTTTGCAAATAATCGAAAAGTAAGCTGAGAATTGTGTTGTAACTCATAAGGACCCATGATTCCTTTATATATGGAATGGCAAGGAGACGGTATAGAAATTTACCAAGTCGGGATTAGGGAAACTACGATTTCCCCAAGATAGTCGTCAAATCAAGATTAAGGAAACTACAAATTTCCAAGGATATTTGATGAGACGGAGTAAGGAAAATCGAGATTGAGGAAAATCAATTGTCGGGTATTTGTCGTGGATTCGGGACTTTCTTCAGAAATTCGCCAAGCTGGAATTAGGGAAACTCGATTTCTTTCAAGGAAATTTGCTACGCTAAATTATGGAAAGCGTACAAGGAAGCGTGGATCCTCCCTTTGCACACTTATGGTTTCTTTTCCTTTTTTATTTTGTGGGTATCGGGTTGATGACCCGCGTTGAATAAGAGTCAAGCACGAGCAAAGTTTTGATTGGGTTTTTGTCGTAGTACATGCTGTTGTTTAGGATTGTTATAGTGCAATTAGGAGTACACACCTTTTGTTTTACACGAGTAAACAGCACACTTTTTTTGTGTTTTTGGGTTTGGTGCAGTACACGTTTTGAATCTTTTGTTTGGGTTTGGGATTCCAACACATGTCAACCACGTGTCCACGCGAGAGCACACGAGAATATAGGTGTCTAATTACGGGTCAGGCATGTGTCCGTAAGTGTAGGTCGATGATCTGTCGTTTCAAAAAAAAATAGTAAATAATAAACCGAGTCAAAGACCCACCACTCTTTAATCTCAAAATATAAGTCGAGGATACGAATTTTTTTTGAAGATCAAGGACATAAATTTTGAAATGCGAGTCGAGGACGCAAAATTTTAGTTTTTAAGCTCGAGCCGATGACCCATTTCCAAAATAGAATTTTCAGTGCGGATCGATGATCTTTCATTTTGATTAAATAGCAGGGCGAGGACCCATTTTCAAATTAAAGTTCTGATTAAAAAGCAGGGCGAGGACCCATTTTCAAAATAAAAATTCTCAGTTCGGATCGATGATCCATCTTCTTTTAAAAGCAGGTCGAAAACCCATTTTCAAATAAAATACGCAGCTCGGATCGATGATCCATCCTTTTCATTTCAAAAGTCGCAGAGTCACTATGTGAATCATGTGTTAGGATTTGTGTTTTAAGTTTGAGCAGGATATGCTTCAGCAGGGGGCTCTAAAGTCTACGACTTTAGACCCATTGCAAACTAGGGGCTCTGAAAGCGTTAGCTTCAGAGGCCTCTATCAACTAACAAAGCGCCAATGGATGACATCCGCGAGTCTAAGACTCAATTAAATCAAAATACAAGAGAAATGGAGGAAATCCACGAGCAGCTCAAGTGAGCAACGGTTGAAAACCAATATTGGGATAAGAACGACAACCTCCCTAAGGAAAGTCCCGTTCGCAGAGGACATCTGATTTGGGCGAAGAACAGCAGGAAGCTAAATTGCCAGCAGCTCGAACTACGATATGGGTTTGATTCTGTCACAACGGATACGTAGGCGCCTGAGGATAAGACTCAACCCACGATTTTGCCGAAAATGAAAGCGTCCATGATCAAGTTTCAGGTATGATTTCTTCTTATGGCTGGTGAGCTTATATACACAGGTCTAAGGGACCATAAACGACCCGTGAGGCTCTCAAGTTGTGATCTACGATCGACTCGAGAGTCTACTTTGACTTTCGCCTGTCCAAGCCTTAGTCAAAGTGGGGGCTCTGTAGATACCCGTATCTGTCGATATGAATATTTATAGAAAACCCGACAAATACCCAATGATGATAGGACGACGTGTATTTTCACGACATTTATTGGAGTTCGTATTACGATGTAAGTCGGGCGCTGTCGACGTAATGTTTATTAATTCAAAGAATATTTGATTTATTTGGCTCTGTCAAATTTTATGATTGTCGCAAGTATGTATTTTATTGAAAATAAAATATTTTGATTTGAAAAATCATTTTAAGTATTTCGATTTGAAAAGTCGCTCTTATAAATTTGATATTTGACTTGAAAAGTCGTTTCTCACGCTTTTAAAACAGTTTAATAAATCGTATTCGACGAATTCGTTTTCTTATTTGCAAGTTTTATAGCTCGTTTTAAGCTCGATTTTAAGAACGATTTTGAGCCCGTTTTAACACGAATTTCAAAGCCTTTTTTCTCCCACCTCCTTCCCCACATACCAAGGCTTACACCCAGACCAAAACCAAGCCAAGAGACACGAAATACAGCAGCCCAAAAGCTCGTCCAAAGCAACCCAAAATCCCCCACCCCCGTACCCTGTTTTAACAGCCCAAAAACGACCCAAAACCCGACTCCTAACTACCTGTCCATGACCCATACCCATCTCCCAACTATCCTACCCATTTGTCCTTGCTTAACCCTCAAGAAAACACCTTGCAAAACCCTAAGATCAGCCGTGGTCAGCAGCTCTCTTGAAAACGAGAAAGCTGCTCTTTTCCCTCTAAAAACCCTACTTTTTAACCCTATATATACACACCCTCCACAAGCCTTCATTAGATACGAATTATACAGCTCACACACATAACTTAAAGTCACAAAAAGCCTCAAAACAGCCCCAGAGAAGACGAGATAGACACACGAAAAACAGAGCATCCTTTTCTGGTTTTCGTGCAAATTTATCCCCTCGTTCTTCCTCGTTTTTCGTGTTGTAAACTTTTCAATCTCTCTGATTTGTTTACCTAGTCTTAAAGTTCGCCTTACCACGATTCTAAAACATCTTTCGGTTCGAAATTTCGTTGAGAAACGAAGGAGATACAAGCTTTCAAAAATTGAAGTCAGTTTTGGTACGAAGTACGGATTTATTATTGGTTTTCGTCGACGACGGCCCCTCGGGATAAAATCTTACAATCGATTACGACTCGGATATTTGGTCAACGATACATGTAAGTTGAGGGTGCAAAAATACTCTTTTATTTTGTTTAAATTATTGTTTCCTATTGTTTTATAGCCCTCTGTCGTTTTTATTACTCTCTGTCGCTCATTTGTTTATCATCGTAGTTACTGTATTTTATCGTTCGTTTTAGGCTATTTGTTTTTAGCATGATTTCGATGTGAATATGTGAATATGTCATGCCCCTCGCTCACCTAGAATATGTGTTCAATTTCGTTGTGTAGTATGAATTGAAAGCTCTCGGTTAGATTGTTTCAGTTTTGGCTCGTTGCTTGTCTGCGTAATCTGGTCCTATTCACGTTATTCATGTAGTTGTCTGAATTTTGGTCTTTCACGTTTGTTTTAGTTTTGTAATTCACGTTTTTTCTACTTTAGGCTAGCTTTCAATGATTTTGATCTGCTGCTTAGCTTTGGTTTCGCAAATCCGCCTCGTTAATCATGCAAGAGTCATACGTGGTTGTTGTCTGCTGTCTTTTCTTTCTGTTTCGCTCAATCATGTAGTATGTTGGCGTACGAATTGGAACTTCATGTGTCGTGCTAAATAAATCATGTTATACGTTCACATTTGTTTGAGTTTCAGTCGCTCTCGATTATTTATCCCCCTGCGTAATTTGTATATACTTACGTTACTTGTTTCATCTGCCATGTCTTTATTTGCATATTGGCTAGTCGAGTTTTAGTTACGTCCGCGTTATTCACGTATGCTAGCACTTTTAGTAGTTGTATTTATTTGATTAGTGGCCTGTATGCCTACACGTTTTTTAGATTGCACGTCTGTATGATTGTACGTTTAATAGGTGTTTTTTTTAGTTTTTAGATTGCACGTTTGCTTGTGCTTATATGGTGTTTCATTTGCTTAGTTGTAGGACTACACGTTTATTTGTGCACTTGCAATGCTTCCTTTGTTTTATTTTTTTGTATACAGTGTCTAGTTATCCACATTGATTATTCATGCTTGTCCATATAGAGTGTTGGTTTTATTTGATTGTTTTTTATTTGTTTGCCGCTAACGTTTGTTAATCTATCTTATGCTGTCGGTAAGTATTTCTGCTTCTTTTCTTTGTTTGCTAGAATGGTAAATGAACCCATGTTAAATAACTTCGACGAAATTATATGTGCATTAAACGACATAGAATGGATATTTTTTGTTTAGGATTAAAACATTGTTTGCATATCCGCATACGTATTCATAATAGCAATGATTTCACTTAGTAGAGACCGTTACTGTAACGGGCGGGGTTAGGCGTTAAATTAATGAAATTATTTTAAACTTCCTAACACGTAAACTCACACGAACTCATTTTCTCTAAAATTGGTTTCTAAATTTCACCTAAAAATTTAGTGGCGACTCTTTTCAAATTAAAAATGTTTTTTGAAATAAAACATCGCGTGGATCAAATCCCTTGTCCACACCAACCCAACAAGGAACCCAACCCTCATGAAAAATGGACCGAAAGCAGCATATCGGTCTCCTCTACACATCGTCGCAACATAGAAATCGATTACAAGTGCTCACTCATGTAACAAGAACAACAACTCTTTCATTTTGTGCACACATTTTCTTTTCTTTTGTATTTTTTGTGTTGTGTTTGTTTTTTCAGATTTTTGTTTTTTTTTTCTTGAGCAAAGAGCACACTCACAAGTATAGTTGCGGAAAACCTCATCAAAGTCGGGGAAACAACAATCCCGACTCATATTCACCAAAACTCTCAAGCTAACGACGTCAGCAAGTCGCAGCAACGATCACAACCCTTAGGACAAGCGCAAGAGTAAGCAAAAGCGGTAACTAGCTAGGCTAGGGTAGGCTATTTGGCAAGTAGCTAGCAAATTCATATGAATAAGGGGTAAAGGATCATGTATGAGAGGAATAAGACAATGTAAAAACAAGGTGAAAATAATGCAATCAACTAAAGCCTCATATGCAAAACATGCGACAAAATTGCGGGGAACACGGGATAGGGGCCACACTTATGCACGTTAATGTTACGTACCCCACGAGGAGAACTACTCACAATCAAAGCACGGGGACCGGGATAGATGAACCGGCCTCTGGAGGCTAAAAACCTCACAATAAGAGTAGCTAAAGTCCGCGAAGAGATAAAGCCAACAAAGTAAAAGCATGCCATCATCTACAAGCGTGTCTAAACATCCCTGTAGTGCTAATCCAACAATATAAACTCATGCCAAAGCTCAAAGCATACAAGGGAAGGGATGTCGGGAAAGAATAAGGTCAAAACAAGCTCGCAAATAACAGTCGGGATACGTATTTTCGGTATTTTTTGGAAATTTTCTGATTATTTTGGGATTTTTTGAGAAATTTCTGATTTTTTTGGAAAATGAAAAACGAAAAAGAAAACGCAAAAATAAAGCAAAGCGGAAAGCAAAGCGTTTCTCCCCCCAAACCAGGCGACACATTGTCCCCAATGTGTCCTAAAGCACATCAACACGGGGACCTCAAAATAAGGGAGAAAAACGATAAAGTCTCAAAAGAAATAAATTACATACGTGATATTTACATAAGAAACGCCCCCCCAAACCAGCTTTAAACAGGGGCTCAGCAACGGTACTAGAAGTACCACCAACCATGGGTCTCGTCATAGACGAACCCGGTTCCATCATCCTCCTCATCGTCATATCCATCATCATCATCCATATTAGCTCAGCCAACAGCATCAACACATCCACTCGCTTGGCTTGCAGCAAAGCCAACGTCATCGACACTCAACACGTCCTTGATCACAGCTCTACCCTCTTCCGTCCTCCCTAGAGTACCTGCAACAACATCATGACAGCAAAGCACGGCCTCAAAAGGATCCCTCTCAAGGACTTGAGGTAAGTGCTCATCCACACATTCATCAATAACATCTATGGCAAAGACATGCTCCTCCAACATTGGGCGCTTTAAAGCATTCGACAAGTTGAAAGTTATTTTATCACCTCCTACGTCCAACGTCAATTTCCCGTTCTTGACATCTATAATAGCACCAGCAGTGTGCAAGAAGGGCCGACCCAAAATGATAGGAATTTGGGAGTCCTCGGCCATGTCAAGAACAATGAAATCAACGGGGATGAAAAACTTATCCACTTTGACAGGAACGTCCTCCAAAACACCTAGAGGGCGTTTGACAGAACGATCTGCCATTTGAAGCGTGATATTAGTCACTTTCAAAGGCCCCATGTTGAGTTTCTCGCATACGGAGTAAGGCATAACGCTTACATTTGCACCTAAATCGCAAAGAGCGTTAGAAATAGAAACGATACCAATTGTGCAAGCTAAGGTATGGAGAAACTACCCGGATCCTTTAGCTTAGGAGGAGACTGGTTTTGTAAAAGAGCGCTGCATTCCGCAGTAAAAGCCACAGTCTCGACCTCGCTAAAAGATCTCTTACGAGTGAGGATGTCTTTTAAAAACTTAGCATAAGCAGGGACTTGTGTGACAAGCTCAGTGAAAGGAACAGTTACCTTTAAATCCTTGACCACTTCCATGAACTTACCAAATTGCGTGTCAAGCTTAGACTTTACCACTCGACTTGGAAATGGTAATTTGATTTGAATTGGCGGCTCCACCGGCTTGTCCTTAACTTGCTCCTTGGTTTGCTCCTTGGCCTTCCCCACGTGTGGCCCTTCTCACTGAGCTTGAGCACCATCAAACACAGCCTGACTTCCCTTGGTGGCTCCCACGGCCACTCCTCCACCTTGCTCAGCTCCATTGCTCTTTGTACCTGCAACATCATTACTAGTCACACTAAAGTCATTAGCAAAAAGAGAAGGATCTACCTCACTTACCACCTTAGCAGGTGGAGCATCATATGTAGGCATTGATGGACCATCGTAGCTTGTGCCGCTACGCAAGGAGATAGCATTCACCGTCTCGTGAGGTTGTCACCCTTGTGATGGAAGAGAACCCGGCTTCCTTTGAGGATTAGAGGAAGCAAGTTGAGCCACTTGCGTCTCAAACATTTTGATGGCCGCATCCTTGGCTTGATCACTCTTTTGAATGTGTGCCATCATCGTCTCCTGAGTCTTAGCCATTTGCATCATCATGGCTCTCATTTCATTCATCATCGGATCACCACTCGAAGACGGAGCGGCTTGCATCGGTGGCGGAGCATTTTGAGGTTGAAAATTGGGGCGATTAAAGCCCGGAGGGTTGTAGGGTCTTGGAGCATTATAAGGGCTGAAATTTTGTGGGGGATTATGTTGTTGTTGTTGTGGTGGAGGGTTCAAGATATTTTGGCTTTTGTAGCTCAAGTTAGGGCGATTTTTGTACCCTTCATTATAGTAGTTGGAGTAAGGATTGTTGTGTGATTGAAAAGCATGAACGGGATACATACCTCGGCATTCTAAGGAAGAATGACCGGAAGCGCCACATGAACCACAAGTTGGGTCATAGGAAGTGTGCATCGCCGCCACCGTTTGACCACTAGCATTTGAGGAACTACCGCAAGCTCTCATTTCCGTCATCATGGCGGTCATAGCGTCAATCTTAGCCGTTAACATGGCCACCGCATCACCATCGTTCTTACCTCCACTCCTAGGAATGTTCCTAGAGCTACCATATTGCGCGTTGTGAATCGCCATGGCCTCAATCGTATCAATGGCCTCATCCACATCAATATTATCGAACCTACCATTCGCGGCCGAGTCAAGCACTTGGCGTGACTCGTTGTAAAGACCATTGTAGAATTGCATTACTATGAACCACTTGTCCATGCCATGATGTGGGCATTGACGTTGCAAGTCTTTGTACCTCTCCCACGCATCAAACAAACTCTCATCACCTCTTTGCCTAAAGCTTGTAATTTGGCTCATAAGCATGGCGGTCTTCTCGAGCGGGAAGTACTTTTGGTAAAAGGCCAAGACTAAGGAGCTCCAATCGATGATTGCAAGACCTACCTGGTTTAATGAGTTTAGCCACAACTTCGCTTTGTCCCTAAGTGAGAACGGGAAAAGCATCTCTCTTATTTGATTTTGGGTCACTCCGGTTTGTTTGATTGTAGAGCAATAGTCGCAAAAGTTTTGTATGTGGAGATTTGGGTCCTCACCGGGGCTCCCTCCGAATTGACTACGCTCTATGAGGTTTATGAATGCCGGCTTAACCTCAAAGTTGTTAGCCGCTATGTTTGGCATAGCATTTCCCGTCGGAATTTGAGCCGCGGTCGGCTTAGAATGATCGGAGAGTTTCACCATTTTCTTTGGCTCGAGTGTAGGTTCAATGTGAGCTTCTTTAGGGGATGAAGTAGAAGGAGAAACAGCTTCCAAGTCCCTCAACAAGTTCTTGCGCCTCAGAAATGTACGCTCCGGTTCCGGGTCAAACTGAATTGCCAAACCTTTTTGAGACGTACGCGTTTGCCTGGGCATACACAACACTAAAGGCAACGGTAAGAAGCGGCCTCAAGGAATTGAGGTTCCTTGAGACAAGAGAAAGAGTAAGAAAAGAACCAAATAAACAACAAAAACAAAGCCGTCTCCCCGACAACGGCGCCAAAATTTGATAGGCTAAGTCGCACTCACCTAGTCAAAAATAAACCTGACAAACCTATGGGTAGATAGGGTAAGTCGGGGTCGAGTCCACAAGGAAATGGTTGCTTATGTAGGTTACCTATGAGGTGATTCTGGTCTCGGTCGGTTCGATTGTTGATTGGTTCTATAGCTAGAGTGAATGTAAGGGTTTACAATAAGAGAAAGGTCTAGGAAGTCGGGTTAGGCACTGTAGGTTTATATTGGTATATAGACCTTTAAAATCACAGGATTATAATGAAAAACTTTATATGATTAAAGGTCATAAATTGAAATTGCATAACAAAACAAATAGATTTAGAATTAACCTTTGAAAACCTTGTAATCGGCCTAAGAACAATACCAAAATTATGGTATCTCCTAATTGAAACACCCAAGATATGTGAGAGATATGCCTTTAGAATTGCTAGAAAGTTAGAGAGGAAACTGCTTTCTTTTCTCTCAAGTTTTGTGTTGTAGTTGTGATGAATGAATTAATAAGTAATTAGAATAGAATTAGGAAAGGTAAATATACTCCCTCCTAATCCATATGGCCGGCCTCCTTATCATATTTGGGGAGATATATTTCTCCTCAAATACTTCAGTTGTTGAACAAGAAACAAAGTGTATCGGGTCAGAATGTATCTGGACACTTTTCTCTTGGTCATTTTAGCTTATAATATAATGCAATATATTACTAGTGTCATCTGTATGGACCGACTATAATATACTATAAATATCCTTATATTTATAATTTGCTAATTAATTATAACGGTTTATATTTAATTAGCTTGCATTATACACAACAATTAAATATAACATTTTATATTCAATTCACGAATTACATTTAATTCGTCTCAGCTAATATTATTTAATCTGTATTAAATAGCCGTATCACCATTACACTGACTAACATTTAGTCAGTAACATCATCACACTGACTAACATTTTAGTCAACAATACTGACTAATCGTTTAGTCATTAAGTAAGGCATCGATATGATCATTTTCTCAAATAATCACATCTCTCAAACAAATCCTTTAGGTATGACTCTTAGGGACCAGTTGATCACCGCCATCTGTATGACAATAACGTCAAACTTATCTAGCAAGCCAACCGTTATCGATAAACATTAATCAACTGATTAAATACAAAATGTACCCTGTGTACCTTAAGAGATTTATGTATGTTATTGCACTAACTGTGGACGACACTAGCTCCAACAGGCACGGGGTAAGCTAGGTCAAGGGATGATGATCGGAATGAGTAGGAAATTGCTCTCGCTAAGGATAAAGCTCGGCCTCTCGGTCTTAAGCTTCCTTTAGGTCTCAAATGCGGGCTCTCGCAACTTACAAGTGAGGGTCCTAATGATTGTCTCGTGCCTCTCCTAGAACTAGGCTTTCGTTCTTAAGTCCAAGGACGCTAGAAACTCGCTAAAACGTGATCAAGGAATCAACAAGTACAATCAAACAAGACAATCAAACGAGCGCAAAAACCTAACTCAAAAAGATCATCAAAAACGACCCAAACAAGCACCCATGATTCACCCTTCTCCTTAGATAAAGAACTACTCACACATCACAAAAACAATAACGAAAGCAAGGGAGAAGAATGAAAACATGATCAAGAGCAATAGAAAATGAAATCACAATTGAAAGGGAGAAGAAATACAATACCAAAATCAGAAAAACCAAAGGAGAAATGGATGAACAAAGCCAACAAATACCAAATAGATGAGCAAACTAGTAGAATCCGAGTCGGGAATTGAAAGTACAAAAGTTGAAAAGTATCAAACCTAAGATTTTTAGAGAACAATGTTTAAAGCGTGCTTAAAATGCTGTAAAATTTCAGACCAAAACAATAAGCGAAACCCCTTTAAAATAGACGATCAAATGAAGCACACGAGGAGTCGGGACCTGTCCCAAGGGTCCGGGATGGCCATCCCGACCGGGACCACCCTCAGCCCGACCGGGACAAGTCTGTCCCGTAGTGTTCAAAAAATTTCAGCTTTGGATCCTCTTTTTTGCTCTTTCTTTTACTTAGCTTTATTTCACTTCTTTGTCGTCCCAAGGTATAGGGACGAGGCCTAGGTGTAGGGACGAGGCCTACGATGAATATGTGAGCTTCAAATCCCGTCCCAAGGTCCCGGGACACCTTCAAACACTAAAACGTGGCTCGTACGCAACCGAAACGGCACGAAACCAACTCGAAACATCACGAAACTTTATGAAACTTCACCAAACTTTCCGACCAGCCTCTAATACTCCAAATAAGCGTGTTTCCCTAAAAAATAGACATAAAAACGCAGCAGGGCCTATACGGAGAGAAATAGGAGGCAAAATGCATATAAAAGCACGGGAAACGCAAAGAATCGCTCGTGAACAAGGGGCTAATAGTATGTAAATATATGAGACATCAAGGAAGTAAGAAAATTGCATCAATGAACCTAAGTTAAATTAGCATGATATGGACATACAACTACCAACCATATACTTGAACAAACAACAACAATGAGTTCTCTCCTCTCAAATACCTATCACCACTACCATGAGTTCAATTGCATCAATGAACCTAAACCCCAAGTCCCTAAATTCACTGTAATGTAAAGGTGCTACTTTATTTTTTAAAGAAAATTAATTGGGTTTTTGCTAATTTTTTTTTTGAGAAATTATTTGATGTAATTAAATGACAAAAAAATAAATTACCAAGTATGATTGTATTATAGGATTAAGATTTAATATGATGAAAAAACTAAGTTAAATGATGGAGGAAGTAAGGAGACAATTTTAGAAGAGTTTAATGATTTTTTTAATTTTGTTTTTATTTTAAGTGTCACCGGCTTAACAGGTAGTCGGTCACTTGGTACATTGGAAGAAAAATGAGGGCATAGTTCGCATTATTCCATGTTAAACTATAATTTGGATTAAAATGAAAAGATAGGATATAGTTTGGATTATTCTTATGAAATATCCCTAAATTAAATTCATCATTTTTTCTTATAATAAAAACTAGTGACGTGACCCGGGGTTTCACGGGGCGGTGATAAGCGACAATTTTACCGATTATATACCCACATTTAAACTCTTACTTTGTCGATTTTGTGATTTATACTTGTTAAATAGCTCAAGTTACAACTATTAATAAATAAATTGGCTCGTCTTATTTTTATCGTACAATATATATTTTCTCGAGGATTTGGTATTGCTTTTTGTTTGAATATTTTATAGGTACGAAGCTCGACAAAAAACTAAGATGGGTCGGATTAAAATGAAACGGGTCGAAATAAAACAAATGGACCAAAGGCCCAATTTAAAACAAGACCCAAGGAAATTAAAAAAGAAGGGCAGCACGTGAAAGAAAAGAAGGGCAATAGGAGGCAAGTAGGAGATTAGAAAGAGCACGTAGGAGAATAACAAAAGAAGAGCAGCAGAGTGAAGAGCCGGAGGAGTAAAACGTAGAGCAGAAAGACCCAAACATCTGATTTTTATTCCATTTCTTTTAGTAATTATCTCTCCATTTCAATTAGATTTAGTTTTGTTTAGTTTTTAATCTTTAGTTTGTTAGTTTCATTCGTAATTCATGTGAAGATTTAATCCATTTTATTTATGTTAAACTTAGAGATTATGTCTTGTTTTACTCTTATGTGTTGTTATTGAGCCAAAGTTATAATCTTTATTATTAATTGCTCTTGGTTTTATGTTATTTTTGTCTTTTATCATTATGATTAGTGTTGATTCGATTATGATTATTGAATAGTTATATTTTAGGGTTTGATTAATCCCTAGTACGATTTAATCCTTGTGATTGAATTTCTCTAGACAAGTTATCGAGTTGCGATATTTGGGTTTGTTAAGGGGGGTTTTGTTCGTTAATTTGGGGTCAAACTCGGAAGAGGCAACCTTTTAAGGACACCCCTTGACTAGGACCGAGACTGTTACCATGGGAGTGGGAGAGTAGAGGTTGGAATTTTAGACACCATTTTATTCCCTTAACTTATATATGAGGTGCCATGGGATTGGACTTCTGTTTAGGTTGAGGAGTCCTTTCACAAACCCGGGAGGGGAGTGTTAGGTAATTTAGGTTGCGACCGTACAAACTCGGGAGAGGAGTATTTGGTAGTTTCATAGGTGTTATCCCCCAAATTTGCGATTTGGTGACTTATCTTAGGCGTGCTAGTGGAGAAATCGGACCCTATTTTCTTTATCTTATCAATTAAACCCTTGATTTATATTTTCTATTACTCATTTTGTCTTTTAATGTTTAGTTTAGAAATTTCCAAAACCACATTTCTATTGACTAAACTAAGAACGAAAACAAAACTTAGAGCCTAACTACCCATCCTCGTGGATTCGACCCTCTCATACAACATTGACCACGTTATACTTGCGTGAGAGGTATTTTTAACCGTAACAAGTTTTTGGCGCCGTTGCCGGGGATGGTGCTTAGTTAGATTTGAGTCTTGTCTAGTTTTAGGATTAGTCATTTTATTGCTTTTTGAACAAAAAAATCCAAAAAAAAAAAAAATCAAAAAAAAAAAAAAAAAATCTTTTCTTGGTCTTTTGAAATGTCTTCTATAGCCGACCTTAGTAGACTTGCCCTGAGTTTAATTTCTTCCCCCATTGATATTGGAGTAGTCGAGGCTGCTGGGTATGAAATTAAACCGACTTTGATTGAACTTGTGCGACAAGATGTATTTTGTGGTTTAGATAATGATGATGTGATTGACCATCTTGTGACTTTTGAGGAGAAGTGTGCAACATTGAGGATTAGTGGTCTTCCCGATCAAACCATATGACTTCTTCTTTTTCCCTTTAGTCTTAAGGGTAAGGCTATGATTTGGTCGTATTCCCACTACCCTAAGACTTTTACTACTTTGGATGATTTAGCTCAAGCTTTTTATAGAAAATATTTCCCTCTCTATAAGACTTGTTTGTTTAGACAAGTGATTATGTCATTTGAACAAGGCGAGTCTTGGGGTAGGTTTAAGGCGTTGTTAAGAGCTTGTCCTAATCATGGGATCCCATCTTGGCTAACCACATTGACATTCTTTCAAAACATACTCCCTAAAACTAGAGATATGGTACTTGCGTCATGTAAAGGAGATTTTGAGGGGTTGAAAGTTGAGGAAGCTAATGCATTGATCGAAAATATGGTTATGGCCGAGGATAATTGGGGGTGGGGAAGAGCGACACTTTGTAGAGAGCCACATTTGTCTCATCATGTTTATAAAGTTCAAGATGATCATGTTCCCTGTAACTGTAACAACCCGGTTTTTCGTGACTTAATTAAACTAAGGCGGAAAATTAATTAAGTCTAATACATGCCGGATGTTAATTAAATTACATTCAAATGGCATAGAATACAAATATATATTACAATATCTCAACGAATACAAACGAAACATCCTAATCGTCCCGATAATCCTGAGTCTCGAGAATTGCCTGCAACGGAGACAAAAACAAAAATAGGAGGATCTCCCGCTCAGAGGCGGGAAGTGACTGTTCTAACCAACAACCTCTAAATCAAAGTTTTGGTTTATTTAACCTATGATTAAAAGTAACTTGGCAGCACTAAACGCGTATATCTACCGCAACACCTTATGTTAATAAAATTGGACAAATAACATATAATATCAGTTCTCATATATAGATATTAAAATCTCATACAACATGATAAACAAAATTTAAAACATTTCAATTTGTAGAACACAATATATATACACCTAATTATCATCTCAATTCATATAACATCGTAATATATATAAAACTTAAATCATAGAAATCAAGATATATGCATAAGTCGTAATCAATTCAATAAACACATAGTCGTGAACAATCATGCAATTCTAAAACATATGCAATATATAAAATAAATAAATAAAACACATATCAGGTAGGCCAGCAAAACATATAAGGATACATGATGATTCAAACACGAGTATAAATCCAATCACATAACGTACAACACTCATAGATAATCATTCTCAATAAGTCGTACTTCAATACTCAGGAAATCAAGTCATTCAGACAATAATCAATCAAAACAAGGAAATACATTCAACATGTGATAACAAATGAGTCTTCGTTAGTAAGGCGGAAGCATGCAGACATAATCCGCGCAGTAGCCGGCAGGGCCAACATAACTTGGACATGACTGCCAGGCTTAAAGACATCTAAGGTAATAAGGACGATTCAATCCCTTGTCTAATGTATGCATACACTACCTATCGAGGATCATACGTATTCGCTATTCAAAAGGTATCACCGACGAAAAAGTTCGACTATCACCAGAGACGGGTACCGGATGGGTCAAGCGTTCCAATTACTAATATATGGGCCCACGGAAATATCAAGGATGCCCCATCTCTGAGGTTGTATATACCGTGTCGAGTAGCAATCTTAAGATCGTTATTTCGCCTTGGGCAACTCTGAGAGGGAGCCCAAGTCCCCATATACAGCTACCTCGTTAACTTCGAATTTCAAGAGTCGCAACATGGCGAACAATCCTAGTATTTTATTCAAGTAGTTCATTTCTCCAATTCTTATTTCTCTCATTCCAATGTAACAAATGAAAATTCTCTAACTTAATTATATCGTCGAACTTTGTATAATGAAATTCTAGTTCTAGCAGTTCTTCAGGTAAACAGAACACATAGAAAAACTTAATTATTTATTTTGAGTCAGTTCGTAAATTTTAAATATTTTTACTATTCATTATTTACTATTCATGACGGTTACTATTCATAATTTTACTATTCTTTATTTTGTTTTAAATATTCATTCTCGTTACTTAGTTTACTTTAAAGTTCTTTATTTCGAGTAACTCAAATAGGTTCAAGTAATTAATTTATTTTATTCAAGTGTAAGTATTTTATTTGATTAAGTTAAAAGATTTAGTTTCGTTTAAATTTTAAGCAACTTAAAATAGATTAGTGATTAGTGATATAAATAATTGAATTTCATTATAACTCACTTTTAATCCTTCCTCTTATTTGAATTGTAAAGTATCTAGCGATTTAGTAGTCATAACATTTATTTTAACTTAGAAATATTACTTAAACGATAATTGTCAAATTTTAGTATTCTTGATAAAATATAATATTGTGACAATTAGTAAAATTTCTTTTAGGTGAATGATAATTCGATGGTGGAATTTTATACGGAGTATATTTTCATATCTTATTAATATTTAATTATTTACTTTTCTTTCATTTCTTTAATTATTTAAACGTATTTATAAATTCGTATGTTCTATACATTTAAATTTTATAAACACAACTACTATTTAAGAAGTCGTCGTCTTTAAAGTATATTTTAAATTTTAATGATAGTATTCAATTTTATAAGTTTTTCTAAAAGTAAATTTTTAGAAATTAATTTTATTATAATAATACTTCCACTTACATATTAATTCTTTTTATGGTTTTTATAACTTAAATTTTCTACTAAGTCATTTTACTTTATCTTTTTATAGGATTATCATTTTAACACTTTATCTTTTTGTTAAACATATTTATAATACAAATTTCTAACTTTATTCAATAAAAGCTTTACTTAGGTTTATTTTATATTTTGAAGTACTTTATTTCTTTTTATTATTTTAACTAAATACTTATTTAATATATTTTAAGTTCATTGTAAATTTTAGAGTTTTAACAAAGTAATCTTTATGATAATTGTGAGATATGACTTTTTATATAATTATTTATTTTAGAAACTTTAATATGAGTAACTTAATTTATATTTTTACTTTTAGTATGATTTAATATTAATTTAAACTTAATATTCTTTTAACTTAATTCTTTATTTTTAGTTATATTTCGATTTAACATTTTAGTGACGAAAGACAAGTTATATTAATTTAATTTATTTACTTAAGTTATTTAATAATATTTTAAGTTTTATTTTATACTTGTGATACATAAACTTTATATATTTTAATTTACACATAACAAATAATTTTAACACGATAATATTACAATTAAATTCAACATTCATTCAACAACACATTTTTCACTCAAAACATATTATCACAAAATCAGATAAATATCATATTTCACAAATCAATTCAACATTATATTATAACCAAAATTAACACCCAATTTCATACTATAGCGATTCATACAAAGTTATTAAATAAACTGAAACGAGAGGTATACGTGCCTAATGCATAACTAGCTCACTTTTAATAACAAATTAATTATAATAAAACCAAAACGTTAATGTTAGAGATTTTTGAGGAAGAATCGAGTCACCTAAATTTGGCTCACGAACAGAGGGCCTCCAAATAAGCATCCTAACCCATCTTCTTATGGACCCGAAATCAAAAGCGATGAAGCCGAAATAATACTTGTCTCGGCGTATACTCCAACGTGGGGCTGAGCAGTGACATGACGGACTCCGGCGATGTTTTCAGCGAACATGAACAGAGGAAGCAAGAGATGAATCAAAACAGAGGACAAAGAAGGGAGGACGAAAATGAGAGAGAGGGGGATGAATGCTCACCTATGGCGTTGGTCGGAGCACAAAACTCCGTTAAAGACATCCTTCGGCGACGACAACAAAAATGAGTACGGTGATGGCCGTGAGCAGGAGAATGGAGGGTGGCTTTGACTGAACTCCGACGAACGTTTTCCGACGAAGTGTAAAGCAGAGGAGAGTGGAGGCGTAGCCCACGGTGGTGGAAGGAGCAGAGCACGGTGGTGAGCAGGGACCGAGAAAGGGGCGCCTGGTGGTCTGAACTCCGACGGTTTTACGGTGGCCTTCGATCAAAAATGACATGAGCAGGGGAGAGAGAAACCACGGTGGTGCTGGAGGTGGTGGTTACTGGTGGTTACGTCGGTGATGGTGGCCGAACTTGTTGTTGCTGCCGTTGAGTTGTTGTTGTAGGTTATATGTTGTTCATTATTATTATTATTATTGTTGCGGCCGTTAGTTGTTGTGTTTGTACTTGATTTGTTTATTATTATTATTATTATTATTATTATTATTATTATTATTATTATTATTATTATTATTATTATTATTATTATTATTATTATTATTATTATTATTATTATTATTATTATTATTATTATTATTATTATTATTATTTGTGTTGTGTTGTGTTGAGTTTGACGTTGCCATTGTTGTTGTTATTTTATGAGGTGAGTTTGAATAAGGGAGATGAACATTATCAGAAAAGTGATAGTGAGGGAGTATGTGAGGGAGGTGTGTGTGGTAGTAAATAAATAATTCAAAAGAAACAAAAATATCACAATTAAAATAAGTGGATGAGAAGGTAAAAAAAAATATCCAAGATGAATGGATGAGAAAGAGTGCCGACATGTTAAGAAGTATTTGAGGGTCTGTTTGATTTTGTTTGCTCCGTTTTATTTACTCTTATACAAAAACTTTAATATATTATAAAATATTTTATGCTTTAAATTAGTTGTTTTAAATTTTAGTTTCAACTTTAATACTATAAAGTTTATTGTTTCGAAAATATAACATGTATAAAAGTTGTCAGTTACAAATTGTATTACGGTCTCACATACTTTCAAACGGTCTGCTTATTTGCAAGAATATTTTTATAAAGACTAAATTTTATGAAAGTGAGGATTTTTAAAATGTAGCGCAAATTTATAAAGTCTAATAATGGTAACAAAAGTAACGTTTTAGTTCGACAAGTATTTTATAAATAAAAATATAATATAGGTTAATATAAAATCAATAAAGTTTAATTAGAAATGTATTGGAGAAAGTTTATTTAATCGAAATTTTTCAGCCGCGTTTTTAAAGTAATTTACTAAAAGTTAAATTATATAAATTTTAATTTAAGAATTTTGTTAAAATAATTAATTAGTATTAATAAAAACACGGGGTGTTACAATCCTACCCCCTTAAGAAATGTTTCGTCCCCGAAACTTGAATAGGATGGATAACTACTCGAGTTTAAAAACGGTTGGAGAAAACATCAAGGTTTTTGGAATTGAAAAAGTAATATTGCTCATGATTGGGTATGAATTTTCTAAAAAGGAAAGATTGATGAATTTAATAACTTAATAATACAAATAATTCTTTTTCAAATTAATATCTAAATGTTGCTGCATTGTCATTTTCAAAATCAGCGAGAAAGACGTTTTCAAAAGAGTAGGGCCTAGAAGTTTTGTACGGAATTAAATTAAATAGAAATAATAAGCATTTTAAGAATTAAAACAATTTATTTAAATTTGAAAATAAATGTTAACCTTAAAATAAATTGAAATAAGGAATTTTAAGATTTAATTAGGATTTTAATTTAATCAAATTATTGTCCTACCCCCTTAAGAAGTTTTAAACGTATATACATAATATTATTATTGTTACTTTTAATGATCATGTGTATATGATATATAGCCTTAGGAAAAACGACATTTAGGAAAAATATGTAAAAGTCGTAGTGATCATAATGAAAATATGAGCTTTAATGAAATTAAGAGAATATAGGTTATCGTTGAATGATTAAATAAAATTTTCGAGAATTATGGATAACCTTGTTGATATAGCTCATTTTCTTAAAATTATTATTATAATGTTATTAGGTGAAACAGCAATGTTATAAATCATATTTAGGATAAGATTCGAAATTTACAATAAGGAGTTATATAAAAGAAAAAGAAAATGATATATGTATATATATACTTCGAAGAGAGATAAATGTAATAGATAGGGCAGGTTCAAAAGATATTTAAAATTTAAAGAAAAGGCGCTCGAAACAAAGAAGTTTTAAAAGTATCTAAAATTAAGAAATAAGGATTTTATGAAGAGAAGTTAAAATAAGAAAATCCATTTTAGTGGTTAATACGTAGAAAACTATAAGTTTTAAAACGGATGAAAATTCACGAGAAGATAATAACAAAATAAGATTCGAAAGTGTATGAAATAAGTATAAGCAATTTAAGATAATTAAATATCAAAAGATATCTCAAATGACGAAATAAAAATTTGACAAACAATAAATAATTTTCAAAGATGTTTTAAAGACGAAATACGAAGGTAAAATTTTAAAGCTAGTTAGGAATTTATGATGTTAATTATTTAAAATGAGATAGTAAGCTAAGAATTTGATAGGTAATCAAGTTAAAAATATTTAAAGTTAAAGGATGAGGATTTTAAAACAATTGAGTTTATAAGTTCAAAAATATTTAATAAAAAGATAAAGAGTTTACAAAAATGAAGGAAACAACCAAAGATTCATTGTATGAGATTAATAAGTATTTCGTAGACATATAATTTAAGAGTTCAAAATTTTGGAATAACAAGGGAATAAGTTTTAGAGGTTGAATAAAAACTCAACGAAATTACCAAGGAAGGAGGAAGTCAATCTTCGAGATTACATTAAAACAAATGAAAGTTAACTTTACGAAATCAATTAGTAAGTATTATAGATTTCAAGATTAGAAATTTTAGAAGTTGATAACAAGTAAGGATGATATAATTTTACGAGATTGAAGAGAAGAGATGAGAATTTATTGAGAAGACAATTATTAAGAATTATTGATTTAGGAAGTTAGAAGTTTTAATAGGAGTCAATAAGTTTAGAAGGTTGAAAAATAATCGAATCCACAAGTCTTTAAAAAGAGCAAGGGGTTAACGATTAAAGAAGAAAACTAAAATTCATTTTTAAATGAATAAATATTAGGAATTTTAAGATTAGGAGATTTATAATTCGAGGTTAGTTGAAAAGATAACGCTAACCAAAGATTGATTGTTAATATAGTTGTAGACGTCTTCAATTCAACAAAATTTTTCAAATCTTGAATGTCTTCTCACGTTGTAAAGTTTTTGTTGCGTCCATTTCCATGTGTTTGAGTTCTTGTCGTCTTGTCTTCATTTTATACGTCTCGCTTTTTGGTAAAGTTAGCATATGAGACTTGTTAGTCAAAAAGATTAGTCATAGAGCACTTAGCAGGCAAGAAAAGAGAAATAAAAATCTATCGAGGTTGAATGACGGTCGAAAATTCTAAAATCTAGGTCAGTCGGTCAATCCTTAATATTTCTACCCATTCTCACATTTAAAGCGTTCTAAGATTAGCGATCTAGAGATTCCTAATTCATTATTTGATCCTATAAGTCTATGCCTGACATATATATCAATATGTATGTCATGGCCCAGGTGTCGTCTCGCTAGATGAGATAACTTTAAGTTATTCACGGTCGAAAGACAGCTTTGATACCAACTGTAACAACCCGGTTTTTCGTGACTTAATTAAACTAAGGCGGAAAATTAATTAAGTCTAATACATGCCGGATGTTAATTAAATTACATTCAAATGGCATAGGATACAAATATATATTACAATATCTCAACGAATACAAACGAAACATCCTAATCGTCCCGATAATCCTGAGTCTCGAGAATTGCCTGCAACGGAGACAAAAACAAAAATAGGAGGATCTCCCGCTCAGAGGCGGGAAGTGACTGTTCTAACCAACAACCTCTAAACCAAAGTTTTGGTTTATTTAACCTATGATTAAAAGTAACTTGGCAGCACTAAACGCGTATATCTACCGCAACACCTTATGTTAATAAAATTGGACAAATAGCATATAATATCAGTTCTCATATATAGATATTTAAATCTAATACAACATGATAAACAAAATTTAAAACATTTCAATTTGTAGAACACAATATATATACACCTAATTATCATCTGAATTCGTATAACATCGTAATATATATAAAACTTAAATCATAGAAATCAAGATATATGCATAAGTCGTAATCAATTCAATAAACACATAGTCGTGAACAATCATGCAATTCTAAAACATATGCAATATATAAAATAAATAAATAAAACACATTGCAGGTAGGCCAGCAAAACATATAAGGATACATGATGATTCAAACACGAGTATAAATCCAATCACATAACGTACAACACTCATAGATAATCATTCTCAATAAGTCGTACTTCAATACTCAGGAAATCAAGTCATTCAGACAATAATCAATCAAAACAAGGAAATACATTCAACATGTGATAACAAATGAGTCTTCGTTAGTAAGGCGGAAGCATGCAGACATAATCCGCACAGTAGCCGGCAGGGCCAACATAACTTGGACATGACTGTCAGGCTTAAAGATATCTAAGGTAATAAGGACGATTCAATCCCTTGTCTAATGTATGCATACACTACCTATCGAGGATCATACGTATTCGCTATTCAAAAGGTATCACCGACGAAAAAGTTCGACTATCACCAGAGGGTACCCCGGATGGGGTCAAGGGCGTTTCCAATTACTAATATATGGGCCCACGGATATATCAAGGATGCCCCATCTCTGAGGTTGTATATACCGTGTCGAGTAGCAATCTTAAGATCGTTATTTCGCCTTGGGCAACTCTGAGAGGGAGCCCAAGTCCCCATATACAGCTACCTCGTTAACTTCGAATTTCAAGAGTCGCAACATGGCGAACAATCCTAGTATTTTATTCAAGTAGTTCATTTCTCCAATTCTTATTTCTCTCATTCCAATGTAACAAATGAAAATTCTCTAACTTAATTATATCGTCGAACTTTGTATAATGAAATTCTAGTTCTAGCAGTTCTTCAGGTAAACAGAACACATAGAAAAACTTAATTATTTATTTTGAGTCCGTTCGTAAATTTTAAATATTTTTACTATTCATTATTTACTATTCATGACGGTTACTATTCATCATTTTACTATTCCTTATTTTGTTTTAAATATTCATTCTCGTTACTTAGTTTACTTTAAAGTTCTTTATTTCGAGTAACTCAAATAGGTTCAAGTAATTAATTTATTTTATTCAAGTGTAAGTATTTTATTTGATTAAGTTAAAAGATTTAGTTTCGTTTAAATTTTAAGCAACTTAAAATAGATTAGTGATTAGTGATATAAATAATTGAATTTCATTATAACTCACTTTTAATCCTTCCTCTTATTTGAATTGTAAAGTATCTAGCGATTTAGTAGTCATAACATTTATTTTAACTTAGAAATATTACTTAAACGATAATTGTCAAATTTTAGTATTCTTGATAAAATATAATATTGTGACAATTAGTAAAATTTCTTTTAGGTGAATGATAATTCGATGGTGGAATTTTATACGGAGTATATTTTCATATCTTATTAATATTTAATTATTTACTTTTCTTTCATTTCTTTAATTATTTAAACGTATTTATAAATTCGTATGTTCTATACATTTAAATTTTATAAACACAACTACTATTTAAGAAGTCGTCGTCTTTAAAGTATATTTTAAATTTTAATGATAGTATTCAATTTTATAAGTTTTTCTAAAAGTAAATTTTTAGAAATTAATTTTATTATAATAATACTTCCACTTACATATTAATTCTTTTTATGGTTTTTATAACTTAAATTTTCTACTAAGTCATTTTACTTTATCTTTTTATAGGATTATCATTTTAACACTTTATCTTTTTGTTAAACATATTTATAATACAAATTTCTAACTTTATTCAATAAAAGCTTTACTTAGGTTTATTTTATATTTTGAAGTACTTTATTTCTTTTTATTATTTTAACTAAATACTTATTTAATATATTTTAAGTTCATTGTAAATTTTAGAGTTTTAACAAAGTAATCTTTATGATAATTGTGAGATATGACTTTTTATATAATTATTTATTTTAGAAACTTTAATATGAGTAACTTAATTTATATTTTTACTTTTAGTATGATTTAATATTAATTTAAACTTAATATTCTTTTAACTTAATTCTTTATTTTTAGTTATATTTTGATTTAACATTTTAGTGACGAAAGACAAGTTATATTAATTTAATTTATTTACTTAAGTTATTTAATAATATTTTAAGTTTTATTTTATACTTGTGATACATAAACTTTATATATTTTAATTTACACATAACAAATAATTTTAACACGATAATATTACAATTAAATTCAACATTCATTCAACAACACATTTTTCACTCAAAACATATTATCACAAAATCAGATAAATATCATATTTCACAAATCAATTCAACATTATATTATAACCAAAATTAACACCCAATTTCATACTATAGCGATTCATACAAAGTTATTAAATAAACTGAAACGAGAGGTATACGTGCCTAATGCATAACTAGCTCACTTTTAATAACAAATTAATTATAATAAAACCAAAACGTTAATGTTAGAGATTTTTGAGGAAGAATCGAGTCACCTAAATTTGGCTCACGAACAGAGGGCCTCCAAATAAGCATCCTAACCCATCTTCTTATGGACCCGAAATCAAAAGCGATGAAGCCGAAATAATACTCGTCTCGGCGTATACTCCAACGTGGGGCTGAGCAGTGACATGGCGGACTCCGGCGATGTTTTCAGCGAACATGAACAGAGGAAGCAAGAGATGAATCAAAACAGAGGACAAAGAAGGGAGGACGAAAATGAGAGAGAGGGGGATGAATGCTCACCTATGGCGTTGGTCGGAGCACAAAACTCCGTTAAAGACATCCTTCGGCGACGACAACAAAAATGAGTACGGTGATGGCCGTGAGCAGGAGAATGGAGGGTGGCTTTAACTGAACTCCGACGAACGTTTTCCGACGAAGTGTAAAGCAGAGGAGAGTGGAGGCGTAGCCCACGGTGGTGGAAGGAGCAGAGCACGGTGGTGAGCAGGGACCGAGAAAGGGGCGCCTGGTGGTCTGAACTCCGACGGTTTTACGGTGGCCTTCGATCAAAAATGACATGAGCAGGGGAGAGAGAAACCACGGTGGTGCTGGAGGTGGTGGTCACTGGTGGTTACGTCGGTGATGGTGGCCGAACTTGTTGTTGTTGCCGTTGAGTTGTTGTTGTAGGTTATATGTTGTTCATTATTATTATTATTATTATTATTGTTGCGGCCGTTAGTTGTTGTGTTTGTACTTGATTTGTTTATTATTATTATTATTATTATTATTATTATTATTATTATTATTATTATTATTATTATTGTTATTATTGTTATTATTATTGTTATTATTATTATTATTATTGTTGTTGTTGTTGTTGTTGTTGTTGTTGTTGTTGTTGTTGTTGTTGTTGTTGTTGTTGTTGTTGTTGTTGTTGTTGTTGTTGTTGTTGTTGTTGTTGTTGTTGTTGTTGTTATTATTATTATTATTATTATTATTATTATTATTACCATTATTTTATTAGTGTTGTTATTATTATTATTATTATTATTATTATTATTATTATTATTATTATTATTATTATTTTTATTATTATTATTATTATTATTATTATTATTATTATTATTATTATTATTATTATTATTATTATTATTATTATTTGTGTTGTGTTGTGTTGAGTTTGACGTTGCCATTGTTGTTGTTATTTTATGAGGTGAGTTTGAATAAGGGAGATGAACATTATCAGAAAAGTGATAGTGAGGGAGTATGTGAGGGAGGTGTGTGTGGTAGTAAATAAATAATTAAAAAGAAACAAAAATATCACAATTAAAATAAGTGGATGAGAAGGTAAAAAAAAATATCCAAGATGAATGGATGAGAAAGAGTGCCGACATGTTAAGAAGTATTTGAGGGTCTGTTTGATTTTGTTTGCTCCGTTTTATTTACTCTTATACAAAAACTTTTATATATTATAAAATATTTTATGCTTTAAATTAGTTGTTTTAAATTTTAGTTTCAACTTTAATACTATAAAGTTTATTGTTTCGAAAATATAACATGTATAAAAGTTGTCAGTTACAAATTGTATTACGGTCTCACATACTTTCAAACAGTCTGCTTATTTGCAAGAATATTTTTATAAAGACTAAATTTTATGAAAGTGAGGATTTTTAAAATGTAGCGCAAATTTATAAAGTCTAATAATGGTAACAAAAGTAACGTTTTAGTTCGACAAGTATTTTATAAATAAAAATATAATATAGGTTAATATAAAATCAATAAAGTTTAATTAGAAATGTATTGGAGAAAGTTTATTTAATCGAAATTTTTCAGCCGTGTTTTTAAAGTAATTGAATAAAAGTTAAATTATATAAATTTTAATTTAAGAATTTTGTTAAAATAATTAATTAGTATTAATAAAAACACGGGGTGTTACAGTAACACCCCGGTTATATATATATGACTTTGTATAAAATCTAGCGGAAGCATAAATATTAATCAGCGGAAGACTTTAAAAGATTAGGATAATGACCACTAATGGTCGATGTAACCGAGTGTTACAGTTCGAACGGATTTATAAAACGAAAAGGAGGGCTATAAAAAGCCGATGTAGCACTGTAATACCAAAGATGAGCTCTCAACTACTACAAGCTTATTTATTAAAAGAACTCTCTCGTAATGTCCCAACCCGCGTGTACAAAAGGAGAAATAAGCATAACCATCCAAGCATCCAATGCGTCCAAGTTGGTTGACGCTCACATAGCACCTGAGGAGAGCTCACATTATTCCACGCAATAACAAAACATCTGGTTTCATGTTCTCATGCAGACCTATGATTCATTGGTATATATTTTACGCCTTTTTATGTTACTGGATGCACATAATCCTAAAGATGAATCTAAATGCACAACTAGCATAAGAAATATGAACATGATTATAAAATATAAATATAATGCATTTACTAGGTGAACACCATGTTAAGTCACACTACATGATCAAGCGAACTTAAATTAAAAGTAAGGAAGTAATATGAAACCATGATTATCAACTAGAATATCTTAAGAACCATAAACTTGTAATAAAAGGATAGTAAACATCACATTACTAAACGTAAGAAGGAATATCCATAATTATTCTCCACTTTCAGATTTCTTTCATAAGAATTACGGGTCTCATGATATAAGAGAGTTTATATATACCTTAAACTAATCATCACAGAAAACTGTAGCCATTTGATTTTGGAAAACGTTTTAATTTTCAAACAATGCGCGGGACGTGGCTTCTAATGGATTTCACTCATATAAAGCTTACATTATCACTTCATATGGGTGAAATACATTAATCCCGCCAATCACACTAGTACTAGGAGGTTTACATCACGAAACTTTATGAAACTTCACCAAACTTTCCGACCAGCCTCTAATACTCCAAATAAGCGCGTTTCCCTACAAAATAGACATAAAAACGCAGCAAGGCCTATACGGAGAGAAATAGGAGGCAAAATGCATATAAAAGCACGGGAAACGCAAAGAATCGCTCGTGAACAAGGGGCTAATAGTATGTAAATATATGAGACATCAAGGAAGTAAGAAAATTGCATCAATGAACCAAAGTTAAATTAGCATGATATGGACATACAACTACCAACCATATACTTGAACAAACAACAACAATGAGTTCTCTCGTCTCAAATACCTATCACCACTACCATGAGTTCAATTGCATCAATGAACCTAAACCCCAAGTCCCTAAATTCACTGTAATGTAAAGGTGCTGCTTTATTTTTTAAAGAAAATTAATTGGGTTTTTGCTAATTTTTTTTTTGAGAAATTATTTGATGTAATTAAATGACAAAAAAATAAATTACCAAGTACGATTGTATTATAGGATTAAGATTTAATATGATTAAATGATGGAGGAAGTAAGGAGACAATTTTAGAAGAGTTTAATGATTTTTTTAATTTTGTTTTTATTTTAAGTGTCACCGGCTTAACAGGTAGTCGGTCACTTGGTACATTGGAAGAAAAATGAGGGCATAGTTCGCATTATTCCATGTTAAACTATAATTTGGATTAAAATGAAAAGATAGGATATAGTTTGGATTATTCTTATGAAATATCCCTAAATTAAATTCATCATTTTTCCTTATATTAAAAACTAGTGACGTGACCCGGGGTTTCACGGGGCGGTGATAAGCGACAATTTTACCGATTATATACCCACATTTAAACTCTTACTTTGTCGATTTTGTGATTTATACTTGTTAAATAGCTCAAGTTACAACTATTAATAAATAAATTGGCTCGTCTTGTTTTTATCGTACAATATATATTTTCTCGAGGATTTGGTATTGCTTTTTGTTTGAATATTTTATAGGTACGAAGCTCGACAAAAAACTAAGATGGGTCGGATTAAAATGAAACGGGTCGAAATAAAACAAATGGACCAAAGGCCCAATTTAAAATAAGACCCAAGGAAATTAAAAAAGAAGGGCAGCACGTGAAAGAAAAGAAGGGCAATAGGAGGCAAGTAGGAGATTAGAAAGAGCACGTAGGAGAATAACAAAAGAAGAGCAGCAGAGTGAAGAGCCGGAGGAGTAGAACGTAGAGCAGAGAGACCCAAACATCTGATTTTTATTCCATTTCTTTTAGTAATTTTCTCTCCATTTCAATTAGATTTAGTTTTGTTTAGTTTTTAATCTTTAGTTTGTTAGTTTCATTCGTAATTCATGTGAAGATTCAATCCATTTTATTTATGTTAAACTTAGAGATTATGTCTTGTTTTACTCTTATGTGTTGTTATTGAGCCAAAGTTATAATCTTTATTATTAATTGCTCTTGGTTTTATATTATTTTTTGTCTTTTATCATTATGATTAGTGTTGATTCGATTATGATTATTGAATAGTTATATTTTAGGGTTTGATTAATCCCTAGTACGATTTAATCCTTGTGATTGAATTTCTCTAGACAAGTTATCGAGTTGCGATATTTGGGTTTGTTAAGGGGGGTTTTGTTCGTTAATTTGGGGTCAAACTCGGAAGAGGCAACCTTTTAAGGACACCCCTTGACTAGGACCGAGATTGTTACCATGGGAGTGGGAGAGTAGAGGTTGGAATTTTAGACACCATTTTATTCCCTTAACTTATATATGAGGTGCCATGGGAGTGGACTTCTGTTTAGGTTGAGGAGTACTTTCACAAACCCGGGAGGGGAGTGTTAGGTAATTTAGGTTGCGACCGTACAAACTCGGGAGAGGAGTATTTGGTAGTTTCATAGGTGTTATCCCTCAAATTTGCGATTTGGTGACTTATCTTAGGCGTGCTAGTGGAGAAATCGGACCCTATTTTCTTTATCTTATCGATTAAACCCTTGATTTATATTTTCTATTACTCATTTTGTCTTTTAATGTTAAGTTTAGAAATTTCCAAAACCACATTTTTATTGACTAAACTAAGAACGAAAACAAAACTTAGAGCCTAACTACCCATCCTCGTGGATTCGACCCTCTCATACAACATTGACCACGTTATACTTGCGTGAGAGGTATTTTTAACCGTAACAAGTTTTTGGCGCCGTTGCCGGGGATGGTGCTTAGTTAGATTTGAGTCTTGTCTAGTTTTAGGATTAGTCATTCTATTGCTTTTTGAACAAAAAAATCCAAAAAAAAAAAAAAAAATTAAAAAAAAAAATAGAATCTTTTCTTGGTCTTTTGAAATGTCTTCTATAGCCGACCTTAGTAGACTTGCCCTTAGTTTAATTTCTTCCCCCATTGATATTGGAGTTGTCGAGGCTGCTGGGTATGAAATTAAACCGACTTTGATTGAACTTGTGCGACAAGATGTATTTTGTGGTTTAGATAATGATGATGTGATTGACCATCTTGGGACTTTTGAGGAGAAGTGTGCAACTTTGAGGATTAGTGGTCTTCCCGATCAAACCATATGACTTCTTCTTTTTCCCTTTAGTCTTAAGGGTAAGGCTATGATTTGGTCGTATTCCCACTACCCTAAGACTTTTACTACTTTGGATGATTTAGCTCAAGCTTTTTATAGAAAATATTTCCCTCTCTATAAGACTTGTTTGTTTAGACAAGTGATTATGTCATTTGAACAAGGCGAGTCTTGGGGTAGGTTTAAGGCGTTGTTAAGAGCTTGTCCTAATCATGGGATCCCATCTTGGCTAACCACATTGACATTCTTTCAAAACTTACTCCCTAAAACTAGAGATATGGTACTTGCGTCATGTAAAGGAGATTTTGAGGGGTTGAAAGTTGAGGAAGCTAATGCATTGATCGAAAATATGGTTATGGCCGAGGATAATTGGGGGTGGGGAAGAGCGACACTTTGTAGAGAGCCACATTAGTCTCATCATGTTTATAAAGTTCAAGATGATCATGTTCCCTGTAACACCCCGGTTATATATATATATATGACTTTGTATAAAATCTAGCGGAAGCATAAATATTAATCAGCGGAAGACTTTAAAAGATTAGGATAATGACCACTAATGGTCGATGTAACCGAGTGTTACAGTCCGAACCGATTTATAAAACGAAAAGGAGGGCTATAAAAAGCCGATGTAGCACTGTAATACCAAAGATGAGCTCTCAACTACTACAAGCTTATTTATTAAAAGAACTCTCTCGTAATGTCCCAACCCGCGTGTACAAAAGGAGAAATAAGCATAACCATCCAAGCATCCAATGCGTCCAAGTAGGTTGACGCTCACATAGCACCTGAGGAGAGCTCACATTATTCCACGCAATAACAAAACATCTGGTTTCATGTTCTCATGCAGACCTATGATTCATTGGTATATATTTTACGCCTTTTTATGTTACTGTATGCACATAATCCTAAAGATGAATCTAAATGCACAACTAGCATAAGAAATATGAACATGATTATAAAATATAAATATAATGCATTTACTAGGTGAACACCATGTTAAGTCATACTACATGATCAAGCGAACTTAAATTAAAAGTAAGGAAGTAATATGAAACCATGATTATCAACTAGAATATCTTAAGAACCATAAACTTGTAATAAAAGGATAGTAAACATCACATTACTAAACGTAAGAAGGAATATCCATAATTATTCTCCACTTTCAGATTTCTTTCATAAGAATTACGGGTCTCATGATATAAGAGAGTTTATATACACCTTAAACTAATCATCACAGAAAACTGTAGCCATTTGATTTTGGAAAACGTTTTAATTTTCAAACAATGCGCGGGACGTGGCTTCTAATGGATTTCACTCATATAAAGCTTACATTATCACTTCATATGGGTGAAATACATCAATCCCGCCAATCACACTAGTACTAGGATGTTTACATCTCACCCCTAGTTCCCAATGTGACCGAACACAAGTATGGTCAGGCAAAATATCAATGTACCGCCAGGGGAGTGAATGGCGGTAATAACTCAGAGGCCACTTAAGGCATACCTACTACCACGAGGTTGTATCATAATAATATCATATCAGAATCTCAGAACAACAACATATCAAGTGCCAAGATACCATTAAGTAGCAGAGCTGATCATGCACTCTTGTCCATACATGCGCATATACCCACCCCGTACTCTTTCAGCGGCGGCTGGACGACTACTACCAATGACGACCTTCCCACAGGTTTGTTGTTTTGTACTCCTTAAGCAGTGACTCCCTAGCATTCCTCGTCTTACGGGCAGCGTACTTTTCGGAGCTATCCCCCGTCAGGATGATCATTTGACCATTGCATAAGAGTGCCCAAACAAACATGTCTTAAAGGGAATATTGAATGATGATTTAGGATGACATGTGTCTAGAGGTCACATGAGCTTTATGATTTCCACTCAGAGACTTAGAGACAGCGGTCGAATGTGATAGAGATACATGGCGTAACCATGTACCCAGGCTAAAGTTGCGCATCATGGGATTTATGATTTCCATCCACGACGAGTGAATCCAAGCGGCATTAATCATTGTCTTGGCGAGTTAAAGGCTAAATGACATAAGCTTTATGATTTCCACTTATGATCGGAAGGCACAAGGGGTTCAGGGGTCAAAAACAACGGAGACATATCCAGCTTGGCCCAGAATAGTATCTTTTAATATATAAGCGATCTTTGTTTATCTTGAATGAAAGTCTTTTAATTATTTATCTTTGGAAAGTTTTATTTGAGGAGTAGATTAAAGTTCATTATTTGATATAATGTTTAGAGTAGATTAAGTACCTTATTTCTAGTAGCTTATTAAAGAGTTACTCAACTTTGACTTTGATAAACAAATGACTATAGGTCAATGCTTGACTTTGGTCAAGGTCAAGTTAAGACATAGCCAAGTCCTTAATTGTTAATTTAAGATTATACATGTTTTATTAGTATTTAATTATGTTTTCATATACTTTAGGGTTATGTGTCTTTTAATTTATGAAAAATAGTTTAATAGGAGAATATAGGTTGAAAAGATAAAATCATTTTATGAATATAATATTATTTATAATAGTTTACAATTGCTTAATGGTTAATATATAGAATAATCTCAAAAATAAAGTAATTTATAAAAATTATTAAAAAATTAGTTTTGAACTCCCCAGAATATATATAATCATGGGTTAAAATATTTTTGAAACATAAATTTATTTGGTACACGAAAAAAAAATTAAAAACCGTATATAATAATACATTTGTGAAAATTAAACGAAAGGTCAAAACATAATATTTTCGAATGAAACTTGGACAGTAGATTTTACAACATATTTTGAAATGTACATAAAAATTTCGGATCAAAATATTTAATTTTATTTATTTAACGAATTAAGGTAAATTTAGGCCTTGTTCATTTTATTTAGGAAGAAGTATAAATCCAAAATCTACGAAATTTAAAACACAATTCTATAAAATCAGAATACACATCATATAAAAATGTCAAGGCAAAATAATAAGTATAGCTCATGCAAACATAATTTTGCGTATAATGACATGATTAAAATGCAACTAAAATAAATAACATAACAACAAAGTTTAAGCAAACATTTAAGCATAAATAAACATTTTAACAAGATATTAAATGTATGATTAAGTGGTGAACATGATACTAAATCTTATTTCATTTTATAGCATCACATAATAATTACAAGAAGGTGTTATTCTAATATATTAATTATCAATTTCGACACATACATACAAGTTCAACTTTTGATCATTTTAGGTGGTATAACATAAGATTTTAACATGATATGTATGGTAATAACACACGACAACAATAACAATAACAATAACAAGAAGAAGCAGCACACAAACAAGAACAATAACATGCTAGGCCAAAATATATACTTAAATCATAAGTTTGCATTAAAAATGAAGCACATGAAGTTAGAGGTGGAGATGCATTTCCCCTCACCATAACCAAGCTCAAAGGTTGTCAAAATTGCAAACATCATTAAAGATGGATAGATCATCGTGCTCCATGAAGGCTCCATCACACGGTCTCGAAGAGGGAAAAGATGGAAAGTTAGTTTATTGTGTTTCTATAATAGAATTAGAAATTACTACGCACAAATGATGACTTTTACCTTTTAAATCGGCTTAGCATTGGATAACAAGATTTTACCTTGAACATAGAATACTTGATTTATGATTTTGGAGAGGAAAAACTAATGAAAAAGGATGGAAATGATGAGAGCAATGCTACGGCATAATGGAAGAAGAAGAATGAAGTTGATCACTTAAAGTTGGTGCATTTTCTATAAGTGTTGGCATGTGAGACAAATGGCACCCTTTTGGTGCATGGTGGACAAATGTCCACACTAATTGTGCATGGTGGACACATGTGTAGATACCCGTATCCATACCCCCAAAAACAAACCCGATGATGAAAAGGACTTTCATGCATGCTTTTAAAAGAGTTGAAACGGTACAAAAGTGTCTAAAACGTATTTAGTCATTTTTAGCGTATTAATTTGGATTTGCATAATCATAAAAATGAATGTCACTCTTAGTCATTATAAGCACAACACGAGCACGAAACAGGAACGTCTTATTAAGCCAAGCCACAAAAACAGCCCAACTAGCTACAAAACGGCCCAAACTTACAAAAACGACCCAAAACCCAACACACAAAACGGGCTAAAGTGCGTCCCGTGTCACATTTTCACAAAATTAGGTTCTATAATACCGCAAAATAATATAATTCAATATTATTGTATTTCGAGCCAAAACCGAAAAACACGACAAAAACCGAAACACGAAAACCAAATTTGGGCCAAAACTAATTGACCCAAATCAAGCCTTAATCCACACGTAATACACCTCAACAAAACACCATCATCACCCCTAAAAACACAAAGGCGGCTTAAGTAGCCCACCAAAACAAAAATAAAATCGCCAGTTGACAGGCGATTAAAAATTTAAACGCCTGTCAACAGGCGATTATGTTTTTGTTTCATACCAGCCGCCTTTTTGATTTTTCTTAAAAAAAATCCAACCCAAACAAAATTAAAAACGCCTGTACACAGGCGATTTAATTTTGTGCACCCACAAAAACCAGCCAACCTCTATAAATACCAACCCACTTCATTCATTTTAAAACACTCGGTTTTACAAACACACATACGCTACTCACAAAATCCACTCAAAATACTGTCTTTTCATTTTCGAAAGGTAAACATTTTACCTACGTTTTGGACGTTTGAGACTCGGACAAAGGGGTTACATTAACCCCAACCCGATATTGGCACTAGCGAAGCCGTATTCGTAATACGGTTGTAGCAATTCGGATTCATAATCCGTCTAAACCCCGCCAATATCGCATAAATAAACGACTCATTATCACTAAAGCAAACCGACGTCACTTTTATAATTATGCAAGTCCTCATTCATGCATTAAATAACGACTAGAATCACGGATCCAACACTAAATTGTACCGTTTCATAGAGTCTTTTAGCATGTCAAAACTGAGGGTTTTTCACAAATTTAAATACAAGGTCGGAAAATAACGTTTATGGTAATAATTTAGTCAATAAATTATTATTTAACGTACATTTCCTATAGCAATATGTCATTATTTTGACAATTTACATTATTTATGCATTTTAATCGAGTCATACTTATTCGCACTTGTACGTAGCGTCATTTTAGCCCAAATATCGAAATTAAGCAAATGTTTTCAAATTAGTAGAGACTACTTTTTACGTAGGCTTTTTGATTGCTGTTTTCAAAATACATTTTGTCAAAACTTTCGAAAAGTAACCTCACTCCGAACCCCTTCTCTGGTTTCAAACCTCAGATTGATAGATATCGACGCATCTTGAAATCTGAGACACTCGTGTCTTGTATTTCAAGACGCGTTGAATAGGTTCCAAATTCCTTTAATATTTGGTGGCGACTCCGGAAATACATTTCCAAAAGGATTTTTCTACTTTTCTTTTTTGGTCACAAATTCATGCAATGATCTCCCCCATTTTTACAAAACTTCGCACCCCTTTTCCTGCGAGGCGCATTCCGCCTCCCGACGCCCCCGCACGGGGCGAGGGCGAGCGCGCGCAGGGCGTCGATAGGTTTTTCCCCCCTTCCCGGTACCATCAGCTGGCGACTCCGCTGGGGACGAGCATGATTTTTATTATTTTTGAAAAACTTGTTTTTCTTTTATTTTTAAATCATAAAGAAGTGAAGCTTGCAACTTTGAAAACATTTACGCTTTCGATATTTGGGCAAAAGTACGTTGAGTCGAATCCTCCTGATTCAAACCACACCCTCTGAGGAACGGCCCCTAGTATCTCTCGCTTCATAAGTGAGGTAACTCTGGACACACTGTTCTCTCACCCCTCCACGATTACAAGTACGGCATCCGTACAAACGATCGTAACCAGTCAAACTCGAACGCTCTAGGGCCCGTCTTGAATTCACACCTAAGACATGTGTAGTCTTGCGGGTGCCCCTACCTAAACGTTACGGGAATGGCCGGAGGGAACCTTACCCTATAAACCAAAAACCTGTGTTTATATGTACGAGTGCGAAGCTATAGTACCCTCACTATAGTCGTTTTTCAAAACTTTCTGCATACGAAAACTTTTCCTAGGCATTATACTTTTAAAATACGTCCATTTTTGAAATTACTTTTTCAAACTTTTTTTCAAAAAAGGTCATACTTTTTAAAACACGCCGTTAGGCTCTTTGACCTATCGTCATTTGAGTTTGATAAATAAAATGCCGCTGCATTTAAAACCGATCCAGGATAATCACTATATCCCAGGTCTTTTTCAAAACGTAAATGAATTATGCGACTGACGTATCGTCATAATACATTTATTGCTAAAAACATTTCACAAAGCAAAAACCCGAATATGTCAATTCATTTCGGAGATTTTAAATGAAATTAACTTTTAGAACATTAGATTTAGCTCTAAGTCGAGTGACTCTTTAGTCGTCCCGATTTAATCTTTTTCTCTCAAAAACAAAAAACGCGGGCTCGTTCAGATGCGAACCCGTTGATTTACTCTTTGAATCGAGTGACTTATTGTCATTTTCGATTTAAATTCCTGAGTCACACGTAAAAGGCGAACAATTGATTGCCTTTTACCCAATTTTAACATCCTCAGATCGGCTAGCCTATCGCTACTTCGGTTTGATCCTTTTTATCGTAATCTAATGATGAACCCCTGGCAACATACCGCCAAACTGGGTTAATCAGATTATGATCATACAAATTTTTCAACCTCGAGAATAGAGACGTGTCAATATGCCTCTACCTCAAAAGCTTCCCGTGTCATTTTAAAAGCTAAAAACACGAGTCGAGTCTTGCACCCACCTTTTGCATTTTTATGTCTTTCTTTGGTCGTGAATGTGATTTTTCAATTGAGTCTTTTCTTCCTTTTTAGAGTCACTAAAGGTTTGAAAACTTTGTCTGGTCCGCTCACTGAAAAACCCTGGATACACGACGAACTAAGAACCGTCACTTAAACCCACCTCCGCCTCCAAAGAAGCGCTCCTACAACAGATCAAAACCAAAACCTATCATGGCCTTTCAACACGATGAAGGTCTCGGAGGACCACCACCACCCCCCCCGGAGGTAACTGCTGAACAAGTTCGACAGCTCAATGATAGGATAGCTAGCCTCACTGCAACGATCGAGCAAATGGCTATCATGCAAAAGTTTGAAGCAGAGAAAACGCCGCGGCGCTGGTCAAGAATCCGAACGGAATGCGAAAAGGATTCGAACCATGGAAGAGCGTCTCACGAACTCAAGGGGTTACTCCATACACCAAGAAAACGAGCACATCCCAAAGAACGTCAGGTCCATGCTACCAGACAAACTAGCACTCAGCGATCTTCCCGTCTTCAAAGGTCACGAGAGCCCGCTCGTTCACGTCAAAGCTTTCAAAGCCAAAATGGCCATCATGGGTGTCGAACCCCCTGCATGGGCTACCTTATTTCCTCACTCATTAGACGCGCAACCGAGGGCATGGTTCTATGCTTTAGAGCCACACAAAACGGGTAGTTTCGAGGACATAACGGTTGCGTTCGATCTACAGTATCGGGACAACAATGATATCCAAGTCTCGCTACGTACCTTGGAGGTCCTGACTCAGAGGGACACTGAAGGGTTTACCGAGTACCGACGCTTATTTGGAAGAAGCGTGGTGCCCAAATACCTAACCGTCCAAGGGACACTGATTTAATCACTAAATTCATCAACAACCTTACCCCCGCATACCAACAACACCTACGGTACGGGAATTTTGACAACTTCTCAACCCTCAGCGTCGTCGGCGAGCTCATCGAGGACGACCTCCGTAAAGAAAATAGGAATAAGAGTACGGGTCGCGGATATCAAGGAAGCTCATCCCGAGCCACTGCCAAAGTCGAGCCCATCCACGCCATCAACGCACTGGACGCGCTAGAGGCGCCACCGGTTTTTACGACACCACCAAGGCCTGCCATACCTCCTCCAAAAGCATCATACTCACCTCCTGGTCCCAATTCAATGAAGGCACGACGAAACTTTGACCCCATATACATGACTCACTCGAAGGCCCTACAGAAGCTTGTGAGCCGCAACGTACTTCAACCCATAGGACCTACCAGCGAGCCTCCCCCGGACAAGAAACCGAAGTCGTGGGATCAAAACGCGTACTGCGAGTTTCACAGAGGAAAAGGGCACGACACCGAGCAATGTTTTCGCCTAAAGAACATAGTTCAGGACTTGATCGACGACAATAACATTATGAAGCCTAGCCCAAGCCCTAAGCCTTCAAACCAGCTCAATCCGTTGCATAACCACGCTATATTTATAGGGGCACGTCCCTTCATCGACTGCTCTAATCTGATCATTCCAAGTGACCACGAAGTCAACGGCATCTGGAATACTTCTGAGGATGAAGCCGACAATGATGACATCCGCATGTGTCTCCAAGATGAGCCCTACGAAGAGGAGACTCAACCCCGTCGCCCGCCAGGCAAATACGGCGAATTGCGTCACAAATACCCATTCAGGCTATCGGACAGTGATGATGAAGTAGCCTACCTAACGCGTTCGGGGCGCCCATATCGAGCTTCTTTGGAATTACTTGAACCCCAGAACCCCCCGCCAAGGTTGACTGCTCAAGAGAAGAACAAGGGAATAATCATAGACGAGGATACGCCGCCTACTTCGCCTACCTCTGCGGCCTCACTTCCAAGCGTCGCTCCTACAAGCTTTACTAGTTCACCTGCAAGCATTGCTCCTACCCCTACGCCGCCATCCAAAGAAAGTATCATTACCTAACGCTAATCTGCGCTACCGCTCCACCAGCCTAATAAAATAGCACCCCCAAGCGCCACCCCTTCACCCTTACCCACGCCTGAGATCGGAGACACGCTCCACAAACAGCTCAACAAAACAAAGGCGGACATTTCAATCTGGCAGCTCTTAAGGGACTCAATGGGACATCGTGAAGCCCTTTACCAAGCATTACAGGTCACCCCAATGACATCGGAAATGTCTCCAGAAAAGCTCATCAGCAACATAACACGCGAATGGCAGGCTAACGCCGTCACCTTCTCGGATAAGGACCTCCCTCCGTTCGGTGGCACGCACAATCTACCTCTCTACGTCAACGTGGAATGTCACGGCATGACATTGCCAGTCGTCCTCATCGACAATGGATCCGCAGTCAACGTCCTACCCCTGGAAACAGCCAAAAAACTAAGGATTGAAGAGAACGATTTCATTCCGTGTACCGACGGTGTCAAGGCTTACGATGGAACACGTCGCAGCATAAAAAGAACCGTCTCCTTTCCCATTATGACAGGGCCAGTCATGAGAGAAACCGAATTTCAAATCATTGACATACCCCCAACCTACAACATGCTATTAGGAAGGCCATGGATCCACGCTACCAAGGCCGTCACCTCAACCCTACATCAAAAGGTCAGGATGCCTTTAGGTGACGAGATTGTCACCATCGACGCCTCGAACTTTCGGGCTACCCTCAAGCAGCAAAGGGCTAATGATAGTACCGCGGAGATAAACGCCGACCCAGCCGACGACATGTGTGGTTTCGACTTCGACTTCAGTATCTGCACCATGACTCGCGAAGAGGAAATCGCTTCGCTCTACGCCAGGGACAACGACAATAAATGGCCTACCATGGGTCTGTCTTATGTGCCATGGTCATATGAAGTCTCTCAGGGTTGGGAAGCTTACAACGATCGCAAGAAGTACCACGACTTTCACATGCGGCCATATCACATCTTTCCTAGCCACTACTTCGTCAGAGAAGGCACTAGCAGAGTTCCCAAAAACGTATCCACATACACCATCGCTGGGATTGAACTCGTCTCCGACATCATACGCAACTCCAACTTCAACCCCACTAACCTAATCGTTCCTTACGAGGAAAAAACACACGACGGATGGTCAAAAACCCTTTAATGGACCCACGAACAAGGCCGCACTTTCAAGATTACTACCGGCCAAGGCTATACCTTCGAAGATTCTGACTCCGACGAAGATGAAGACAACGCCCTCAGCAAAAAGTCCGTCACGGAATTTAAGCTCCCTCGTCGCCACTTCAAGTCTTATACCCCAACCAAGCCCCCGGGTTATCTCCCAAATGTAATCAATTTAGCTAAAGAACTAGAGTCATTAAGGTTGTCCAAAGCTCCCTCGTCTGAGCTATCTTAAAATGTAACCGCTTTTGATAATATTAATAACATGAAAGTTTTTGGTTACTCTTTGCCTCATTTAAAATCTACTCTATCTAATGATTGCGATAAACTTAAACTAAATAACATTGCATTATATAGATACATTGCAAGCATTATCTCAAAACCCGAACAGGAGCCCATCGTTGAAGACACAACAACCATCGACATATAGGCACGCCCGAAGAACCTCGAGAACTACAACTGGGGGCTTCCCTAAGCGCAGAAGAAAGGGCCACATATACCAAGCTCCTCGCAGAGTTCAAGGACGTTTTCGCCTGGTCATATAAGGACATGCCCGGCATAGACCGTGAGATAGCTGAACACCGCATCCCGATCAAGCAAGGAAGCAGACCGGTCAAGCAGAAACTCGGACGCATCAAGCCAGAATGGTCCCTCATGGTCAAAGAAGAGATCGAGAAACAACTACAAGCTGGATTCATCCGAGTCATCGAATACTCAGACTGGGTCTCCAATATGGTACCGGTTATGAAGAAAAAGGGCAAAATACGAGTATGTGCCGACTTCCGGGACCTGAACAAAGCCTGCCCAAAGGATAATTTCCCACTACCTCACATGGACATCCTAATTGACAACACAGCAGACCACGCCATCGCTATTCATGGATGGATACGCAGGTACAACCAAATCAAAATGGCGCAGACGACATGCCAAAAACCACTTTCAGAACCCTGGGAACATATCGCTACAGTCATGCCATTTGGGCTCATAAATGCCGGCGCTACCTACCAACGCACTGCCACCACCTTGCTCCACGACATGATGCATAAGGAGGTCGAGGTATACGTCGACGACATGATCGTAAAATCAAAAGAAAGGGATGACCACGTCACAAACCTTCGGAAATTCTTCACCCGAATCGAGCAAAGATAAGATGCGACTAAACCCACGTAAATGCACCTTTGGGGTCACGTCGAGCAAGTTCTTTGGGTCACATAGTAAGCCAGCGCGGGATCGAAATAGACCCAACCAAAATCAAAGCAATATTGGGCATGAAAACGCCGAGCAACATCGACGAAATAAGGAGTTTCTTGGGACAAGTCCAATATATCTCCCGGTTCATCAACAAGCTCACCATGATTTGCGAGCCAATCTTCAAAAAGTTGAAAAAGGAAGAGCATACGAAATGGGACAATGACTGCCAACAAGCGTTCGACAAAGTCAAAAGCTTGCTTACAAACCCACCCGCTCGCACCCCACAGAAGGACTTGCCACTGTCGCTATACTTAACGACTACGCCAAACGCCATGGGTGCCATGCTCGCCCAAGAAGTCAACAACGAAGAACGGGCCATCTACTACATCAGCAAAAAAGTTTCACGATTACGAAACTCGGTATGAACCAGTCGAGAAAAGCTGCCTCTCGTTGGTCTGGGCAACCAAAAAACTCAGGCACTACCTACTCACCAGCACTACGAGAGTCTACTCCTTCATGGACCCCCTCAAATACCTATTTGAAAAACCAGTCCTAAACGGGCGCATGGCCAGATGGACTCTACTCCTCGCCGAGTATGAACTCAAATACCTCCCTCTGAAAGTGATCAAGGGAAGAGCAGTTTCCGACTTCCTTGCAGAAAATGCTATCATCGAACAACCCATGATCGATACAATGTCATTTCCGGACGATGGGATCTCCGCCATAGAAAGGGAGTACTGACAATTATACTTTGACGGAGCATCAAATTACCGCGGCTACGGAGTAGGAATACTCTTAATATCCCCAAATGGTGACCATACTCCGCTCTCAATCAAGCTCGATTTTAGCGTCACAAACAACGCCGCAGAATACGAAGCCTGCATTTACGGCCTGCAAGCCGCCATCGCCCTCAAAATAAAGAACCTACGGGTGCATGGAGATTCATTCCTCATCATAAATCAGGTGACCGGGGCATGGAAGATCATGAGCGAAACCCTCACCAAATACCAAACAAAAGTACAAAAACTCCTGACCAACTTCGACAGCATCGAATTCTACCACCTCCCAAGGGAAGAAAACCAGTTTGCCGACGCACTGTCAAAACTCTCATCCCTCCTCAACATGCCACCAGACATGAAGTTACTACCCATCATCGTCGAAAGACGTGACGAACCAGCATACATCCATACCATTGACCTGGACGAGGCCGAGCAGACAGAGCCTCGGTATCAAGCCATAATCAACTACAAAACAGACAACACTTACCCACCCGACGCCGATAAACGTGGACAGAGAGCTATCAGACTCCTAGCCTCCCAATTTATGTTAGAAATGGGACAATTACTCAAGAAAACTCCACAAGGGACGCTGCTCATATGCGTCGACTACAAGAAAGGGCAGGAAATCGTCACGCAAGTCCACGATGGCGAATGCGGACCCCACATGAACGCTCGAGCACTCTGCAAACAAATTCTACGACTAGGATGGTATTGGACGACCATGAAAGCAGACTGCATCCAATACGTCAAGCACTGCCACAATTGCCAAATTTTCAGCAACGTCCAACATGTACCACCTTCACCACTATACAGCCTAACCTCACCCTGGCCCTTTTCAACCTGGGGCATCGACGTGATAGGAAAAGTCCACCCCATCGGAGCAGGAGGACACTGTTTCGTGCTAGTGGCAATCGACTACTTTACTAAATGGGTAGAAGCAGCATCTTTTCGAACCCTCGGCTCCAAGGAAGTCGCCAAATTCATACAGACAAACATTATATGCCGATATGGCATACCCCATGAGTTCATCAGCGATCAAGGCTCGCACTTTCAGCCCGAGACGGAAGCTATACTCACAAAATACAACATCCAACATCACAAATCCTCGCCCTATCGACCCCAAACCAATGGAGCCGTAGAAGCGACAAGCAAGGCGATCGTCACCATACTCGAGAAGATGATCGACAGTTGCAAAGATTGGCCCAACAAGATACCATATGCATTATGGGGATACCGTACTACCATCCGAACCCCTACAGGCATGACCCCCTATTTCCTCACCTATGGCATGGAAGCCGTCCAACCAGTGGAAATAGAAATACAGTCCCTACGCATACTAATGGAAAGTAGCATCCCGGAAGCAGAATGGGCCCGTGAACGGTATGAACAACTCATGCTCCTGGACGAACGCCGACTGCATTCCCCGAGTACCGCATTTAATGTACCAAGCCCGACTACAACGAGCATTCAACAAACGAGTTAAGCCACGACACATAAAGTAGGTGATCTCGTACTAAAGTCGATCCGAGCACCACTTCAATCGACCCACGAGGAAAATTCAAGCCTAACTGGCCGGACCCTACCTCGTCAAGGAAATCTTCACAAAGTGAGCAAAGAAACTAACCGACTTGGACGGTCAAGAGTTTAACCTCGCAACGAACCTCGACCAGCTCAAGAAGTACTACCCTTAAAAATGCCTTGCAATGTATCTATAAAATGCGAAATTTTCTAAAAATCAATTCTTGGGCCGGCATGCCCTTAAACGTGCACCCCTCGCAAACACAATTCATGGGCCGGCATGCCCCTAAACGTGCACATTCACCACAAAAAAGCAAACACAATTCTTGGGCCGGTATGCCCCTAAACGTACATTTCCCGAACTACGTGATACACTCTATTTATATTCATTTTATGCCCCCGGTTCAGTCACATTTAGCTCGTATTTATTCGTATTTACTATGACTTTAGGAGCTATATGTTATGTTTCTCGATACTGCTGCTTTTCATTTACATTTTGCAGGTTTTGGTGGTTTTGAGCCAAAACCCGGGACAATTGGAGCATTACGAGATTCGAGACGACAGGACCTAACTTGAGCTCGCGCAGGAGCTTGAGAACACGAGCCAAGACCAAAAGACTAAGGCTACGAGGAAGAATAAAAGGGCCAAAGACATACAAGGCCTACGTATAATAAAGCCCAAAAGCAAAGAGTGAATGAGTATTGGGCCAAGGATTAAGGCCAAGGCAGCCGGCCCAAATAAATGGGTCAGGCCGGCCCCAGACAATCACTACTACCGGCTTGTTATTTTCATCGGTTTTTGATTTAATTCGTGATTTATTATCTTGGACACTATATATAAGACTTTAGGACGAAAGTTATCACTTATGCTTTATTTTTCCTAGTTTTAGTTTACTGTTGTTTTAGTTTTCCCTCTCAAAACTTTAGTTTAAGTTTAAGTTTAAGTTTGATCTACTTTGCAACTTCAGGATTCCTTTCAGGTTTATTTTTAATCTTATTGTTTTATTCATCATGTTTACTTTTATTATTGTTATTGCTTTGATTATTATCATGAGTAGCTAATTTTCCAATTAGGGTTTAGGGTGATTTGTGACATATGATTTAGGAACATGTTTTGAGATTAAACTGGTTGAATAAATTGTGCACTTGATTTCTTTCTACGCGTTTTATGTCAATTGAATTAGGATTATTTCGCTTGATCACCGTTTTATCTGAGTTTAATTGAACCTGAGTATGTTTTAATTTAAGATCGAAAGCCGAGTTAAAACTAGACTTACGCGAGATTAATAAGTTGAATTTAGTAAGTTGCGAGAGCCCGCTAAGTTGAACTTAAGGTTAAAATTGACTCGAGAGAGCGTTTTATAAACCTAGTCATTTGCACAGTTTATCTTTTCCTTCTTATAAATTTGAGTTCCTGAATCGTTGTCATAATGAACCCGATACCCTAATCTCTCCTCTTATATTTTTCTATTCGCTATCTTTATTATCTGCTTTAGTTTATAGCTTAATCAAACACCTTTTTCACACCTTTGAGATTGACCTGTTTTGACCGACTTAACTGTGAACTACACCGTTTCTCTGTGGATACGATCCTGCTTGCCGCTTGCTATTGTTAGTTGCTTGTTAGGTTTATTTTGATATAGGCGATACGACTTATACCTTATCAATTTTGGCGCCGTTGTCGGGGAAACGGCTTAGTTAGTTTTAGTTTTTGTTAGTCTTACAGGTTTTTCTCCTTTGTCTCAAGGAACTTAGTTCCTTGAGACCGTTTCTTATCGTTTTCTTGTAGTTTTGTTTATGCACAGGTCACCTACAGGTTTAGTTCCATTTGAGCCTGAACCTGAACGCGCATTTCACAGACTACGTAAGGAAGCAAGAAAGTTAATTGATCTTGATTTCGAGGAAGCGTCGCATTCGGAGTCTAGTGCCGCGCAATCGTCCTACGAAGAGGACACACCTCCTATTACTCCCGTTTCTTCTCCGCCGCGCGTGACAATGCCTAAACTATATAGTCACTCGTTACCAAAGCCCGAGGCGATCCCGCAAGGTTTCACAATACCAAATACGGTCCAGGGTAATTTTGAGATTCGCCCCGCCTTTCTTACTTTGGTGGAGCGCAATCAATTCGGTGGCAATCCTACGGAGGATCCCGGGAAACACATGCAGGTTTTTACGGACTACTGCTCAACAATTAAGCAGACTGGGATCACTCAAAACCAGATTAGGGAGATGCTCTTCCCTTTTTCTCTACGTGATCGAGCGCGGGACTGGATCACTGATTTAGACAAGATTGCTGCGGGTATAACGGATTGGCCAAGTCTAGCTCTTGCATTCTATCGCAAGTTCTATCCTCCAGAGCGGACTAACCAACTCCGTAGTCAGATTCAGGGATTTCAGCAAAGCTTTGATGAGACGTTTGCTGAAGCGTGGGACCGTTATAAACGGTTGATCCGAGAGTGTCCACATCACGGGTTGGGAGATTGGTTGATCATTATGACTTTTTATAATGGTCTTTATGCGGAGAGTAGAGCTATTCTTGACTCAGCTGCTGGAGGTCGGTTCGCTAATAATACCGACGATGATAAAGCATGGCAAACGATCGAGGAAATGGCTGTCCATTCGGCTCAGTTTGGGAAGCCGAGGGGTAATTCACGGTCCGCACACAACGATCGTGGAAACGAGAGCATAAGCGCTGTTATGAGTCAACTTTCTGAGCTGAATAGGAAGTTTGATGCTATGCAGGGGAGTGGTTCGTCGAGTGCCCATGTAAATGCTGTTGCAGGGCACGATTCAGGTTATACTACGGGGTATGTTGCACCCCAGGAGCAGGTTTACGCTTATCAAAACCTGCCGTACCAGAATCAGCCGGGTTACGATCGGTCACTATTATCCTACCGCAACAACAACATACTTAACCCGACTCCCCAACCTCCTCAAACTACCCCTTACCAACCACCTTACAAAAATCAACCCATCCCACCTAACTACCAAAAACCCATCTACACACCACCACCACCCCCACCACAAGTACCCGATCCTATGGCCGAAATGAAGGCCATGATGTTGCAGATGTCGCAGGTGACTATGGCCGTGCAAAAGTCACAAGAGATGATGATGCAACAAATGCAAAAGGATGGGCAAGCTAAGGACGCTGCAATTAAGCTGTTGGAAAATCAAGTGGCTCAATTGGCCGCTTCGCAAGCGTCACGGCAACCGGGTACCCTTCCGCCTCAAGGTAACCCTCCTAGAGCTCCGCATGACACCGCGTGCGCCATTACATTGAGAAGTGGGGCTATGTACGGTGACCCCATGAATTTGGAGAAAGAGGAGAAGGATGAGGGTCAAGACACGGTGAAGCAGGTGTAATTAGCCTGGCCGGTCGGCCGACCGTGGCCGTCCAACCTATTTGGACTGTAGGCTGAGGAGGAAGAATGTTTTGGGTGATAATTTTGGTATTCCTGCTGCTCCAACGCCCCCGGTTCAAGTCAAGCTTCCGTTTCCTGGTCGTCAGCGAGGTGCAGAGCCCGAGGCCAAGTTCAAAAAGTTCGTGGACGTCATTCGAGCCCTTCAGGTAAACGTCCCCTTTATAGACCTCGTTACTCAAATTCCTGCGTACGCTAAATTTTTGAAAGATGTTTTAGCTCGTAAGCGTACGTTAGACGACGTTTCGACTGTAGCTTTTGTGGGGGAAGCTAGTACTAGGCTACAGGGTAGTAAGCCCCCTAAGCTTAGTGACCCAGGGACATTCTCTATCCCGTGCTCTATAGGTAGGTTTCAGGTTAGGAACGCTTTATGTGACCTTGGAGCTAGTGTGAGTGTCCTCCCCTACTCTCTCTACCAAAAGATGAGCTTGTCAGCTTTAGAACCTACTAGCATTACTTTGCAGATGGCTGACCGCTCCGTTAAGCACCCTTTAGGCATCCTACACGACGTCCCTGTACAGGTTGGAAAGTTCTTTATCCCTGTCGACTTTGTGGTTTTAGACATGCCCGAGGATGCCCATATTCCTATTATATTGGGGAGACCCTTCCTGCACACTGCTGGTGCAGTTATAGATGTGGGTAATAAGACATTAGCTTTTACGGTGGGGGGTGAAAAGCTCACATTTACTCATTCGGACACCCCGCGTTCACCCATGCGTCTCGAGTCAGTTTACTCTATTGACTCTGTACCTCCGTCTCACACTACTGGAGACACTTTGGAGGTTTTGCATGTCTCTTCTCTTTTTGTAGGTTCTTCACAGGATGGCTGCAAGGATGGTTTGGGGGAGAGGAAGCTGCTGAAAGCTGACGTCTACGACGCGAGTGATGGGGATAGAGGGCCTACAGTTGAGTCATTTCATGATCGAGGGCCCACGCTAATGGATTATGCTGCGCTACCTCGAGGAGGAGAAGTGTTATGGCGAACGGAAGCTGTATCGCCGAGTGAAGCTGTCGCGAATGGCCAACGACCTTGGCCTCACTTGATTTGATTTACGGAGCTTTGAAGAGTCGTGCGGGACTATAAACCAGCGCTTCCGGGAGGCAACCCGATGACGTTGTATTTTCATTAGCATTTGTACTTTGGTTTGCTTTGTTTTTATGACTTTTTGGTTTTTTATTGAGCGCGCGAGGACGAGGGTATTACTTCATGCTTTTTAGCGCGCAGGTACTTATGGCCTTTTGGGTCCTTAGTATGTTGAGAACGCTCACGAGAAGGCTCACCGGCCACCGGCCAAAGCCGTGACAGAGCCGAGTCGAAATTTGGAAGTTGAAGAAAAATCGAGAAAATCGCGTCAGGTGGCCTTAGCCGGCCGGCCGGCTGCCGGTCCCAAACCGGCTGGCCACCCCTACTCCATTTTCATGCTTCGTTTCTTGTTTCCTCGTGTTATCTACCGAAGTACTTCGTCGTTGGACTGAATTGGACGCATATTTGTGGATTTTAGCCGCACTCCACGCTCTACTTCGGTTTGGGGGAGCTCCGACTTTATACTGTGAGCATTCTTTACCCCTTTTACCCTTTTTCCTCGCTCTTTTTTTTCCTTCTCCCGTATGTTATTTGTCCTCCTCTGCTTTTGTGGTTGTGCTGTTTTCCACATTGAGGGCAATGTGTGATTTGGTTTGGGGGAGGGAAGCGCTTTCGCGTTCATTAGTTTAGTTGTATTTCATTTTGTGTGCTTTTATTATAAAAAAAAAAAAACCCCAAAAAAATTGAAAAATTCAAAAAATTACAAAAATACGAGTCTTTTTGATCCACTTTGTCCTGCTTTGCCTAGTTTGGAGAATGGATTAGTGCATTAACTTTGATCTTTAGTATCTTTGAGTCGACTTCCTATTGTCGTAGCTTGCACGATTGGTTTGTTTCCTGTTAATAGATTGCGAGCCTTAACACTAACCCACTTGTATTTGCTTAATTCTTTCTGCTTTTCGCTTGTTTACTTTCGACTTTGACATTCGAGCTTGGCATTGGTTTGTGGAATGTTGGTATGTTGGTTTGTGGTTTGTTTGGAAAGATATATATATGTTGGAGCAATGCTTCGATGCTCTCGGAGGGGACTCATTGACTTGAGTAACCACAGTGGCCATGAATTTGGTTGCGACCGTGAGTATGAGCAATAATGTAACCCTTAAGGAAATATGTGTACCCGAGCGCGATTTTTACCGAGTGAACGTCAAGCTAAACGGTACTACATACGAGGGATGCTCCACATTTGCGAAGAAAAAAAAAAAAAGAAACAAGAAAAGAGAACAAAAGGAAGTGATGTGGTACGATTTGGATGATGGAAAGTGGTTTGTACGGTTGGCCTTGCTTGGATTGATTTGTCGTTAGTTTTACTGTTGCGTAAGCGTTAGAGGCTAGTGATATAATGTGGTGTGAATGGTTGAGACTTGTGCTCTATTCTCGGTGAAATAGGCTATGGTTGTTTTGTCTTTGTGCATAGGTCGTCCACTTTGAGATACTAGCGTGATTAGTTCGTGTCACTTTGATTTTCTCCGATGCTGTTTGCTTGAGGACAAGCAAAGGTTTGGTTTGGGGGAGTTTGATACACTCTATTTATATTCATTTTATGCCCTGCTCACCACATTTAGCTCGTATTTATTCGTATTTACTATGACTTTAGGAGCTATATGTTATGTTTCTCGATACTGCTGCTTTTCATTTACATTTTGCAGGTTTTGGTGGTTTTGAGCCAAAACCCGGGACAATTGGAGCATTACGAGATTCGAGACGACAGGACCTAACTTGAGCTCGCGCAGGAGCTTGAGAACACGAGCCAAGACCAAAAGACTAAGGCTACGAGGAAGAATAAAAGGGCCAAAGACATACAAGGCCTACGTATAATAAAGCCCAAAAGCAAAGAGTGAATGAGTATTGGGCCAAGGATTAAGGCCAAGGCAGCCGGCCCAAATAAATGGGTCAGGCCGTTCAGACCAAGGCAAATGCACTACTGGCTTGTTATTTTCATCCGCTTTTGATTTAATTCGTGATTTATTATCTTGGACACTATATATAAGACTTTAGGACGAAAGTTATCACTTATGCTTTATTTTTCCTAGTTTTAGTTTACTGTTGTTTTAGTTTTCCCTCTCAAAACTTTAGTTTAAGTTTAAGTTTAAGTTTGATCTACTTTGCAACTTCAGGATTCCTTTCGTGTTTATTTTTAATCTTATTGTTTTATTCATCATGTTTACTTTTATTATTGTTATTGCTTTGATTATTATCATGAGTAGCTAATTTTCCAATTAGGGTTTAGGGTGATTTGTGACATATGATTTAGGAACATGTTTTGAGATTAAACTGGTTGAATAAATTGTGCACTTGATTTCTTTCTACGCGTTTTATGTCAATTGAATTAGGATTATTTCGCTTGATCACCGTTTTATCTGAGTTTAATTGAACCTGAGTATGTTTTAATTTAAGATCGAAAGCCGAGTTAAAACTAGACTTACGCGAGATTAATAAGTTGAATTTAGTAAGTTGCGAGAGCCCGCTAAGTTGAACTTAAGGTTAAAATTGACTCGAGAGAGCGTTTTATAAACCTAGTCATTTGCACAGTTTATCTTTTCCTTCTTATAAATTTGAGTTCCTGAATCGTTGTCATAATGAACCCGATACCCTAATCTCTCCTCTTATATTTTTCTATTCGCTATCTTTATTATCTGCTTTAGTTTATAGCTTAATCAAACACCTTTTTCACACCTTTGAGATTGACCTGTTTTGACCGACTTAACTGTGAACTACACCGTTTCTCTGTGGATACGATCCTGCTTGCCGCTTGCTATTGTTAGTTGCTTGTTAGGTTTATTTTGATATAGGCGATACGACTTATACCTTATCACTACGCCGGTTTGATTCCATTTTCCATGGATACGTAGGCAGCTTTGCGAAAAGCGCAACCGATATTCAACACAAAAATGACGCGTCTAAAGCTTAAAAAAGGCCAAGGACATAGTCAACACAAAAACCGTCTCGTAACCTAATGGGTTAACATAAGGCGATATTCAACACAAAACGACACGCCCAAAGCTTAAAAAGGTCGAGGGAATAGTCAATACAAAAATTTCCTAAGAACAAAAAACATGCCTGCATCCTAAACTTTGAAAAAGAGATTAAAGCCAAGGAATTTCACACAAAATAACAAGCAAAATGAGGCAAAGTCGTAAATAAAAACCTGATTTTTATTAATCTTAAAAAGAACGATTACATTTTGGATTTTTCAAACGTAGGAGCATAAACTACACTAACCAAACACTACAATATATTACAATACTTTTCCCGGCATGTACATCGGGTTTAGGATAGATAATATATCACATAATACAACATAATATGAACATAATACTAACAAAGCGCACATAAGCTAAAAAACCAGGTTATTCTCAAAAGCAAAACCTTCCAGCCGATTAGGGGAGCACCGACCCTCAACCCCTGCGGCGATCCCCAACATTGCCATGATGACCCGAAACACTTGACCCCGGAATATGGCGATGACCAAACACGCTTTCAGCAACCGAGAGTGACTCTGAACCTGGACCCTCGCCAACATCATTGTCACGTCCAAAACAAACCGGATCATAGGCAGGCATAGGTTGAAACCCATTAAGCTCCAGGGCGCGAAGGCGTGACTTCTTGTGGGGGCTCTGCGCAATGGTCCACCTAGCATAGGCTTGTGATACCTGAGTCGTCCTAGGAATGCCCGCCACAGGCCACCTGGGGCGCACAATCCATCCGTTCGCCCAGGCGTCGGTTATATCGCTAGTCAACATGAGCATGCCCTGCACCTTAGTGTCTTGACCAGGGATGAACTGTGCCCACCCTATCTGTCGCCTCACTCGCAAAGGTGATGTGTCATATATTTATTTATATTTATAGCCCCCTGTCGCTTGCGTTTCATTGCGATTCTTGTGCTTTTATACGCGTTTCAGCTCCTATTTCTCTCCGATTTGGCACTGCTGCGTTTTTGTGTCCATTTTGCAGGTACAAGCGCATATTTGGAGTTTAGGATGGTGTTCGAGAGGTTTCGTGAAGTTTCGTAAAGTTTCGTGAAGTTTCAAGGTGTTTCGAGTTGTTTTCGTCGCGTTTCGGTTGCGCACGAGCCTCGTTTCAACGAATGAAGGTGTCCCGGGACCTTGGGACGGGATTTGAAGCTCATATGATCAATGTAGACCTTGTCCCTACCCCTTGGGACGACGTAGGCCTCGTCCCTATGCCTTGGGACGACAAGAAAGCAAAAAGAAACTAAGTACAAAAAGAGCCAAAATGAGCACCAAGCCTGAACTCTACGGGACACTATTGTCCCGGTCGGGCGGACCATGGGCCCGGGCGGGCGGACTGTGAGACTCTTCGTTGGCTTTAAATACTTGATCAGTTTGGAGGAGCAAATCATCTCTTTTTCGTCTGAAATTTTTAGAGCACTTCATAGACACTTAGAACTACTTTCCATCAAAAATTTAGGTCTTGAATAATTTTCCTTCTTGTATTTCAATTCCCGTCTCGGTAATCGCTAGTTTGATCATCTATTTCGGTTTTGTTGCTTGAATTCATCCTTTTGCTATTGGATTTTCTGATTGGTATTGCTAATTCCTACTCTCCTTTGTTGTTCATTTCATTATATATTCTTCTTAATCATGTTTTCATTATTCTCCCTTGCTTTGATCGTCGTTATTATCATGTGTGAGTAGTTTATTCATCTAGGGAGAAGGGTGAAGTATGGGTTTTGGTTTTGGTTGTATTTGGTGATCATTAGAGTTAGGTTTTTGCTCTTGCTTTGATTGTCTTTGCTTGAATGCGTTTGTTGAATCCTTGATCACGTTTTAGCAAACCTTTAGCACCCTTGAACTTAAGATCGAGAGACTAGTTCTTGGAGAGGCGCGAGACAATCATTAGGACCCTCAATTGTAAGTAGCGAGAGCCCGCTTTTGAGACCTAGAGGTAGCTTAAGACCGAGAGGACGAGCTAAATCCTTAGCAAGTGCGATTACCTACTCTACCCGATCATCATCCTTATCCTAGACCTTCCCCGTGCCTAACCCGACTTCCTAGACTTCTTCCCTTATCATTAAACCCTTTATCCTTTTTCTCTAGCTCTAGTAACCAACCAATCACTTGAACCGAGATTAGAATCACCCAAAATAACCAACATAAGCGACCTTCTCCCTGTGGATTCGACCCGACTTACCCTTGCTACCCGTTAGAGTTTGTTCGGTTTATTTTTGATTAGGTGACGCGACTAAGCCTATCAAATTTTGGCGCCGTTGCCGGGGAGACGGCTTTTGTTTTCGTTGTTTATTTGGTTATTTTCTCATTGTTACTTTCTTGTCTCAAGGAACCTCAATTCCTTGAGGCCGTTACTTACGTCTACTCTAGTGCTTGTGCATGCCCAGGTTATCTTGTACGTCTCAAAAAGGCTTGGCAATTCCATTTGACCCGGAACCGGAGCGTACATTGCATAGGCGCAAGAACTTATTGAAAGACTTGGAGGCTACTTCCTCTTCTACTCCATCACCAAAGGAAGCTCACATTGAACTCGAGCCTCCACCTCCTAGAATAATGGTGAAACTTTCCGATCACTCGAGGCCAACTGCGGCTCAAGTTCCAAGGGGCAATGCTATGCCTACTATTGCGGCAAACAACTTTGAAGTTAAGCCCGCATTCATCAATCTTATCGAGCGGAGTCAATTTGGAGGGAGTCCCGGTGAGGACCCTAACCTTCACATCCAAAATTTCTGCGATTATTGCTCGACCATAAAGCAAACGGGGGTAACGCAAGATCAAATTAGGGAGATGCTCTTCCCGTTTTCACTCCGTGACAAAGCCAAGCTGTGGCTTAACTCCTTGAATCGGGTTGCGCTTGCTATCGTCGATTGGAACTCCCTCGTGTTGGCTTTCTATCAAAAATACTTCCCTCCGGAGAAGACCGCCATGTTGAGAAGCCAAATCACTAGCTTCCGACAACGAGGAGATGAGAGTCTCTTTGATGCGTGGGAGCGTTACAAGGACTTACAACGTCAATGCCCTCACCATGGCATGGACAAATGGTTTATCGTCATGCAATTCTATAATGGGTTGTACAACGAATCACGCCAAGTCCTTGACTCCGCCGCTAATGGGAGGTTTGATAATATAGATGTGGAAGAGGCCATTGATACGATCGAGGCAATGGCGATTCACAATGCGCAATATGGTAGCTCATGGAATGTTCCTCGAGTCGGTGGTAAGAATGATGGAGACATGGTAGCTATGCTTTCGGCTAAGATCGACGCTATAACCGCTATGATGATGGGTCAAATGCAAGCGGGTAGTAGTGCTTCAAACGTTAGTGGACAAACGGTAGCGGCGATGCACACTTCTAATGATCCTACTTGTGGGTCATGCGGCGTTTCCGGTCATTCTTCCTTAGAATGCCGAGGTATGTATCCCGTTCATGCCTTTCAATCTCAACAAAATAATCCCTATTCTAACTTTTACAATGAGGGTTACAAAAACCATCCGAACTTGAGTTACAAGAATCAAAACGTTTTGAATCCTTCACCACAACAACCACAATACAATCCCCAACAAACACAATACCAAAACAGCCCACAAAATTTCAGCTACAATGCTCCAAGACCTTACAACCCCCCGGGCTTCAATCGCCCTAATTTTCAACCACCAAATGCTCCACCACCGGTGCAAGCCGCTCCGGTTCCCGATCCTATGAGCGAGATGCGAGCCATGATGATGCAAATGGCTAAAACGCAAGAGACGATGATGGGTCACATTCAAAAGAGCGATCAAGCTAAGGATACGGCCATAAAGATGCTCGAAACGCAAATGGCTCAACTTGCGTCTTCTAGCAACACTAGAGCACCCGGAGCGCTTCCGGCTCAGCCCAAGCAACCTCACGAGACGGCGAATGCTATTTGCTTGCGAAGTGGCACGAGCTACGATGGTCCTCCAATGCCTACAGTGGTAAGTGAGGTAGACCCTTCTCTTTTTCCTAATGATTTTAGTGCTTCTAGTGATTTTGGTGCAGGAACAAAGAGCAATGGAAGCAAGAGTGGAGAAGGGGCAGCCGTGGGGCCCACAAATGGGCAGGCCGTGAGTGGTGAGGATGGTGGTACAGCCGTGGGTGAGCCCAAGAAGCAGGAGGCCGAGAAGAGCAAAACCAAGGAGACGCAGCAAGCGCAGAGCAAGCCTGTTGAGCCGCCAATTCAGATCAAATTGCCATTCCCGAGCCGAGTGGTAAAATCAAAGCTTGACTCACAGTTTGGTAAGTTTATGGAAATCGTGAAGGACTTGAAGGTAACCGTCCCTTTTACTGAACTCGTTACACAAGTCCCTGCTTATGCTAAATTCTTGAAAGACATACTTACACGCAAGAGATCGTTTAGCGAGGTTGAGTCTGTCGCTTTTACTGCTGAATGCAGCGCGCTTTTGCAAAACCAGTCTCCTCCTAAGCTAAAGGATCCAGGTAGTTTCTCCATACCTTGCACGATTGGTGCTGTTTCTATTTCTAACGCTCTTTGCGATTTAGGTGCAAGTGTAAGTGTCCTGCCTTACTCCGTATGCGAGAAACTCAACATGGGGCCTTTAAAGGTTACGAACATCACTCTCCAGATGGCGGACCGTTCTGTCAAACGCCCCTTGGGTGTCTTGGAGGACGTTCCCGTCAAGGTTGGTAAATTTTTCATCCCAGTCGATTTTGCTGTCCTTGACATGGTCGAAGACTCCCAAATTCCTATTATTTTGGGTCGACCTTTCTTGCACACTGCTGGTGCAATCATTGACGTCAAGAACGGCAGATTGACTTTGGATGTAGGAGGTGATTCAATAACTTTTAATCTGTCGCGTGCTTTAAAGAGTCCCATGTTGGAGGAGCATGTCTTTGCTTTGGATATTATCGATGATTGTGTGGACGAATGCTTGCCTCAAGTCCTCGAGAGGGATCCTCTTGAGGCCGTGCTATGTTGTGATGATGTTGCAGGTACATTAGGGCGGTCGGAAGCCGGTAAAGATGCACTGCAGGACGCATTGAGCGCAGACGGAGTTGGCTTTGTTGCAAGCCACGCAATTGGAGTTGCTAATGAGGATGGCCGAGCTGTTGATGACGATGGATGTGACGATGATGAGGAAGATGATGGAACCGGGATCGTTTATGACGAGACCCACGGGTGGTGGTACTTCCCGTACCCTGCTAAACCCCCCGTTTAAAGCTGGTTTGGGGGAGGCACTTCATTTTGTAAATATCATTGTATGTACTTTGTTCTTTTGAGACTTTTTGCTCGTTTTTCTCCCCTTATTTTAAGGTCCCCGTGTTGATGTGCTTTAGGACACATTAGGGACAATGTGTCGTTTGGTTTGGGGGGAGGAAACGCTTTGCTTCGCTTTGCTTTATTTTTGCATTTTCTTTTTCGTTTTTCGCTTTTTCAAAAAATCCAAAAATCCAAAAAATCTGAAAAATTTAGAAAATTACACATAAAAATCAGAAAAATTCACAAAAAAATACCAAAAATACGTATCCCGAGCGTTGTTTGCGAGCCTTGTTTTTACCTTATTCTTTCCCGACATCCCTTCCCTTGTTAGCTTTGAGCTTTGGCATGTTTTATATTGTTGGTTTAGCGCTTTCGGGGATGTTGAGACGCGTTTGCAGATGATGGCGTGCTTTTACTTTGTTGGCTTTATCATTTCCGGACTTTAGCTACTTATATTGTGAGGTTTTTAGCCTCCTGCGGCCGGTTCATCTATCCCGGTCCCCGTGCTTATATTGTGAGTAGTTCTCCTCGTGGGGTACGTAATATCAACACGCATAAGTGTGGCCCCTATCCCGTGTTTCCCACGATTTTGTCACTTGTTTATGCATATGAGGCTTTAGTTGATTGCTTATTATTCACCTTGTTCATACATTGTTTTTATCCTCTCATATATGATCCAATTACCCTTAACCACATGAGTTTGCTAGCTACATTGCCAAATAGCCTACCCTAGCCTTGCTAGTTACCGCTTTGCTTACTCTTGTGCTTGTCCTATGGGTTGTGATCATTGTTTTGCTTCGGCTTGCTGATGCCGTATGCTTTGAGAGTTTTTGGTGAATTTGAGTCGGGATTGCTGTTTCCCCGACCTTTTATGAGGTATTTCCGCAACTTATGTGAGTGTGCTCTTTGCTCAAAAATCATTCACAAAAATCTGAAAAAATCAAACACAACACACAAAATCAAAAGAAAAAGAAAGTGTGCGCACAAAAATGAAAAGTTGTTGTTGTTTTACATGAGTGAGCACTTGAAATTTGTTGTCATGTTGCGATGATTTGTAAAGGAGACCGATATGCTGCTTTCGGTCCGTTTTTCATGAGAGTTGGGTTCCGTGTTGGTTGGACGAGCACTTGAGTAGTATTGGTGGTTTCTAGTGGCTTAGCTCCACGATTCCATAATCATTTGTTCCACCTTATTACCCTTATCCTCTCTATATTATAGCCTTTACACCCTCATATCCTATGTAAGCCCTCATGTTTGCTTCGTTTTTGTGACATTATTCGTGTACGGGAATGCGAGATTTGGTCCACATTCGATTGCGGGCGTGCTTCCACCAGTCGAGTAGGTGAGTGTCATCACATATATCGCCTTGTTCATCATTTGAGTAGAGTGGAAACCGCGAGAGGTCCGTGATTTGATTGCTAGAGAGTCTTTGTTTAAGCCATGCTATTCATTCTGCGCCGTCTTGTAATTCTCATCTGTTAGCTTGCTATTTCCTTACGTCCCATGCTGTTTCGGGATTGATTGCCATTTGCTCATGCTACTTGCGGTTTGGTGATTTGTTGGGGAAGTTTTCTTTTGCTCGCTTTGTCCTCTATTTTCTGTCATGCTTGGTTGCTTGAGGACAAGCAACGGTTCGGTTTGGGGGAGTTTGATGTGTCATATATTTATTTATATTTATAGCCCCCTGTCGCTTGCGTTTCTTTGCGATTCTTGTGCTTTTATACGCGTTTCAGCTCCTATTTCTCTCCGATTTGGCACTGCTGCGTTTTTGTGTCCATTTTGTAGGTACAAGCGCATATTTGGAGTTTAGGATGGTGTTCGAGAGGTTTCGTGAAGTTTCGTAAAGTTTCGTGAAGTTTCAAGGTGTTTCGAGTTGTTTTCGTCGCGTTTCGGTTGCGCACGAGCCTCGTTTCAACGAATGAAGGTGTCCCGGGACCTTGGGACGGGATTTGAAGCTCATATGATCAATGTAGACCTTGTCCCTACCCCTTGGGACGACGTAGGCCTCGTCCCTATGCCTTGGGACGACAAGAAAGCAAAAAGAAACTAAGTACAAAAAGAGCCAAAATGAGCACCAAGCCTGAACTCTACGGGACACTATTGTCGGTCAAGGCGAACCATGGGCGAGCGAGCGACTGTGAGACTCTTCGTTGGCTTTAAATACTTGATCAGTTTGGAGGAGCAAATCATCTCTTTTTAAATGCGAAATTTTTAGAGCACTTCATAGACACTTAGAACTACTTTCCATCAAAAATTTAGGTCTTGAATAATTTTCCTTCTTGTATTTCAATTCAGTCTCGTGTCGCTAGTTTGATCATCTATTTCGGTTTTGTTGCTTGAATTCATCCTTTTGCTATTGGATTTTCTGATTGGTATTGCTAATTCCTACTCTCCTTTGTTGTTCATTTCATTATATATTCTTCTTAATCATGTTTTCATTATTCTCCCTTGCTTTGATCGTCGTTATTATCATGTGTGAGTAGTTTATTCATCTAGGGAGAAGGGTGAAGTATGGGTTTTGGTTTTGGTTGTATTTGGTGATCATTAGAGTTAGGTTTTTGCTCTTGCTTTGATTGTCTTTGCTTGAATGCGTTTGTTGAATCCTTGATCACGTTTTAGCAAACCTTTAGCACCCTTGAACTTAAGATCGAGAGACTAGTTCTTGGAGAGGCGCGAGACAATCATTAGGACCCTCAATTGTAAGTAGCGAGAGCCCGCTTTTGAGACCTAGAGGTAGCTTAAGACCGAGAGGACGAGCTAAATCCTTAGCAAGTGCGATTACCTACTCTACCCGATCATCATCCTTAGCCTAGACCTTCCCCGTGCCTAACCCGACTTCCTAGACTTCTTCCCTTATCGTTAAACCCTTTATCCTTTTTCTCTAGCTCTAGTAACCAACCAATCACTTGAACCGAGATTAGAATCACCCAAAATAACCAACATAAGCGACCTTCTCCCTGTGGATTCGACCCGACTTACCCTTGCTACCCGTTAGAGTTTGTTCGGTTTATTTTTGATTAGGTGACGCGACTAAGCCTATCAAAAGGATGGATGTAGACACCCATGTCAAACCCGCAAAGGAAGACTCCAAAGGAACAATCAGCAGCTACACTGGCCGTCACGTCAACTATCCCCCACCATGGTACCGACCAGCAAATGGCCGATGACTTCACAAACTCGGGAAAGTAATCATCAGGACGCTGGTTTGGGTCCAACCACCTAATATAACGATCAGCCACGCCCCTAGCATAATCTGACCCGTCAAAACCGATATCGCCCAGCACACTAAGACGCTCCATCAGCCATACCTGAAGAATAAGGGGACATCCCCGGTACGGGCGCTCCCTATTACAAGCATGATCATCCAGTCCCAGGATCATCTCGGCCAAGATCACGGCAGAGGGGTTGCAACCATACTCCATCTGTTGGACGACAGTGATCAAGCGAGGGTCACCCAACTCAAACTGGGGGCTACAATCAAAAGCGACTTCAACAAAGTTTGACTTATGATTTTACACTAAAATCTAACTCAAACTGGGGGCTATAATAAGAAGCTATTCCAACAAAGTTTGACTAACGATTTTACAATAAAATCTAACTCAAACTGGGGGCTATACTACATAATACTCCACGAGTAAACGAAGACAGAAAGTACCTTCTTCACGCGCGGATCCCAGCTCTCCAGGCCCGCGTCGGTGACTACAGACAGACAATCCGACAGCACAATCGAATGTTGGCAGCCCTCGTGAACAACCAGCAGATCCTCGACGAACGGAGGAGGTTGGAACTCAAGGTCAGAATCACGGCGCTACAAAACAAAAATAGGGTAAATTTTTGCTTTTGAAAACAAAACACATAAGCAGAAACGGAACAACAAAGCATACCTCGATCACAGCGTCCGCAAGGGCATGCTGTGCCCAAGTCACGTAATCCTCAGCCGGCCGCAGCAGGGAGTCGGACTCACCCTCGTGGTACACGTCACGACGCTCGTTAGCGTCGGGCGTCTCCACAAACAAAACCGAAGGCGGAGGAGCAGGTACGATGAAGCCGCCGCGACCCGTCTGCGTAGACAGACGCTCACCCAAGTGCTAGTACGAGCCTTACTGAGTCTCAATGTACAGCCGCCGTCTGTCAAGGGGACCAAAGCGAGCTGCAATCGACGGAGGGACGCCGGTAAACTTACTCCAAGGGTCGCGAACGAACTACAAAACAAAACCAAATTATAAACCACAAAAACAAACACAAACCCAAAAACAAGCTACAAAAGACCAAAGTACAAAACATAATCACCCTTACCTTATCCATCGTCATCCCGTTGAAGCGCACACGAGCCGCGTCATACTTCAGGCCAATACCCTTCCGATCCGCTGTCGCATACGCATGGAAAGCCGGGTACGTGGCCGTCACCTGGAACGTGTCCTAAGGTAGAGGGGAAGTGAGCGTAGCACCAAGACTGCAAGCAATCAGAATACAACGTTACAAAAGAAAAGCAGAAACAAGATAACAAGACCCTGCGAAATCAAACCTTACCTCCATCAGAAGACCAGGGCCCACGAGAGACATCGAGATCCTCGTCAATCCGGTCGGGCGCACCGCGTCCTCAGGTACCGGATCAGCTGACCCAGGCGAGGGTGACCAGTCAAACTTCGCCTAGGCGTGACATGTCCGACAGGCCATCGGCCTTGGCCGTCGGCGCCGCTTCCCCTTGTCGCCAAAGTGGGTGGCCGTCAGGAACCACCACAACCACAGCCGGACCCTCTGTTGGAGCTAGTGTCCTCCACAGTTAATGTGATTAATTTATTAAATCTCTTACAGGATCACAAAGAATACTTGTATTTAAAATCAGCTGATTAACGTATATCGGTAACGGTTGGCTTGCTAGAAAGTTTGACGTTACTGTCATACAGATGGCGATAATCAGCTGGTCCTTATCGGTCACACCTATAGGACGATTTTATGAAATGTAATTTGATTACATTGATGCCTTAATTATATCTAAACAGTTAGTAAATTGGAAATAAATTAGTGGGTGAGCTGAATTAAATGTTAAATCAGCTAGATGAGCTGAATTAAGTGTTAATTCACATGTGTATAATAGTTATGAGCTACATTTATATTATAAATATATTTGATATTTATAGTTTAAATGATGCTATAAGTTATGTTATTTAATCTATTGTATTATACGATAATCAATTAATTAAATACATATTATACATATGATTTTACATGTATTGTACATATAAGATACTAAAAACAAAATACACACAACACACACTTGTAATGTGTTGTGTGATATGTATGTATTCATGTAGTTTTTAGTTTGTTTATTTAGTGATAATAGGTGGTTAATAGTTGGTTATTTACTACCCACCATCACTTAAATAACTTCCCCCCCACTAACTAAGAAACTACCCACTAAACACACTAATAAACTCACTAATCTACTCATAAGATGATAAGAGAAAATTGGTGGTGATATATGTGTGTGTGTCGTGTAGATTGAGAGGGAGAAAAGAGAGAATTTGTCTCATATTTTTTCACTCACCATATTTCCTAAACACTTCATATATTAATCGTAATATATACATCGTTTTCAAGCAGAAACTCAAGGCATTTCATATAACGTTTTGGGTGCAATCGTTAAGAGATATTCTACTTTGAATATTGGGTTTAAAAACGTAATTCGGGTACGTTTTTTTTAGGAGGTTCTTAGGCCTTTCATCGAAGTTTAGAAAGGTTATCTCTATTCCTTCGTAATTCATATTACTATCATTTTGTATATTCTTGGGCATGTTAATACGATTAACATTTTAGTAGCAATATCGTGTTTCATATTTCTACAAGTGGTATCAGAGCCAGGTTCAAAATGATTTTAATATGGATTAAAATTGAAAAATAAAATCGTTTATTTGTTCTAAATACCTCACGGCATTTTTTTGTTATTTTTGAAATTTTTTGTTTTAATTTAATTATTTTAAATTGTTAGAATGATTAAGTTAAATTGATATGCAAATTTGTTATATGTAAATATTTTGATAAGATCATTATTTAAGATGTATAATACTAAATTTTGGTTTAAATATGATTAAAATCAAAATAATATGATTATATGATAATTATAAAGTTTATTATATGATAATAAAATTTGTGATGTAATTTATGAAATTATATTGATATCAATTTATTTTGCATATATCAATTATTTCGAAATTTTTATATATATATATACATGTCAAATTTTATTGTTAAATATGATTTAATAAGAAATAATTGTTATATATATGTGTGTAAATTTTTTTTATTTTGGCCGAGACAATTAATTAAAAAAATTGTTTTTGTTTTTTGAATTGGCCGAAATGATTAAAACTGAGTTAATATGATTAATTCATTTTTTTATATTTGAATTGTCAAATTGTTTTTGTTTTTTTTTTAAAAATGCCTTATTTTATTGTCATAAAATTGTTTATGATGTGTGAGTGTATATGATGCCATTTATTTTAAAATAGTTTAAAATGATTATCGAATTGATTCATTATATGTGATATGTTGAATTAATTCTTATTTATCAATTTATGTATGACATGATTGATTTTTATGTTAATAGGTGAATTTTTATGAAATTTTCACTTAAACATATTTTTAGTAGGTGGTTTGTGTTTTTCATGCATTTGGATGTATGAAATTTTGTTTTAGTTGATGAATTCGTTTATATTTGATTACGTTTTATATCTAGTGTGGCCTAAGTTTTTTTTATTTTAATTGCATTTTCGTAATGATAAAAATGTGATTTTGGGATTTTCACATCTCCAACTTGTAATATTCTTTTATCCTAGATTATTTGTAAATAGGATTTACAATGTAATAGCTAGTGGTACAAGAAGAGGAGATTGAAGGTTTGCCATTCCTTTTGGTGATCCAAAGACGGAGGTTTTGGAGCCTTGCTTTTGGAGTTAGGGTCCTTTCTTTCAAGGATTCCAATTTGTATTTTATAGGGTCCAATTTGATTGGATTCCGCCTTATCTTTATTTTGATAGGCCATTAGGTTTTATGTGCTTGTTTTCTTTATGTTTTTCGTCATATTCCGCCTAAAACAAACCACCTAATTAGATGAATATTGATTCACTCTCTCGTGTTAGATAGAGTAGTTATAACATATGATGTTTTAACCTCTTGATTTAAACATATGATGTTTTTACAAGTCATCGTTCACTTAGACTCACCTATATTGTTCACTTAAACGAGTTTTTAATGGATGATGAGATCTCACTCTTAAACTATTAAAATTGAGATATAGTCTTTCTAAATCGAATCATTATGAATCCCTTGTTCGTCGGTGGGCATATAGGACCTGTTGTTAAATCCATGTGTACCCCTTCTACCTTGGGTAAGTAGTGGATGTCGATGTTAGTTGAACTCAACATTTGGTTTTCACTAAGATGTGGGAATCGAAATGGACTATTAATAAATTTGAGAAATTTATGAACCAAGAGTTTTTAAAAGTTAAAAAATAGTCAAATGGTTGACTTATCGATTTATTGAAATTTGAGTCTTGGAATCATTTATATAATTCTTGAGTGGGATCAATTATATAAATGCTTTTAGTTTATTTACATGTTTTAAATAGACGCTTTAAATTTGATGATTGCTTATGTTTGTTTTATCTTCTTATATTGTAGATATATTTGTTGCTATTTCTGCTTTATTATGGCTGATAATAATGCTACCGACCCTAGTCTTAGTCTTGACTAGGGAGTCATGGTTGCGTTCCTTTATGGACCATGTCTCCTACAACCAAAACTACCGTCTCAAGGCAGATGGTAGTAACTTCACCGAATGGGAGGCGGCATTAAAGAATGCTGCCATCGCAGACGGAAAACTGAAGTATCTCATGGAGCCAATTCCGGCTGAACCTACTGCTAGATCTGGAGCTCAACGAACTGCATATGATGAGTTCGTGCGAGAGGCGGGTGCGACTAAGAACGTACTCATATATGCAATGGATTCACATTTGCAATGTCGCTTCATTTCCCAAGGTGCAAATCGCATTTTCACCTCACTAACTAATGAATTCTCGCAAGCTCCGAGAATTGTTAGGTATGATGCAGCTGTACGCTTCTTTGAGGCTAAGCTGCAAAGGGGTCAACCCGTTAGCGCCCACATGCTTAATATGATTGAGAATGTGGAGAAATTAGACGCTCTTGGTTGCAAGATTGAAGAGTCAATCATTGTTGATCGTATCCTACACTCTCTTCATGATGGATTCACTCAGTTTAGGGTGAATTACAACATGAATGATATGAAGAAGAGTCTTCACGAACTTCATTCTCTACTTGTGCAAGCTGAGAAAGATCTTAATTTGAGTGGGAGTCACAAGAAAGATGTTCTTGTGATGCAGTCTAAGGGAAAGGGAAAGGCACCTGCTGCCGCGAATGCTAAGCGACCACAGTTCAAGAAGAAAGGTCAGCCTAAACCCAAGAGTGGTCCTGGGGAGTCAAGTCACTCAAAAGGCAAGAAGAGCAAAGAAAAGGAGGGAAAATGTCACCATTGCCAGCAGTCTGGGCATTGGAGAAGGAATTGTCCTAAGTACCTCGAGGACATAAAAGCTGGACGTGCGACAGCTCAAGGTATGTCATCTAATATTCACATGATAGAAATTAATCATGCGAGTTCCTCTGTTTGGGTATTTGATACTGGATGTGGTTCTCACATTTGTAATCACTTGCAGGGCCTCAGGACGTAAGGCGTCTGGCTAAAGGCGATGTTGATTTACGTGTTGGGAATGGAGCAAAGGTTCTTCTTTGTTTACGTAGGAAGTTACATCTTGTTTTTACCTAGTGGTTTGGAACTTTGTTTGAATAATTGTTATTATGTTCCTAGTTTGTCAAAGAACATTATTTCCGTTAACATGTTGGATGTTTATGGTTTTTCATTTATTATTAAGAACAATTGTTGTACTTTTTCTTTAAATGATGTTGTTTATGGTCAAGCGTTTTCCATGAATGGTATTTATGTTCTAGATCAAACGCAAGAAATGTATCATGTGGATAATAAAAAGGCTAAATTAGGTGATAAAGATCAAACGAATTTATGGCATTGTCGAATGGGACACATAAATGAAAAACGAGTAAAGAAACTCATTAAGAATGGGATTATTTCACCATTTGGTTTTGAATCATTTGGTACTTGTGAATCATGTCTCATTGGAAAGATGACTCATATATCCTTTAAAGGTATTGTAATGCGAGCCAGTGACTTACTAGGACTAATACATACCGATGTATGTGGACCAATGTGCATCACAAAGACGAGATGGCTATAGATATTTCATCACTTTTACTGATGATTTAAGTAGATATGGGTATGTCTATTTAATGAAACATAAAAGTGAATCTTTTGAGAAATTCAAGGAGTTTCAAAACAAGGTTGAGAACCAATTAGATAGGAAAATAAAGGCATTATGATCAGATCGTGGTGGTGAATATCTATCTAATGAATTTGATCAACACCTAAAGGATTGTGGTATTGTATCACAATTAACTCCACCTGGAACACCACAATTGAATGGTGTGTCCGAACGGAGAAATCGGACCTTGTTAGACATGGTTCGCTCCATGATGAGTCACACAGTTTTACCGGATTCATTGTGGGGGTTTGCTCTAAATTCTGCTGCACTCATTCTAAACCGAAGTCCGACTAAAGCGACAGACAAAACCCCATATGAGATGTGGAAAGGAAGAGTTCCTGATTTGTCTTTTATTCGGGTTTGGGGATGTGAGGCTTACGTTAAGTGGAGACCTGACGATAAGCTAGGCCCACGATCGGTCAAAACATACTTTGTGGGATATCCAAAAGGAATGTTTGGTCATTACTTTTATTCACCTGCTGAACAACGAGTTTTTGTTGCAGCTAGTGCTAAATTCTTAGAGAAAGAGTTTATCACGAATAACCAAAGTAATAGGGTTTTTGAGTTGTCAGAAATCTCAGAACCAGACACTGCACATGTGATGGAGGAAGATATTCCTTCAACCTCCACTGCAGTAGCCATTCCTGCGGAACCTAGGAGGTCAAGTCGAGTCTCTTATCCTCCGGATCGATACATTGGTATCGTTGAAGAAGGAAATGGAGATGATTTATTACTTCTTGAAAGTAATGAACCGACTACCTACAAAGGTGCAATGACTAGTTCTGATTCGAAGCTATGGCTTGAAGCCATGCATTCCGAGATAGACTCCATGTACGAGAACGAAGTATGGGATCTGGTTGATTTGCCTGAAAAGGTTAGACCTCTTCAGTGCAAATGGATTTATAAGATAAAACATTCACTAGGTGGACAACCAGATATCTATAAAGCACGACTTGTTGCAAAAGGTTTCACCCAAGTGCAAGGTTTACACTACGATGATATCTTTGCACCTGTCGTCATGCTTCGATCTATCCGGATTATCTTAGCGATTGTTGCATTTCATGATTATGAAATATGGCAAATGGATGTGAAGACCGCCTTCTTAAATGGTTATTTAGACGAGGAATTGTACATGGTACAACCCGAAGGCTTCACAGATCCAAAATATCCTAAGAAAGTATGCAAACTTAAGCGTTCCATTTATGGACTTAAGCAAGCATCGAGGAGTTGGAATCATCGATTTGACCAAGTGATTAAACAATATGGTTTTAAACGATCAGTCGAGGAACCATGTTTATATGTCAAATCAAGTGGGAGCTATATTGCATTCCTAGTTTTGTATGTAGATGACATCCGTTAATAGGGAATCACATTCCTATGCTTTCTTACGTAAAAAGAATGGTTAAAGAATCATTTTCAGATGAAAGACTTAGGTGAGGCACAGAGAATACTCGGTATTCAAATCTATAGAGATAGATCCAAGAGAATGTTGGCGTTAAGTCAAGAATCTTATATAGATAAAATTCTTGGGAGGTTCAGTATGACGAACTCAAAAAGGGGTAATCTTCCGATGGTTCATGGGGTGCATTTAAGTAAGACTCAATCACCTAAATCACCAGAAGAAGTAGAACGCATGAATCGAATTCCATACACTTCTGCCGTAGGATCGATTATGTATGCTATGATGTGTACACGTCCAGACGTGGCATACGCACTTAGTATGACGAGTCGTTATTTAAAAGGATCCAGGTGAAAGTCACTGGATTGCTGTTAAGAACATCCTTAAGTACTTGAGAAGAACTAAGGGTTGGATGTTAGTATATGGTGGAGACAAAGAGTTATGTGCAAAAGGTTTCACAGATGCTAGTTTCCAAACGGATAGAGATGATTCTAAGTCTCAATCCGGATTCGTTTTTACACTTAATGGTGCGGCAGTGAGTTGGAAAAGTTCCAAGCAATCAGTCACAGCAGATTCCACAATGTAACTGAGTATATTGCAGCTTCCGAGGCAGCTAAAGAGGCAATATGGATGCGTCAGTTCTTACAAGGACTAATGGTAGTTCCTAGTGCGAATGACCCGATCACTGTCTATTGTGATAACAGTGGTGCTATATTCCAAGCTAAAGAGCCTAAATCTAGCAATAAGTCTAGACATGTGTTGCGGAAGGCTCATATGATACGAGATTACGTGGAGCAAAAGGAGATAGAGATTTGCAAGGTTGTCACGGATGACAACATAGCGGACCCTCTCACGAAGTCATTGTCGTACAATAAACATGTTGAACATGTTGTATCAATGGGATCAAGAGTGTTCACGATTTTTTAGTTTGTTTTTAGATAATGTATCTGTTAAAACTTCTACTTTGTAATCATCAACTTTTTTTATATATATCGTATTTCATGTGGATTGTGTGACAATTTTGAACGCCACTGAGTGAACTGATTTACTTTATATATGTTTTGTCCATAATCACCAAAGTGAGCTGATAACTCTAGGTGATTACATTGTGGGTTGATTGATGGTAGGTTCAATAACCATAAGGACATGTGATGTCTGATCAAACACATATGCGAGGTATAGAGGATACTGCGTAGGACATAGTGACCACTTAAATGAAGTCCTAAATGTACAGACATTATGCCTGGTCGTGGATAGGACGTTCATTGTGTTCCTAGAGTCGATTCTTTTGACTGTCGACTGTTTCTTGAGATAAGGGCAGTTTTGGGTGACTTTGGTTTCTTTCTCGTGGTCGCACCGTAAAAGGAGGCCGAGTAGATTTTTTCTGGGTCATTTCATACTGTGCTTTAATCTGCAAGATTCGAGTCAAGGAAAATATCCAATCTTATCGTTTTTTTATCTCAGGGCCACTCGAGGAGTAGTAACTGAAATGCATGGCCATGCTCGAATGTTGTGAATACATTTTCATATCAGTTAGTTGCTCTCTAGTCGAGGAAACCACTCTTGATACGATCACTTGATAGATACGACCTTGCGAAAGTACGACTTTGCAAATATGTCTACCATTGAGTGGGAGATTTATATGGATATGAGAATCGTTAATCACACAGTTAAGCACTTGTAGGACAAGTGGGAGATTGTTGGAGCTAGTGTCCTCCACAGTTAATGTGATTAATTTATTAAATCTCTTACAGGATCACAAAGGATACTTGTATTTAAAATCAGTTGATTAACGTATATCGGTAACGGTTGGCTTGCTAGAAAGTTTGACGTTACTGTCATACAGATGGCGATAATCAGCTGGTCCTTATCGGTCACACCTATAGGACGATTTTATGAAATGTAATTTGATTAAATTGATGCCTTAATTATATCTAAACAGTTAGTAAATTGGAAATAAATTAGTGGGTGAAATTTGAATTAAATGTTAAATCACTAGATGAAATTTGAATTAAGTGTTAATTCACATGTGTATAATAGTTATGAGCTACATTTATATTATAAATATATTTGATATTTATAGTTAAAATGATGCTATAAGTTATGTTATTTAATCTATTGTATTATACGATAATCAATTAATTAAATACATATTATACATATGATTTTACATGTATTGTACATATAAGATACTAAAAACAAAATACACACAACACACACTTGTAATGTGTTGTGTGATATGTATGTATTCATGTAGTTTTTAGTTTGTTTATTTAGTGATAATAGGTGGTTAGTAGTTGGTTATTTACTACCCACCATCACTTAAATAACTTCCCCCCCACTAACTAAGAAACTACCCACTAAACACACTAATAAACTCACTAATCTACTCATAAGATGATAAGAGAAAATTGGTGGTGATATATGTGTGTGTGTCGTGTAGATTGAGAGGGAGAAAAGAGAGAATTTGTCTCATATTTTTTCACTCACCATATTTCCTAAACACTTCATATATTAATCGTAATATATACATCGTTTTCTAGCAGAAACTCAAGGCATTTCATATAACGTTTTGGGTGCAATCGTTAAGAGATATTCTACTTTGAATATTGGGTTTAAAAACGTAATTCGGGTACGTTTTTTTTAGGAGGTTCTTAGGCCTTTCATCGAAGTTTAGAAAGGTTATCTCTATTCCTTCGTAATTCATATTACTATCATTTTGTATAATCTTGGGCATGTTAATACGATTAACATTTTAGTAGCAATATCGTGTTTCATATTTCTACACCCTCTGCTCAGCGCTCGCTCGAGTAGACCCCTTCTTCTTCTTCCCCTCGAAGAAGTCGGCAAACCATACGGTCCGGGGCTGAAACGTGTGCGCCTCACCTGTCCCGCACCGAACCCCATCACCGATCAACCGCACGACGCGTGGGCTATCGATAGGAGGACGCTCACGTCCCCAGTCAAGCACGCCCTCACCATGAGGCAGCCCCGTGACAACTGCCCACGAAGAAGGGGTCACGCCAACCTCGTACCCAGGCATGTGGAAGGTGTTGGTCGTATCCCAAAACCTATCCAGCAACGCCCGGAGCACAGTAAGACGCGAGTTCACCCGCTTACCCCGCACCTCTCTCCATTTCTGCACCAGGGGACCGAAAGCCGTCCCAAGCACTATGTCCCGCTCCTCCTGTGTAAGCCTCTCGTCAAACGCGTCGAACACCGTCCGAAACCCAGAGAAGGTCCTCATCGAGCCTAACGGGAAGCCGACCTTCACTCGGATCGACAAGTGCTCCTAGGGACTCCAAACCAGAGTCACGCCATCCCAGTCCTTGGCCACCTGCGGCCACAAACGCGGACCCTGGGGATAGTTAGGCCTCACGCCTAGCTCGTCAACCATCCCCATGAAAACCTCCGTCGCAGCCTCAAGAGGCTGCCGCGCTGCGTCTGGGCATGACCCTCGGCCCGCTGCCGATCATGAGCCTGGCCTGAATCGACCCGACCACCCTGGCGACCGCGGCGGCCAGAAGCGGCAACCTGGCGGCGTCGGCGGCGGCTGAGCGGCGGCCAGCGGCGGCCTCAGCAATCTCAACCACGACAGTGGCCTCTGCCGCGATCTCGTCGAAACCTCCTCACCGTCACTCGAAGACTCCTCCGACTTCGGAAGGATCCTCGTGCGGCTCCGGACCTCGAGGGCGACCACGCCTCGCGTAGCCTCGGCAGGGCTCCTCGCTCCAACCTCCTCAAAACACCGGCGACCTCGGCCGCCCGGCCACCACCCTCTGCAGAAGACGAGCTCTACGACGTGGCTCATCTGCCGCCTCACCGTGGCCACATCCACCTTCCGCTTCGGCCTCGGGTTCCTCCGAGTCTCACCTCGACCTCTACCACGGCCCCCTCCAGGAGCCGCAGCACCTGAAACAACGCTGCGGGCTACGACCTCAAAGACCCGGCGGCGCCACGACCTCCGCTTGGCCCTCCCGAGCCGCGCGGCGACCCCGCAGCAGCGCCACGACCACGCCCCTGCAAAGATCCTGCAGCTGCACCTCGGCCTCTACCACGGCCTCCCCCAGGAGTCTTAGACGTCTCCACAGCAGCGTCACGTCCACGCCCCTGCAAAGACTCTGTGAGGGCACTGACTCGACCTCGGCCACCAACAGGAGACCTCGACGACCCAGCAGCAGCTCCACTACCGCTAGTATCACCAGAAGACCGCGTCCGCTCAGCGACAGTCTCCTCGCGTACCTCATTAGCTGAAAAAGCAGGTGACTCGGCAGCAACGTCACGACCCGCAACACTAACTGACGGCTCAGGACCACCAAGAACAAAGACCATGTCCCGAGCCACTCGCGAAGGCCCGGACAACGACCGACAAAGACCGGCACCACTAGCGAAAAAGCGCAGAGACTCCGCGGCGCCCTGAAACTCACTCCCTGGTGTCGGAGGAGCCCCCGGCGTCTGAGGAGGAAAAGCTCGCAGCAAGTCCGACTGAGACGGACCATCGGAAACCTCCAAAGGCGCGGGCATACCCGAAGTAGGGGTATGCTCGCCCCCCGGAACAGTAAAGTCAACACCAGCCAAGACCCGGTCTATGGAACTGGAAGTAGGCGCAGGATCACCTGCACAAAATTCAAAGGCATACTCAGACAACGACAACAGCAAATCATTTAGGAAAGCAGAAGCACGCAAAAATGACAAAAAGCAAGCATGAAGACCTACATTATCTACAGATAAGGCCAAAACGAAGCAGAAGCACAGAAGATCAAATTCCATAAGACGTATACGATATATACGTCCTACACAGTCAAGTCAGGAGCAAGAACGCGCAAAAGCAGAAGAGAATTAGCCAAAACAGCAGAAAGCAAGCCCTTTTAACCCAAAAATAGCAGAAAGGGGAAAAACACTACAGAAGGCCAGAAACCCATATTTTCTGAGACAGACCCAACCCATAAATCACAATAAGCACGTGCAAAAAATTTCATGCGGAAACGATGTCCCGAACACCTCGACTGAATATCTTTTACAAAACACCTTCAAACTACAAAAACGGCCTTTTCTTGACCATAACTCAACCCAAAAAGCCCCCACTTCCCACAAAACAACCCCCTAGCCCTTTTTATGAGAGAAACACAAAAACACGTAGCCTCCTCACGAGACGTTCATAAAAACCTCACTTTTTATGAGAAAAACAAAAAAAAAAAAAAAAAAAAAAAAAAAAAAAAACGCGTAGCCTCTTCAAGAGACGTTCATAAAAACCTAACTTTTTATGAGAAAAACCAAAAACGCGTAGCCTCCTCACGAGACGTTCATAAAAACCTAACTTTTTATGAGAAAAACCAAAAAACGCGTAGCCTCCTCATGAGACGTTCATAAAAACCTAACTTTTTATGAGAAAAACCAAAAACGCGTAGCCTCCTCACGAGACGTTCATAAAAACCTAACTTTTTATGAGAAAAACCGAAAAACGTGTAGCCTCCTCAAGAGACGTTCATAAAAACCTAACTTTTTATGAGAAAAACCAAAAACGCGTAGCCTCCTCAAGAGACGTTCATAAAAACCTAACTTTTTATGAGAAAAACCAAAAACGCGTAGCCTCCTTACGAGACGTTCATAAAAACCTAGCCCTTTTTATGAGAAACACAAAAACGCGTAGCCTCCTCACGAGACGTTCATAAAAACCTAACTTTTTATGAGAAAAACCAAAAAACGCGTAGCCTCCTCACGAGACGTTCATAAAAACCTAACTTTTTGTGAGAAAAACCAAAAAAACGCGTAGCCTCCTCACGAGACGTTAAAACACAAAAAAAAAAAAAAAAAAAAAAAAAAAAAAAAAAAAAAAAAACAAAAAAAAAAAAAAACGTAGCCTCCTTACGAGACGTTCATAAAAACCTAGCCCTTTTTATGAGAAACACAAAAAACACGTAGCTTCCTTACGAGACGTTCATAAAAACCTAGCCCTTTTTATGAGAAACACAAAAACACGTAACCTCCTTTACGAGACGTCCGTACCAGCGCAAGCCAGAAGCGCAAGCAAAGCACAAGCAAGGAGCGCAAGCCAAAAGCGCAAGCAAAGCACAAGCAAGGAGCACAAAGCAAGGAGCACCAACAAGAAGTATCCAGCACCAGCAAAGCACCAGCAGGAAGCACTCAAGCCGCACGCAGGCTGACACGCCCTTAAACATGTAGGACCGTCATGTCCTTAAAAACATGTCGTCCCTCCCCGCATCTCCCGGCGCTAAGTCCTCGTCTCTCCCATAAGACACATGCTTAGCGCCGCCAGGTAGTATCGAGACTGTGATGGTCCGGATACTATCTTTAAGTTTGACTAACGCTTTGTCCAAGCTCAGTCAAACTGGGGGCTCTGTAGATACCCGTATCCGTACCCCCCAAAAAACAAACCCGATGACGAAAAGGACTTTCATGCATGCTTTTAAAAGAGTCGAAACGGTACAAAAGTGTCTAAAACGTATTTAGTCATTTTTAACGTATTAATTTGAATTTGCATAATCATAAAAATGAATGTCACTCTTAGTCATTATAAACATAACACGGGCACATTGCAGGAACGTCTTACCAAAACGACCCACAAAAATAGCCCAACAAGCTACAAAATGGCCCAAACTCACAAAAATAACCCCAAAACGACACGCAAAACGGGCCAAAGTGCGTCCCGTGTCACATTTTCAAAAAATTAGGTTCTATGAAACCGTAAAATAATATAACCTAATATTATTTTATTTCAAGCCAAAGCGAAAAACACGACAAAACCAAGCACGAAAGTCGAAATCGGACCAAAACCGATTAGGCCCAAAAAGACTTGATCCACACGAAAATATCCAACAAAACCTAATTATCACCTAATCATACGTCCAAAAACTAAAGGCGGCTAAAAACAAGACACCAAAACAAGCAAAACGCTGTTGACAGGCGATTAAAAATTTAAGCGCCTGTCAACAGGCGATTATAAATTTGTTTTGGTGTGCAACCTTCTTAAGTTTCCTCCACAAATCCCAACCCAGATGAAATTAAATTACTTTGTACAGGCGATTTAATTTTTATCTACGCATAAACCAGCCACTTCCTATAAATACCCACCCCCCCTTCATTCATTTCAAACATCAGTTTTTTAACACACATACACTATTCACAAAATACACTTAAAATCCACTCAAAATACCGTCTTTGCATTTTCGAAAGGTAAACATTTTACCTACGTTTTGGACGTTTGAGACTCGGACAAAGGGGTTACATTAACCCCAACCCGATATTGGCATTAGCGAAGCCGTATTCGTAATACGGTTGTAGCAATTCGGATTCATAATCCGTCTAAACCCCGCCAATATCGCATAAATAACGACTCATTATCACTAAAGCAAACCGACGTCACTTTTATAATTATGCAAGTCCTCATTCATGCATTAAATAACGACTAGAATCACGGATCCAACACTAAATTGTACCGTTTCATAGAGTCTTTTAGCATGCAAAACTGAGGGTTTTTCACAAAATCTTAAGAGTCAAAATACGAGGTTGGAAAATAACGTTTATAGTAATAATTTAGTCAATAAATTATTATTTAACGTACATTTCCTATAGCAAATGTCATTATTTTGACAATTTACATTATTTATGCATTTTAATCGTGTCATATTTATTCGCACTTGTACGTAGCGTGACTTTTAGCCCAAATATCGAAATTAAGCAAATGTTTTCAAATTAGTAGAGACTACTTTTATGTAGGCTTTTTGATTTCAGTTTTCAAAACACTTTTTTTGTCAAAACTTTCGAAAAGTAACCTCACTCCGAATCCCTTCTCTGGTTTCAAACCTCAGACGGATAGGTATCGACGCACCTTGAAATCTGAGACACTCGTGTCTTGTATTTCAAGACGCGTTGAATAGGTTCCAAATTCCTTTAATATTTGGTGGCGACTCCGAAAATACATTTTCAAAAAGGATTTTCTACTTTTCTTTTTGGTCACAAATTCATGCAATGATCTCCCCATTTTTCACAAAACGGGCGCGCGCAGGGCGTCGATCGGTTTTCCCAAAAAGGATTTTTTCTCCCGGTACCTTCAGTGTGTCTCAGATTTCAAGGTGCGTCGATACCTATCAGTCTGAGGTTTGAAACCAGAGAAAGAATTCGGGGTGAGGGTACTCTCCAAAAGTTTATCAAAATGTTTTATGAAAACTATAATTGAAAAGCCTACGTAAAAGTAGCCATTACTAGCTTGAAAACAGTGTATAATTCGATGTTTGAGTAAATGCGCATCGCCACGCATTACAAGTGCGATAAAAGACTCGATAAATATGCATAAAAGCAAATGTAAACGTCATAGTTATGACGGGTTACTATAGGAAATGTGCACAAAAACGATAATTCATTATTTGAATTATCATTTAAGTGCTATTTTCCGACTCATGTATGTGTAAAAGTTTATTTAAAACCCTCAGTTTTGCATGTTTTTAGACTAATGAAGACAGTACAGGTTTTATCGAAATCATGTTTAGTCATTTAACGCATAAACGAGAATTTGCATAATGTAAAAGTGACGTCGGTTTGCTTTAGCGATATTGAGTCGTTGTTTATGTGATATTGGCGAGGTTTAGACGGATTCTGAATCCGAATTGCTACAACCATATTACGAATACGGGTTCGCTAATGCCAATACCGGGTCGGGTTAGGAACCCGTATAAGTCGAGTGTACGTGAGGCGTAGATTGAGAAAGAGTGATGACAATTCATCGGGGTGAAAAGCATGGTTTGTAAAGGATGAATAAGGGGTGTATTTATAGAGGTTTGAGCCGCCAATGCATGAGAAACAAGTTTTAAATCGCCTGTCAACTGGCGATTTAAAACTTAATCGCCAGTCAACTGGCGATTTAATTTTAAATTGCCTGGGCGATTTTATACTTGTTTTCTGTTGTTTTGTGACGTGTTTAGGCCATACGTATGTGTGTGATGTATGTATATACGTATGTTTACTTAGTGTGGTTGGTTTTGGCTGACTTACTCCGGGTCTGTTTCGTGTTTCGTGTTTCGCGTTTCGTGTTTCGTATTTCGTGTCATTTTCGGGTCTCAGGCCGAAAATTGTTTTTCTAGGGGGCCGGCCCCTTTGCATGGAGGAGAGAAGAAAGTGCTAAAAGACAAAATGAGAATCTTATTCTCCTTCTTCATCCTTGTTGGACGGTTACATGGCCCCTTATATGGGTCCAATTTGTTTTCAATATTTGTCCCACAAATACTTATAATTTATCTCTTAATCATCTAATATGATAAAGTACAAATTATCAAATTGAACTCACAACTCTTCTTTTACATATATGTACACTTACACATGTATTCAAAATGTACTTTTACTAATCTCATTAGTAAAATATACACAATTAGTGAATTAACGTTTAATTACTAATTCCCATCTCCTCTAATAATTTTATCGATATAAAATTAAATCATTCGAGTTCACAACTCGATTTCTCTCTAACTAAATTCACCGACTAACCGTTAGTCAAATTTATCAAGTTACTAATCTAATCGTATCTCATACAATTAATTAGCTTTAATATTTGGAGTACGTTCCTATAGGTGTGACTTAAAGGGATCAATTGATTACCGCCGTTCTCACGACAATAACGTCAAACTCTAGTCAGCCAACCGTTATTGATTTACGTTAATCAATTGACAATAATGCAGGATTATCCCCATGTATTCCTTAATTGAGATTTATTAAGTAATCGCACTATTGTGGAGGACACATACTCCAACAATCTCCCACTTGTCCGAGACAAGTTGTGCATTACCAATTCTCATGTCCGTTTCACATCTCCCACTCAATGCAAGGTGTCTTACAGGTCGTACTTGCATTCAAATATATAAATATCATGAGTGGTTTCCTCGATAAGGAGAGTAGCTGTCTGACTGGGGAATCTACCGTAGATTCTTACCGAGCGTGGCCACGCATTTTCAGCGACTACTCCTCGAGTGGCCCAAAGATGTTTTTACCCCGACAAGGGTGGACATTTCCCTTCCACTCGATTGTACTGTATGATGCAGATCACCATGACCCCAAAGATGCCCTTATAACCCCCTTTCACGGCATGGTTTAGGACAAAAATGAAAGTCACTCGGAAACTGCACCGACTCAGACAATCAGCTCCAGTCAAAGAATCGACTCAAAGGAATACTATAGAAATTCCCACCACAACCAGGTTTCAATCTCATTGAAAAGGAATTCTATAAGCGTCCTTTGCCTCGAGCAGTGTTTTCACAGTCTGTCTATGCAAACGATCAGTCATCTCATATGACCCTATGGTGTTGAACCCACCATCGATCGACTTGCAATCTAGTCTCTACGAGACGTCACCTCATATAAGAGACCAGGGACCAAATACTTAGTTTATGCCGTTCACTTGAATACGTTCAAAGTTGTCACACAAATATTCGGATAAACAAAGTATGCATTCATAATGACTTAAGATAAAAATAATGAATGTTATTTTCATATATGTAATAAGATACATCGTTCAATTACATATTACGAAACTAAAGGAAATCTGGCATACGCCGCAACCCCATGGAGGCGGTGTGCGCGTCATGCTTAGCCCTCGAAAGAGGCTTGGTTAAAGGATCAGCGATGTTATCGTCTGTCCCAACCTTACAAATATCTATTTCCTTCCTTTCCACATTATCTCTAATAACGTGGTATTTCCTCAAAACGTGTCTAGACTTGTTGCTAGACTTGGGCTCCTTTGCTTGGAAAATAGCCCCATCAAGTTATCACAATAAACAAAGGATGTGATCCGGCACTAGGGACTACTCTTAGTCCATCCAAGAATTGCCGAATTCACACAGCCTTCTTTAGCGACTCCAGATGTCGCCAAATATTCACTTAGTTGTAGAATCCGCAGTGACACTCTGTTTGAAGCTCTTCCAACAAACAGCTCCTCCATTTAACATAAAGACATAGCCGGATTGGGATTTCAGATCATCCCCATCGGTTTGGAAACTTGCATCCGTGTAACCCTTTACACGTAGCTCAAGTTCTCCTCCAAACACTAGAAACGAATCCTTAGTTCTTCTCAAGTACTTAAGGATGCTCTTCACAGCTATCCAGTGATTCTCACCGGGATTAGCTTGATACCGGCTCGTCATGCTCAAAGCGAAAGCGACATCGGGACGAGTACACATCATAGCATACATGATTGATCCTACAGCGGAAGCATAAGGGATCAATTTCATGCGTTCAATTTTCGCAGGAGTCGTAGGACATTGAGATTTCTTCAATGTTATTCCCGCACTCATCGGAAGAAATCCTCTCTTGGAGTCTTTCATATTGAACCTATCAAGAATCTTATCAATATAAGTTTCTTGACTTAATGCTAGTATCCTTTTGGTTCTATCTCTATAGATCCGGATACCCAAGATGCGTTGTGCCTCTCCCAAGTCCTTCATTTGAAAATGGTTTCCCAATTCCTCCTTTACCGAGTTCAGGCTTGGAATATCATTTCCAATCAATAGTATGTCATCCACATACAAAACAAGGAAAGTTACTTTACTCCCACTAAACTTCATGTATAAACAAGGTTCCTCGGTACTACGAGTGAATCCCTTTTGTTTGATAACATGATCGAATCTGTGATTCCAACTCCTTGATGCTTGCTTAAGACCATAAATGGATCTCTTTAGCTTGCATACTTTCTTAGGGTTAGATGTATCTATAAAACCTTCAGGTTGTGTCATATACACTTCCTCTTCTAGAATCCCATTCAAGAAGGCGGTTTTTACATCCATTTGTCATATCTCATAGTCATGAAATGCGACAACCGCTAAGATTATCCTTATGGATCGAAGCATAGCAACCGGTGCAATGGTTTCTTCATAATGAATACCTTGGACTTGTGAAAAGCCCTTTGCCACCAATCTAGCTTTGTAAACATCTATATGTTTATCTATGCCGAGTTTGATTTTGAATATCCATTTACACTGAAGGGGTTTCACTCCTTCAGGTAAATCTACCAAGTCCCAAACTTGGTTCTCGTACATAGAATCCATTTCGGATTTCATGGCCTCAAGCCATTGTTCGGAGTTGGGGCTACTTATAGCCGCCTTGTAGGTTGAGGGTTCGTTGCTTTCGAATAACAACAAATCACCCTCCTCCTCGATGTTACCGAGGTAACGGTCAGGTTGATGACTAATTCTTCCTGACCTCCTAGGGATTATAACCGTGTCAGAAGACGAGGGAACAGTTTCCTCATTTTCTGTCTCGGTTTGTGGCTCTTGAACTTCATCAAGTTCAAATTTTCTCCCACTCTGTTTTTTAGAAATAAATTCGTTTTCTAGAAAAACAGCATCACGAGGCACAAACACTTTGTTCTCGTGAGGGTTGTAGAAGTAATAACCACAGGTTTATTCTTGACATTTGTCAAACCTTGGAGTGAGTTTATCGTCAGTTTTATTCTTGACGAATGCTTCACAACCCCAGATTCTCATGAATGACAAATAGGGAACGGTTCCCGTCCATATCTCATATGGTGTCTTATTGGCCGCTTTTGTCGGACTACGATTTAGTGAGAAAACAGTAGATAACAGTGCAAAGCCCCAAAATGATCCAGGAAGCTCAGTTTGACTCATCATAGACCGAACCATGTCAAGAAAAGTTCGGTTTCTCCTTTCGGCAACACCGTTCAACTGTGGTGTGCCCGGAGGAGTCCATTGTGATATTATACCACAATTCTTAAGATGTGAATCAAACTCATTACTTAGATATTCGCCACCACGATCCGATCGTAGTGCTTTTATCCTTTTGTTCAATTGGTTCTCAACCTCATTTTGAAATTCTTTAAATTTCTCAAAAACATCACTTTTATGCCTTATTAAGTAGACATAACCATATCTACTTAAGTCATCGGTAAAAGTAATGAAGTAATGATATCCTCCTCTAGCGGTGATGTTTAACGGACCATACACATCGGTATGTATGAGTCCTAAAACCTCACTTGCTCGTGTCCCTTTACCACTAAAAGGTAGACGAGTCATCTTGCCTAAGAGGCAAGATTCGCATGTACCATATGATTCGTAATCAAATGGTTTGAGAACCTTGGTCGCAACAAGTCTCTTTATGCGTTTGTCGTTTATGTGACCAAAACGATAATGCCAAAGGTAGGATTTGTTTGATTCATTCGATTTGAGCCTCTTGTTCTCCACATGATAAACATCATTAACATCATTTAAAACATAAATACCTCCAATTGAAATAGCTTCACCATAAACCATTTCATTAAATGAAAAAGTACAACGGTTGTTCTTAATCACAAAACAAAAGCCTTACGCATCTAACACGGAGACAGAGATAATGTTTTTAGTTATAGTTGGTACAAAATAACAGTTATTTAAATGCAACTCTAAACCACTAGCAAGAGCGAGTACAAAAGTTCCCACGGAAACGGCCGCTACTCTAGCTCCATTGCCCATGCGGAGATCTACATCACCCTTGGCTAGAGCTCGCACGTTTCTCATCCCCTGCAAATGATTACAAAGGTGAGATCCACATCCGGTATCCAATACCCATGTAGAAATGCAAGCATGATTGATGTCTATCATATAGAGATTAGAAGGAAGAATACCTTTGGATGTCGCACATCCATCTTTCAAGTCCTTCTTGTACTTGGGACAATTGCGCTTCCAATGACCCACTTCATTGCAATACTTGCAAGTGTCATTGAGAGGTTTTCCTTTGTTGATCTTGGGCTTAGGCTTATGTGGAACACCTTCCACAATAGCCTTGCCCTTACCCTTGCCTTTGATAGATGGCGCTTTCTTGGCCACCTTCCCCTTCTTGACTCCAAGATTCATGTTCTTCATTTTCATGGAGAGAACATCTTTCCTCTCCACCTCATTCACTTCCATATCTCTCTCGGCTTGGACCAAGAGTGCATGAAGTTCATGGTAACTCTTATCCATGTTGTTCACGTTATAGTTTACTCTAAAGTGAGCAAACTTGTTGGGAAGAGAATGAAGAATGCGGTTAATCGCAAGAGGCACTACTAGAAAATGAACCTATTGCAATACATTGTGAGCAACACTCTTTATAAATGTTGCAATTTGGCAAAAATTATTATTGTGGCAACACTTTTTGGAGAAATGATGCATTATCCAATCTATTGCAACATTTTTGGAAAGGTGTTGCTAATTTGGTACAATATGCAACACTTTATAAAAATATGAGTGCATTTTGCAACACTTTTGTTAAATGTTGCGAAATATGAGTGCATTTTGCAACACTTTTGTTAAATGTTGCCGATTTTAGAAACAAAATTTGTTACTTTAGTTAAATGTTGCAATCGTTGAATGATAAGATGAAACGAGACAATTGATAAATAACCGATTAAGTATTACAGATGGTCTCTTTATCAAAGAAATCCATTATCCCAAATAAATGGTGTCTTATATAATAACAAAGAGACCAATTAAGTATTATATATTATAGATTGTCTCTTAATCAAAGAAGTTAATCCCCCAAAATGCACTATTAGAAAAAAAGGGAATTAGTTAAACAAATAAAGAACGGTTAAATTGATAAATAACCGATTAAGTATTACAGATGGTCTCTTTATCAAAGAAATCCATTATCCCAAATAAATGGTGTCTTATATAATAACAAAGAGACCAATTAAGTATTATATATTATAGATAGTCTCTTAATCAAAGAAGTCAATCACCCAAAATGCACTATTAGAAAAAAAGGGAATTAGTTAAACAAATAAAGAACGGTTAAATTGTGTAAGCGTTTTCCAAAATTAAAGAAAACGTCTCAAATTCCAACCGATCTCTTATATTAAAAAACTAAATTACAATTATACTAAAATGTCGCCTTACTTTCATAGTAAAATTTAAATAAATTAAAACAACGCTATATTTAAATAATGAAATTTTGGTGGTGTAGTTGGTGAGGGTAGTCAATTGATAACATAGAGGTGCAGGGTTCGAATCCCATAGGACACATTGCTTTTATTTTTTGAAAGTGTTGCAACTCCTTATCTAAGTGTTGCAAGAAAAAAGTGTTGCATACTAAAAACACATGCAACACTTTTACAAAGTGTTGCTTTTAGTCCAGAATTGTTGCATTAAATGTTGCATTAACCTATTGTAACGGAGTTTTAAGCAGCACATTTAAAAGTGTTGCGTAATGTATAAGGCAACATTTATAAGACATTTTGCAACATATTTGTGGTGTTGCAATAGCCTAATTTTGTAGTAGTGAGGTTTGGGTATAGAACACTCTTGACGCTCAAGAGTGTCTATGTACTCAATCATTTTGAGCACATGAGGACACTCAATCATTTTGAGCACATGAGCACCAACTTTTTGGTTCCTCTCAAGCTTTGCATCGAAAAACCGCACCGCGGCTTCATAAAGCCTAATTTTCGGTGCTTTGGAGAACATGGTTGTCACACGAGTGAATATCTCATATGCACTCTTTTGTGTGACAAATCGGAGTTTGAGAGCGGGTGCCATGGACCAAATCAAGACGTTTTTCACGTCATTGTCCACTTTCACATGCTCATCATAGGCGGCTCGTGCCGCGCCGATTCGAGAAGTGGGTTCGGCGGGTGGTCGATCGGTAAGGTATTTGAGCACATTGTCGGATGTTGCGGCGCCCCTCATCGTCGAATCCCATTCGACAAAGTTGCTACCGTCATCCTTGAGGATACACTTATCCATCACGGTTCTCAACCATGAATCTTTGCCCAAAATGGGCGCGAGAGTTGATGATGATGATGCCATTGCGATTTGAAATAAACGATTCTACAACAAATATGAGGAAATATATAAGCATTCATTGTTCATTAATGACATTTGCTAAAACACCTTTTAAAACAAACGTCCATTTATATAATGATCTCCCACGAAATTATATAAATGATTCCAAGACTCGTTTTTCATATAAAATTAGACATCTCATGTTTCCTTTTATATAAAAGCGATAAGTCAACACTTGACTAATTCTACACTAGAATGCTTGGTTGATGATTTTCTTTAAAATGCATCTTTTAGCCCCAAATAACTCTTATTTGGTTGAGTCCAAACCAAATTAGCATGGGACTTCCTCCCACTACTTACCCACGGTAACAAGGTTCCACGTCGCGGAGGTCCTCACGAACATGGGGTTCATAGTTGTTATATTTGGAAAGGCTTAATCTCAATTCATTTTGATAAATAATGTGGGTGATCTTGTCAATTTTAGTCATTAAAATTCTTTATAAGTGAACTAATTTAAGAATGGTGACCTAAAACGACAATCATAGTGGGATATGGTGGCATGCATGGCGATTTTGGCATGTGCGCGGAAAATAAGCAATCAAACAAGCAAGCAAGCATAAACCTAGTATGGCCACCTAAAAATAATTAAAAAAAATACAAGGAGTTACAAATTGGAAACCAACTCCTTTGGTCCCTCTTCATAAGGACTTCATCCAAGCACCTCCTTGCAAGCTTTAGAACACTTCTAAGGCTCCTTGTCGATCTCCATCGCCGGTCTTCGATTTTACAAATAGTTACAAGTATGAATTACAAATGAATACATAGCAATCCTATTATACATTTATAAATAAAATAAACTATTAAAAATTACAAACCGGCGATACGAGATCGCATTTAATTACAAACCCACACGATATTCCCTTACATTACGGGCAATATCGGTAAAAATATAACATACTATGGCCATACTAGTAAAAACAAACATTCATTCAACAATAAACATTCATCCAAACATGCAAGATGAAAAGCTTATAAATAAAAACATGCCAAAATCGCCCTAAACAATAATCGCATTAATTCGTTTCAAACCGATCTCATTTTTAACCGATTAATCTCATATTAATCAATAATGCTTAAAACACCTTTTAAGCTTGAACTAAAACTTCTAAACTGATTTAGAACACTCAAAATTAGTTTTCACTAATTCATGGTGATTTTAGTTCATAAACTTGGTCATTTGCTAATTAGTTCTAACTTTAATCATAACATATTATGAATAAAGCTTTATAAAATCAAAATAAAATAAAATAAAACCATTTTTATTTTGACAAAATTTTGCATATTCTGGAACACATCTAAAATATCAGAAAAGAAAAGTTTGGTCAGAAAATATTTACGAATTATTTTATAATAAAAAACATACAATTTCATCGATTTTATCTCATAAAATAAAAAAAACGTCTAAAACAGTGAGGTAAAATCCCAAATTTATACGAGAGCATCCTACTAATGTATAAAAATATTGGTATAAATTTCATGTCCAGAAAACAACGTTTACTATATTTTTGGACATAAAATGCATATCATACCGATTTTAAACAAAAATATGAATAAATATTCAAAACTCAAGATCTGATTCTGAAAATTTACATGCAGAATGTATAAATATGAAATATCACTGTGTAAACATTTCGTGACCAGATTTCAAATATAACTATTTATAGTAATTATTTTATCCAAAAACACACTTTTTTTACTCGGTTTTGTATAAAATTCATTTTAATTAGCAAACAAATTTCAAAAATTACGAAATTTGACCAGTAACTTCATGAGACCAGAAAATTTGCATTCAATAAAAAACTCGTGTTAAAACCATTTTTAACACTATTTTTGGATTTTATCATATTTATTCTCAATAAATATATAAAACTCCAAAAATAACAAAATAAATTTGTAACTACAAGCCTAAGCTCTGATACCACTTGTAGGGATCTGATCCCAATCACTAATCAAATATTAGTGTAAATCAAATTACTCTAATTTGATTTAGCAAGATCTATGTAGTACAAATTTACTTTGTTAACAAGTTTAGAAATTTATACCTTTCTTAAAAGGAAATTAGGGCACAAAATAAGAACTCCTTTCTTATTTTGTTTCTTGAGCTAGTAAGTAGGATGATCCTCCAAACCCGAGTTTCCAAAGTAGGAAACTTCCTTTGAGATACACCCAAGAACTACTCCAAAATATACTAGTGATTTTGATCTAGAAATCACTTAGTATAAACTTGATATTATGTGATAATAGTATTACTAACACTTAGTAATATTAAGACTAATAATAGTATTAGTTTTTGAGAGAATGTGAGAGAGATGGAGAGTAGAAGAGTGTAGGAAAAATGATGCATGCGTTGCTCTTTTTTTTCATCCTCTTATAAAGACAAAAGAGAAAAGCAAAATGTGTCCAAGACACTCTAGGGGGCCGGCCCCTTTGCATGGAGGAGAGAAGAAAGTCTTTCACATAGTTTAAAACAATTTCATGCTTTGCAATGAGTATGTTTAAAGCATGCATGTGAGGAACAAATGCTAAAAGACAAAATGAGAATCTTATTCTCCTTCTTCATCCTTGTTGGACGGTTACAAGGCCCCTTATATGGGTCCAATTTGTTTTCAATATTTGTCCCACAAATAATTATAATTTATCACTTAATCATCTAATATTATAAAGTACAAATTATCAAATTGAACTCACAACTCTTCTTTAACATATATGTACACTTACACATGTATTAAAAATGTACTTTTACTAATCTCATTAGTAAAATATACACAATTAGTGAATTAACGTTTAATTACTAATTCCCATCTCCTCTAATAATTTTATCGATATAAAATTAAATCATTCGAGTTCACAACTCGATTTCTCTCTAACTAAATTCACCGACTAACCGTTAGTCAAATTTATCAAGTTACTAATCTAATCGTATCTCATACAATTAATTAGCTTTAATATTTGGAGTACGTTCCTTTAGGTGTGACTTAAAGGGATCAATTGATTACCGCCGTTCTCACGACAATAACGTCAAACTCTAGTCAGCCAACCGTTATTGATTTACGTTATTCAATTGACAATAATGCAGGATTATCCCCATGTATTCCTTAATTGAGATTTATTAAGTAATCGCACTATTGTGGAGGACACATACTCCAACACCTTCCATTCTTTCACTGCGTCAATCTTTGCAGGATCTACCATCACTCCGTCCTTCGAGATGACGTGACCCAGGAATGCTACCTTCTCGAGCCAAAATTCGCACTTGGAAAATTTAGCATACCACTTATATTCTCTCAGTATACCCAGAATAATACGGAGATGTTCCTCGTGTTCTGTCCCGGTCTTTGAATAAATAAGGATGTCGTCAATGAATACAACCACGCATATGTCCAAGTATTCGTGAAAAGTTCTGTTCATTTGATCCATGAACACTGCTGGTGCGTTTGTCAACCCGAAAGGCATGACCTTAAACTCATAGTGACCGTATCTGCTTCTAAAAGCAGTCTTTTGGATGTCTGATTCTCTCACTGCAATCTGATGGTAACCTGACCTCAGGTCGATCTTAGAAAACACTCCCGCTCCTTTCAGTTGATCAAAAAGGTCGTCGATTCTTGGCAAAAGGTAGCGGTTCTTAATGGTTACCTTGTTCAATTCCCTGTAGTCGATGCAGAGTCTCATACTGCCATCCTTCTTTTTCACAAAGAGGACCGGTGCTCCCCAAGGTGAGACACTTGGTCTTATGAAACCCTTTTCAATCATCTCCTCAAGTTGTTTCTTCAATTCTTGCAGTTCTACTGGTGCCATCCTGTAAGGTGCCTTTGAGATTGGTGTCGTGCCTGGCGCAAGGTCGATAGAGAACTCGACATCACGTGCAGGTGGCAAACCTGGTAACTCATCTGGGAAAACATCAGGGAATTCCCGTACTACGTGAATATCCCCTCTGTTCATGCTTTCCTTTACCTCGTTGATGCTGCATAGATACACTTGGTGCCCCTTCTTTTCTAACCGTTGACGTTGTAGCACAGAGATGATTTTCGCCCCCTTTATTGGCGAAGTCTTTTGATACGTGACTGTAGTCCCTGTAGGATGCTTCAAGCGAATTTTCCGGTCCCGGCACTCGAACATGGCATGGTATTTAGTCAACCAGTCGATACCCAGTATGACGTCGAACGCCGGCATGTCGAAAAGAATCAGATCGGAAGGAAAGATTGTTTTATGAATGGTTATAGGAGTTTCTTTGAATATTTTGGAACATTTGAGAATTTTACCGTTTGGTAGGGAAATGTTTGCTTCGATTGATTCAAATTTTGTGAGATTAGCTTTATGAATAAATTTAGATGATATAAAGGACAATGATGCCCCAGTGTCAAACAATATAACCGCATTCACAGAATTAACAGGAAAAATACCAGTGATGACGTCGGCCTCAGGTGATTCCTCTGCCTTAGCTTTTGTGAGCACATAAACTCGCCCCTGTACCACAACAGATTGTGGTACCCCAGCAACAGGAGCCATGTTCGGGTTGTTGGGACATACATTTGACTTATGCCCTACCATCTTGCATTTGAAACAGGTAATTGGTAGGCCATTGCACTGCCTCCCTTCATGTAGTGCCTTGC